>OZ010627.1:12895629-13140642 GCA_963932425.1 Athalia cordata
ATTTTGGAGTCAAAAATCAACATTTTCTTTAAATGGGTTTTATATGGTATTTTCATGTATTTTGAGCTCAGGAATCCGAATTTACTAATCAAATTGATCCATCTATAGTGTTGCGTGGCAACACGCAATTGCAAGTTAACATATAAGTTTATTCCAATTTTTCCATGAGCATTCGACGAGATAGAAAAGTTCGACACAAAGAACGATATATTGTTGGACAAAGGCCTAGGGGACGGTCATAAAACCTTTTTTAGTAATTTCTCAATTCTGATGTGCACATTTGCTGACCAAATGTGCCATCATAAAACTTCCTACCTACTCTCCACCCCCAAAGACTCTATATTTTTACATACATATCCCTTCCTACTTTTCAAACACCAATCAGCGAGAATAACTAACTACCCTCTCTCTAATAATCTGACCAATCCTAAACGTCAACCAATTTCCAAAATCTTTTAAATACTTCCTTCTAACAAATTTCTACAAGTGTTACATCGATCTCTTCAACCACCAAGAAGTGTTACATCGATCTCTTCAAACCATCAACAACAACTATCTACATCAACAACTACAACAACTATCTACGTCAACAACAACAACAACTATCTATCAACACTATCAACAATCATCTACAACTAACATCGACTTTAAACCAGTATCGTCTAACTCAGTAACGTACAATATCAATTCTACAACGTAACAAGAATCTATCTCGTCGAATCTCACCTTCAGTATTACAGTTAAATATCAATCAAGAAAATAACTATTGTTTTTATATCAACTAATAATTTCTGTATATAATTGATATTTAAGGTGTATAAAATATATCGCTTAATTTAAACCAGAACAAATCTTCAACAAAACTTTTAATCAAACCGAATCCAATTCTATAACAAAAAATACCCGTAGTACATCTAAAGTGTAGTACGGGACAATACATATAGAAGTGATCGAGTTATCGTTGATTTATCGATCTAGAATGTAAAAAATCAAGGATATCTTGACAGGATTCGTAGCTGAATTTCACTGTTTGATTCGTGTTCCTGGGGTAAAAATACGTAAAAATACGGAAGAGATACCTAATTTTTGACTGAAAAATCGAAAAAATCCAAAGGGGGGGGGTTAGATTTTTTCCGATTTTGGAGTCAAAAATCAACATTTTCTTTAAATGGGTTTTATATGGTATTTTCATGTATTTTGAGCTCAGGAATCCGAATTTACTAATCAAATTGATCCATCTATAAAATTGATCGAGTTATCGTCAATTTATCGATCTAAAATGTAAAAAATCAAGGATATCTCGATGGGAATCATTCGTAGCTAAATTCCACTGTTTGATTCGTGTTCCTGGGGTAAAAATACGTAAGAAGAGCGTCATACGATCGATTTTGGAGATACCTAATTTTTGACTGAAAAATCGAAAAAATCCAAAGGGGGGGGGGGTTAGATTTTTTCCGATTTTGGAGTCAAAAATCAACATTTTCTTTAAATGGGTTTTATATTGTTTTGTCCCGTACTACACTTTAGATGTACTACGGGTATTTTTTGTTATAGAATTGGATTCGGTTTGATTAAAAGTTTTGTTGAAGATTTGATTTGGTTTAAATTAAGCGATATATTTTATACACCTTAAATATCAATTATATACAGAAATTATTAGTTGATATAAAAACAATAGTTATTTTCTTGATTGATATTTAACTGTAATACTGAAGGTGAGATTTGACGAGATAGATTCTTGTTACGTTGTAGAATTGATATTGTACGTTACTGAGTTAGACGATACTGGTTCAAAGTCGATGTTAGTTGTAGATGATTGTTGATATTGTTGATAGATAGTTGTTGTTGTTGTTGACGTAGATAGTTGTTGTAGTTGTTGATGTAGATAGTTGTTGTTGATGGTTTGATGTAGATAGTTGTTGTTGATGGTTTGAAGAGATCGATGGGACACTTCTTGATGGTTGAAGAGATCGATGTAACACTTCTTGATGGTTGAAGAGATCGATGTAACACTTCTTGTTGGTTGAAGAGATCGATGTGACACTTCTTGATGGTTGAAGAGATCGATGTAACACTTCTTGATGGTTGAAGAGATCGATGAACACTTCTTGATGGTTGAAGAGATCGATGTAACACTTCTTGTTGATGTAGATAGTTGTTGTAGTTGTTGATGTCGATAGTTTCAAGATATCGATGGAACACTCTTGGAACACTCCTCTTGGAACGCTCCTCTTGGAACGCTCCTCTTGGAACGCTCCTCTTGGAACACTCTTGGTACACTAGTGGAAATTTGTTAGAAGGAAGTATTTAAAAGATTTTGGAAATTGGTTGACGTTTAGGATTGGTCAGATTATTAGAGAGAGGGTAGTTAGTTATTCTCGCTGATTGGTATTTGAAAAGTAGGAAGGGATATGTATGTAAAAATATAGAGTCTTTGGGGGTGGAGAGTAGGTACATGACTTTTCTAGGAATGAGTATGTAAGTACATGCGTCCGTTCAAAGAGGATATATGTAGGTATATAGTTAATAGATGAGTCAAGGAAAAGTAATGAACAATAGAGGGAAAAAACCCGTCACCAGCATGTCCTGGGGTTGTAAATGATTGTAAATGAAGTCGGAAATTTGAAGTTTTATGATGGCACATTTGGTCAGCAAATGTGCACATCAGAAGTAAGAAATTATTAAAAAAGGTTTTATGACCGTCCTCTAGGCCTTTGGCCAACAATATATCGTTCTTTTTGTCGAACTTTTCTATCTCGTCAAATGCTCATGGAAAAATTGGAATAAACTTATATGTTAACTTGCAATTGCGTGTTGCCACGCAACATACTCCCCCGGTTGAGAGAGTAGCGATCAAATGAGAGTTATGCATATGGTTGCTCTTGGTAGCCCAAAGAATAATTGATATATGATACGATCTAGTTTAAGTTAGAATAGATGATGATTGAAAAATAGCTATGAATAAGATGATTCAAATAAAATTAGAGTTATGTCACTCGGATATGTCGATAGTTATAGTTACATTATAGCTAGATTGGTTACGATCGAAAGATACAATTAATTCGAATTATTGTAGATTATGCTAAAATAGTCATTTGTTATTGATTATTGTCCTCGCTGTACACTGGCAACGGTGCAAGTCTTTTCACGTTGCGATCTAACGTGCCTGTTGACGTCATGACCCTCACAGTTCGGATCACGCCATCTAGACCGGGACGGGTTTCGATGACTCGTCCTAGACGCCATTGTAGCGGGGTGCGTTATCGTCTCGTATGATAACGATGGATCCTTCCTTGATAGGATGTTCTCCTCCTGTCCATTTCCGTCGGATATTTAGTTCATTGATGTATTCTTTGTGCCACCTGGTCCAAAAGTCTTGTTTGACCTTTTGGATATGTTGCCAGGTGGACAAACGATTGGTTGCAGTAGCTGAAAAATCCTGTTGGGGTAAGCTCGCAAGTGAATCGCCAATTAGGAAATGAGAAGGAGTGAGTGCAGTCAGATCGTTAGGATCGGAGGATCAAGGTGTTATCGGTCGTGAATTGAGTACAGCTTCTATTTCGGTAGTCAGTGTGTTCAATTGTTCGAAGGTGAACAGTTCGGAACCGATAACCCTCTTCAGATGATGTTTGAAAGATTTTACCGCAGCTTCCCAAATTCCACCGACATGTGGAGATTGTGGCGGTATGAAGTGCCATACAATGCCCTTCTCCGCAAGGTAATTTTGTACCTTGTTCTGATGTTGTTGATCAAGAGACTCGGTAGAGTCTCGCGCCAAGTACATTAAAAGAGCACCGGACGGCAACCGAGTATCTATACAGATAGGAGATAGCAAAAGCGCTGTACGGCCGACTGTTTTATTCGGTATCCCCTAAATCGTCAGCTTTTCGGGAAATTTGGATGCATTTCCGCAATATAAATCGCGGTGTAGCTTTCATTTGAGCCTAATTTCAATAACATTGATGTTCGGAGAGCTGTGATCTCATGATAGTTATTTACGCTGAGGCCGTTTCTACGATCAGAATTTTCAACGTCATAGTCGTCTCCGGATCACTTTTCTCCTTAGCTCTATTCCTATGAGCAGTGGATGCAGTATACAACGCAAACTCGATTTTCGCTAAGGTTCAAACTGCAGACACATGGTCGCTCTCGTCGTCTCGCTATTTTCTAGGGACTCTTTAGGGACTCTAGTCGCAGCTAGTCGTCTCTACTGTACCACTAGAGTCCTGTCGTCATTCCGCATGTCTTTACGATCACCTCTTTGCAATCACAGCTCGACAGCTGTCACAATACCCAAAACTCGATGATGGTACGAGTCGTATATATTTATGGAAACGACGTTCAGGCTTTTAGATAATATAACCATGGCTGGTTTTCGGTAAACTTGTAATAGTACAAAGCGTTAATATATGATTGAAATTAACAAATTCAGACTTCTGAATCCCTTCGCTGAAATGTTATACTTGTAGACTCGATAGCTCCGCAGTGACAGTTAGATGAGGTTAGGCATGAAGTTTCTTGCGACTATTATAATGAATAGTATACGTGGGCCTTATTATACGTGCAACAGTGATTGAGGCAATCTGATCAGATAAATATAATGCATGTTGGCGTTCCAAAAAAATCTAATTGTTTTATTCAATGCAGTGTGCAGATTCAAAAATAATATCGAGTTGTTGACAATAATTTTTGGTCGAACTATATCCATAGAAGTATAGAAGGTCAAGTATTTTAATAATAACCATTCAATCAGCAGCCAAAACAGTTCAGCTCTTTGAGATTAAAATTTCCTATCCGAAAGCAGCCAGCTTTAATAGTGGTGTATGTTTAGTTGTTCCCACAAAACTCACTCATTTCAGCTAAGTTGTGGAAAAGAAAGTGCAACAAAAATTAGAATCAATGATGGGTATCTGGTACGAAATAGGCATTAAGAGCGAGATTAGCTGTGATTCCAGTGATGACGGGTGCATTCCATTTTGACAATGACACTGTTCAGACTCCAGATTTGGTTGATTGGTTAGACGATGTGGCTTGGTATCTTGATATCAAGTTTAGGAGTTTCTTTGACTGAGTTCTTGTACATATAGCTATTATTATATGTCTCAAATAAGTTATGTATGTTTCACTAAAATTGTCATTCAGATCCATATGTGAGACCTCCGGTTCATCTCCTGCACTTGATGGTATCTATTATCGAGTAAAAAGGAATATTGACCGGAATATTAACCAAGTTACCAATTACAAGAATGTGAAATTGGAAAGAAAATCGATGAAAAAAACCCAATTAAATTAAATTAAAGAAAAAAAATTTTTTTAAAAATTGGAGGTAGTGGGACTTGGCGGGCTCTTTTGGAAGAAATAATCCAGATTTCTTGCATGGCAATGTAACATTAGCCCGCCGAGGACCACGTACTCCAATTTTTAAAAAAATTTTTTTTCTTTAATTTAATTTAATTGGGTTTTTTTCATCGATTTTCTTTCCAATTTCACATTCTTGTAATTGGTAACTTGGTTTGTTGTATGTTCATTCCAGTCTCCTCTAGTACTCCTATGCACGGTGCAAAGTAACATGTACTTGGCACAATGATTGATTTGGATTCATTTTTCTGAGAATTTAATTTTACGGTTATTTTTGAGGAACTACTTTTTGGTGGCGATTGATTTGGAAAAATTAATGTACTTGGCGATGTTTTTTGCACCTGAGTTGTTGAATAGATCTTGTAGCTCCTTTAATTCGTTGTTAGCGCCGACGAAGTTGGTTCCGTTGTCTGAATATATGGAAGCGCATCTTCCTCTTCTAGAGATGAATCGACGTAACGCTGCCAGAAATCCTTCGGTTGTTAGATCGCTAACAACTTCAATGTGGACTGCCTTGACCGCAAGGCATACGAATATGGCTACGTAGACCTTGATTTTGTTTCGGTTTCGAAATCGTTTTTCCTTTATGTAGAAGGCTCCACAGTAGTCTACTCCCACGTTAAGGAATGGACGTGCTTCGGTTACACGTACCCTCGGTAATTCGCCCATCAAGTAATCCACTGGCGGGGGTTTGGCCCTAGCGCAGCGGACACAAGTTCGGATGACTCTGCGTACCTGATTTCTGCCGTCGATTGGCCAATAATTTTGTCGCATGGCGCACAATGTCGCTTGTGCGCCACCATGTAAATTATTGTCGTGTTCTTGTTTGATAATAAGTTTGGTGATGTGATGAGATTTCGGTAGAATTGCTGGATGTTTTTGTTGATATGAACAGTCGGATTTTTGAAGTCTGCCCCCAACGCGTAATACACCATCGTTATCAATAAATGGATGTAAGTTCAGTAAGCCGCTTTTACTTGATACGGGTTCGCCTCGTTGCAGGCACCTTATCTCGGCTGGAAATACTGATTGTTGGGTCAACTTGATTATTCTCGTAGATGCGACTGTTAATTCTTTGACGGTTAAGGGTCCCTTAGTGCGGTTAGATTGTTTGAATCGTAGACAAAAGGCTATAACCCGTCGTAATTTGTTGAAAGATGAATAGCGTGTCAATAAGTCGTTGTCCATAACGTTGGTAGTTAGGCAGGATACCTTCCTGACGTCAGGTAGATCATTGCAATTGTTTAATTGTTGTTTGGGCCAACCATGTTCTCCCCCGGTTAGCCATGCCGGACCTTCCCTCCAGATCGTCATTCTTTCAAGTTCGTTGGGTAATATACCACGCGAAAGTATATCTGCAGGGTTGTCTTGCGTGCGGACGTGTCTCCAGTCTAACGGATTTGTAATTGATTGTATTTCGGCTACACGATTAGCGACAAATGTTTTCAAAAGATGAGGAGATTTATTGATCCAATGAAGCGCTATCATCGAGTCGGTCCAGAAATAAATTTGATCGAGATTGGAGTCTATGGCCGTTGTTACGGTCGCGTATAAGTTGGCGAGAAGTACAGCGGCGCACAACTCTAGTCGAGGAATTGTTTGTTGCGTCTTGATTGGTGCTACTCGTGATTTCGCACACAGAAGGTGGACGCGTACGCGGCCCGATTGATTTGTCGATCGTAGATATATACATGCGCCGTAAGCCCGTTCGCTCGCGTCGCAAAAACCATGTAGTTGTACGTTGATCGGTTGTTCGTGTAGCATCTTCCTCTCGAAGGAAATATCATTCAACGCGGGGAGCTGCGAAACGAAGGTGCTCCAGCGCGTTTGTATATCGAGTGGCAAAGATTCGTCCCAGTCCAATTTCAGTTTCCAAAGTTCTTGCATCAGAAGTTTAATTGTTACGATAACTGGATTCAAAAGACCGAGAGGATCAAAGATTTTCGCTATTTCAGAAAAGATGATTCTTTTAGTAGTTGATGATGGAGTGATGATTGGCTTGACGGTATAGATGATTCGATCTTGATGGGAGTTCCAGTACATCCCAAGCGTTTTTAGGTTGGGATCGTTTTTGTCTTGAAGTTTTTTATTGATACTACAGTCAGGCAGTCCTTGTAGCACTTGCGGTACGTTGGAAGCGCATTCACGGAGATTAAATCCACCGGACTTAAGAAGTGCGATAGCTTCATCTCGCAGTCGTACAGCTTCCTTGATTGTCTGAGCGCCATCCAAGAAGTCGTCAACATATAAACGTCTTTTGAGACTCTTGGAAGCGATCGGGTATCGTTGTTGTTCGTCATCGGCCAGTTGATGAATACTTCGGATCGCCAGGAAGGATGCTGGTCCAAGTCCGAACGTATCTGTTGTCATTTCGTACGTGGAAATGGATCCGTCTTCTTCCCTCCATAGAATTCGAAGATATTTTCGATCTTCTTCTCGTATTAAAACTTGTCTAAACATCTTTTCGATGTCTCCGGTGACCATATAGTTAGGCATACGGAACCAGAGTACGAGAGAAAAAAGATCGTCTTGAATAATTGGTCCAACCATAAGTGCATCGTTCAGTGATACCCCTGTGCTGGACGCTGCAGATCCGTCGAAGACTACGCGGACCTTCGTTGTGAGGCTAGATTCTTTAACCACGGCATGATGAGGAAGATAAAAACCGTCTTCAGGTTCGCCTTTGATCTTGACCATGTGCCCCAATTCGATATATTCGTTGATGATAGATTGATATTGACGCTGAAATTCGGGATCCCTTTTAAAACGTCGTTCGAGACCTAGTAGGCGTTTCAAAGCAATACCACGTGATGCACCGAGTTGATCCTTTTTTTCATTGAATGGCAGTGCAACCACATATCTCCCTTCGGTGTTGCGAACCGTGTGTTTTCTGTAGTGTTCTTCACACGCGTTCTCTTCCCTAGATAGATGTCTTTTGTTGATACCGTCTTCGATTTCCCAAAATCGGCTGATGTCCTCATGTAGTTTGAGTAAGTAGCATTTGGCACCCCCTGGTTTATTTATTGCAGGTAAGGTACCGCCGACGACCCATCCGACAAGGGTCTTCTGCTGGTATAAGAGCGGTTGATTTTGTTTTGATAATTTGATTTGTCCGACGCAGAGGAGTGATAGAGATATTCCAGCACCTAACAATACCTGGACAGGTGCAGGCTCATGAAATTCTGGATCGGCTAGTTGTATGTTATCCGGTATGTGGATTTGTTGTCGATTGATTTGTTGATCAGGAGTCGTTGTTATTTTTGGTACGATCAGAAAGTCGATTGTTTTTTGATAATTGTTTTTGATGGATTTGATAGTCGTGGTAACCCAATGTTTAGCCACTGTTGATAGTTCGTTTAAGGCCCCGATGGGAACGTGACAGTCCCTTCTCGGAAGATTTAACGCGGTTGCAAGTTCGTTCGTTATGAAATTTGTCGTAGAACCCGTGTCGATGATTGCACGACAGAGAACTATGGTGTTGTTTTGATTAAGAATTTGAAGTTGTACAGTAGGAATCAGATCATCTGTCGGAGTATCGAGTGCTAACGATTTGATTAGGCCCGAGTGTAGTCAGATTGATTCCGTCGTCGTAATGTTCCCAGATTGAGGGTGAAGGAAGGTATGATGTTTTTCACCGCATACCCTACATGTACCACCCTTACAAGTAGCAGGTAGATGACCCTTGCCAAGACAATTAGGGCATAGATCCGCCTTCTTCGCTGATTGAGTCCTTTGTTGGATCGTTGAAGAAAGGAATTTTTGGCACCTATACACAGAGTGGTTCTCTTGACATATCGGGCATGGGTATATCTTGAATCGGGGTGTCGATGAAGAACTGGTAGATGCCGTCGGTACCGGTTGATTGATATTTGCCTTTGTAGCTACTGTTTGAGACGCGATTTTGTTATTAGTGGTTACTAACGACCTGCCACGTTTTTGGCCTTGCCCCTTTGGTTGTATTTTGTTTATTGCTTGTGAGTGGTTCGAATTATCTTTATACGTAGACGATGGGTAGTCCGAACAGTTTCCACGTTTCTCCAAAAATTCTATCAAAGACATGTAAGACGGCATCTTATTGTCCGGTAACGTGGTTTCCCAGTAAAATCTAGTATTTTGACCGATCTTCGATAGTATTAGATAGATGATCACGCTGTCCCAATGATCTATAGGTTCGCCTAAAGCTTTCATGGCGCGAAGATGTTGTTGAAAATTGTTGATTAACTCATCGAGTGCTTGAGGCGTGTCTCGTTGCAGCCGAGGTATTTCGTGCAGTATTGACCAATGTCGTAAAATTGCCTTCCGATTGTTGTCGTATTTGCCTTTAAGTATGTTCCATGCGACTTCATAATTGGCTTCGGTAGACTCGATAGATTCTATGGAGCTCGCAGCCTTCCCGGTTAGTGATGATTGCAGATATTGGATTTTGTCCACCGCTGATATTTTGGGATTGTTCCCAATTCGAGATTCGAATTTATCTCGGAAGGCCTGCCATTTTTCGATGTTTCCATCGAAACTAGGCAGCGTGATTTCCGGGAGTTTCATTGTAGGAGTGGATTGTTGATTACAAGTACTCGTACTCGTACTCGATTGTTTCGCCTTTCGAACTAATTTACGGGATTCTGCTAATACCGTTTGATATTCCTCTTCTATGGATTCCAAGTCCCTAATGTGTATTGGTTGGTTTGCGCTTACGTCGATGTCCATTAATTCGTCGTGTATAGCGTAAACAGATTTAAAAATATCGGAAAGAGTCTCGACTTTTATTTCAATCAAATCTGCATCGGGACTGTTCGTTTGGGTTTCGAGAAATCCCTTCAGCTTTGAAATCCTGTTTTTGATCTCGGTACGTTTGCGTTTGAGTGTGACTATCGCCTCCCTCGTCATCGTGAATAAGTTTTGGATAGGGGAATTAACGAAGAATGGCGATTAACAAAACGAGTCTACCTTACTGCGGTCTTCGTTGAGTCTGCGGAACTTTTTTCTTCCGTCCTTGTAGTCTGGATTTAGTAAAGATATCGATAGATTTGATGAAGATGTAGAAGCTTGTGATCTCGATGCAGCAGTTCTGAGCACTTCACTTGATTCACTTTTTATTGTCTTTGATTGATTACACTTGATTTTCGATTATTTTGATTGTTTAGTTGAATTTCGGATGCGTTATCCGGCTCGAAGGACCATAATGTTTTGTCCCGTACTACACTTTAGATGTACTACGGGTATTTTTTGTTATAGAATTGGATTCGGTTTGATTAAAAGTTTTGTTGAAGATTTGATTTGGTTTAAATTAAGCGATATATTTTATACACCTTAAATATCAATTATATACAGAAATTATTAGTTGATATAAAAACAATAGTTATTTTCTTGATTGATATTTAACTGTAATACTGAAGGTGAGATTTGACGAGATAGATTCTTGTTACGTTGTAGAATTGATATTGTACGTTACTGAGTTAGACGATACTGGTTCAAAGTCGATGTTAGTTGTAGATGATTGTTGATATTGTTGATAGATAGTTGTTGTTGTTGTTGACGTAGATAGTTGTTGTAGTTGTTGATGTAGATAGTTGTTGTTGATGGTTTGATGTAGATAGTTGTTGTAGTTGTTGATGTAGATAGTTGTTGTTGATGTAGATAGTTGTTGTTGATGTAGATAGTTGTTGTTGATGGTTTGAAGAGATCGATGGGACACTTCTTGATGGTTGAAGAGATCGATGTAACACTTCTTGATGGTTGGAGAGATCGATGTGACACTTCTTGATGGTTGAAGAGATCGATGTAACACTTCTTGATGGTTGAAGAGATCGATGTAACACTTCTTGATGGTTGAAGAGATCGATGTAACACTTCTTGATGGTTGAAGAGATCGATGAACACTTCTTGATGGTTGAAGAGATCGATGTAACACTTCTTGTTGATGTAGACAGTTGTTGTAGTTGTTGATGTCGATAGTTTGAAGATATCGATGGAACACTCTTGGAACACTCCTCTTGGAACGCTCCTCTTGGAACGCTCCTCTTGGAACACTCTTGGTACACTAGTGGAAATTTGTTAGAAGGAAGTATTTAAAAGATTTTGGAAATTGGTTGACGTTTAGGATTGGTCAGATTATTAGAGAGAGGGTAGTTAGTTATTCTCGCTGATTGGTATTTGAAAAGTAGGAAGGGATATGTATGTAAAATTATAGAGTCTTTGGGGGTGGAGAGTAGGTACATGACTTTTCTAGGAATGAGTATGTAAGTACATGCGTCCGTTCAAAGAGGATATATGTAGGTATATAGTTAATAGATGAGTCAAGGAAAAGTAATGAACAATAGAGGGAAAAAACCCGTCACCAGCATGTCCTGGGGTTGTAAATGATTGTAAATGAAGTCGGAAATTTGAAGTTTTATGATGGCACATTTGGTCAGCAAATGTGCACATCAGAAGTAAGAAATTATTAAAAAAGGTTTTATGACCGTCCCCTAGGCCTTTGTCCAACAATATATCGTTCTTTGTGTCTAACTTTTCTATCTCGTCAAATGCTCATGGAAAAATTGGAATAAACTTATATGTTAACTTGCAATTGCGTGTTGCCACGCAACATATATGGTATTTTCATGTATTTTGAGCTCAGGAATTCGAATTTACTAATCAAATTGATCCATGTATAAAATTGATCGAGTTATCGTCAATTTATCGATCTAAAATGTGAAAAATCAAGATCTCGATGGGATTGATTCGTAGCTAAATGTCATTGTTTGATTCGTGTGTCTGAGGTGAAAATACGTAAGGAAAGCGTCATACGATCGATTTTGAAGATACCTAATTTTTGACTGAAAAATCGAAAATATCCAAAGGGGCGGGGTTAGATTTTTTCCGATTTTGGGGTCGAAATTCAACATTTTTTTTGAATAGGTTTTATATGGTATTCCCATCTATTATGAGCTCAGGAATTCGAATTTACTCATCAAACTGATCCATCTATGAAATTGATCGAGTTATCGTCAATTTATCTATCCAAAATGTGAAAAATCAAGAATATGTCGATGGGATTAATTCGTAGCTAAATTTCACTGTTTGATTCGTGATCCTGAGGTGAAAATACGTAAAAAAAGCGTCATACGATCGATTTTGGAGATACGTAATTTTTGACGAAAAAATCCAAGAAATCCAAAGCGGGGGAGGTTAGATTTTTTCCAATTTTGGGGTCGAAAATCAACATTTTTTTTGAATAGGTTCTGTATGGTATGTTTATGTATTTTGAGCTCAGAAATTCGAATTTACTAATTTAACTGATCCATCTATAAAATTGATCGAGTTATCGTCAATTTATCGATCTAAAATGTAAAAAATCAAGGATATCTCGATGGGAATCATTCGTAGCTAAATTCCACTGTTTGATTCGTGTTCTTGGGGTAAAAATACGTAACAGAAAAGTCATACGATCGATTTCGAAGATACCTAATTTTCAGCTCGGAAATCAAAAAAATCCAAAGGGGGGGGGGTCAGATTTCTTCCGATTTTGGGGTCGAAAATCAACAATTTTTTTTGAATAGGTTTGATATGGTATTCTTATGTATTTTGAGCTCGGAAATTCGAATCTACTAATTAAACTGATCCATCTATAAAATTGATCGAGTTATCGTCAATTTATCGATCTAAAATGTAAAAAATCAAGGATATCTCGATGGGAATCATTCGTAGCTAAATTACACTGTTTGATTCGTGTTCCTGAGGTAAGAATACGCGAGGAAAGCGTCATACGATCAATTTTGGAGATACCTAATTTTTGGCTGAAAAATCCAAAAAATCCAAAGCGGGGGAGGTTAGATTTTTTCCGATTTTGGGGTCGAAAATCAACATTTTTTTTGAATAGGTTCTGTATGGTATGTTTATGTATTCTGAGCTCAGGAATTCGAATTTACTAATTAAATTGATCTATCTATAAAATTGATCGAGTTATCGTCAATTTATCGATCAAAAATGTAAAAAATCAAGGATATCTCGACGGGATTGATTCGTAGCAAAATTTAACTGTTTGATTCGTGTTCCTGAGGTGAAAAAACGTAGGAGAGGCGTCATACGATCGATTTTATAGATACCCAATTTTTGGTTCGGAAATCGAAAAAATCCAACGGGGATTACTTTAGGGGGTTAGATTTTTTTCGATTTTGGGGTCAAAAATCAACATTTTTTTTGAATAGGTTTCGTATGGTATTGAAAGTTCATTTCATTCATTATCCAACGACGAATAGAAAGGTATTGAAGTAAT
The DNA here is from genome assembly GCA_963932425.1 of Athalia cordata. Lineage (NCBI taxonomy): Eukaryota > Metazoa > Arthropoda > Insecta > Hymenoptera > Athaliidae > Athalia > Athalia cordata. Next base: position 12,909,242 of record OZ010627.1, read on the forward strand.
ATAGTCGTATGTCCAATAGTTTATAAGTTATTCGAATGATAATGACGAAAAGCGCGAAGAAAAGTACTAACTCAGATGTAAGTAAATATTCAAAAATTCCTAAAAAATTGAAATTTTTTTTTTAAATTTAAAACCGATTATGGTTGTTTTTATTTAATATCTGTCTATTTAAAAAAAAATATAACACAGAAATTCATTTGTTTATAACAAATTGTTTATTAAATAAACAAATAAGGAATGGAGAAAAAAAATATTTGCTTCTGGAATATAAAACCACAGTAGAAATAATGATTTTTAGAAAAAGAACGGTTCCTTAATATCAATATTTAGCGTAAGAAAAAAATTGTTTATCAACAAATGCGATTTTAAGCAATAAATAAATTTTTTTAAGAAACAATTTTGTCCTTAAAAATCATTATCTTCATCAACGATTGAATTGCAAAAAAAAAAATTGCAATTGTCTTGTAAACAATGCATTTGTTTATAACAATTTTTGCAACAATAGGAGCAAAAAATTTGAAAAAAATATTTTTGTGTAGATTTGGATGATCTGAAAACGAATTAGTCGGAATATTTCCAACGGATTATTGTTCATTCAAGTGTTCATGAGGTATGTAAATTTTTTCGTTTCTTAATTTTCATATTTAATGGGTTAAAATGATTTTTATAGTTGAAGCTGCCTAATCGGTCGGCGCGCGCGGATCTCACTTCGCCCGTTTTAGCCCTATTTTCACCTCGAAATCAAAATTATAAATAATGGCGATGGAGATCCGGGAGGCGGGACTTTTCTTTAGGAAATTTCCTGCTCTTTCAGAATCTTTTTTCAGATTTTTGATATTTGCAATAGTTTTTGAGATATTCGCAAAAAACGAAACCCCTGTTTTTTTTTTCACTAAATTGTTAATAACTTTTGCAATTTTTGCCGCCCCCAATTCAACTTTGTCGAAAAGTTTGTAGAGGCGATTCCGAATCGAATGACACCTCGATCATAATTTTCGAGGAAGGAGAACTCGAATTCACCAAAATGGTACATGTTGACTAGACTATTTTCTTATGGTATTAGATTCCGGGAGACATAGAAATAGCACGAGACCGGCAGCGAGAGAAAATGAGAAAACTGATGCTACCACTGCAACCATACATCATTGTTGTTGGTTCTCATTTGTCTGCAATTGACGAATCTTATATAAACATTGACGAAACGCTGTACAGGGTGGAAAGTCCACTAAAGGCTGTAGACATCTGCTACAAAGCATTTCAGGGATTAAATGCGAAATATCCGGTACAATCTGAACAGGTTTGGCTGTTCCTCCAAACGTTTGTATACAAACGAATAACCAAATGGGATAAAAAAACCAAGTCCGTCATGATCCTTTGTGGAAAACTCAGTAAAGAATAAGATCGTAAGTATTGTTAGTCAGACTGTGAACAACTAGCCATATAATCAATATTTTAGAACTACTACTAGGTTAAGTTTCTTTATAACTGAGCATGGCAATATTTTGCAGTGTGTGGAGCACACTGATTTAACTAAAGTACAATTTTTACGTTCGTGATATAGACTTTATAGTTGATTAAGTTCTTTTTCATATAAGTTTTCGGATATCCATATTTCTTTTGTTTCGAGTCAAACTTATAGTTCCTCTTGTGTAAGTAATTTTTTTAATTTTACTACAATAAATGTTTTGTGTTATGCGTTCGCCATCTATTGATCAGTGGTCCAGTATAATACGGATAGTTTTATAGGGACGTTGGTCAGCTTTTTTCTCTACAATTGTGGTAACTTCTTGTATTCAAATTGGTCAGTTCCATGATGTTCTCCTGCTTTGCATGTAGGTCTTCTTACCCGAGCATTCAAACACTCATAAGTCATTTAAAACTACAACATAGATTTGGTCTACATAGTCGTTTTGAGTGCAAGCAAAGTGGTTGCATTCGTGAATTCCAAAGTATATACGCAATTAGACAGCATCTATTCAAAAAACATAACAGCTTACACCAAGTAGATGAGGAGGGAGAAAACCTCTGCCTGCAAAATAATACCGATGCGGATCTACTCAGCTTGGACAAGCTACTGATTCTGATCCAGATATTCAAAATCCAAATTCTGAATCTCCGAATTCGGGAGGCTCAATTATTGATCTCAATAATCGAGTTAAAATATCGGCCGCGTCCTTTGTTTTGGAATTATATAGCGTGGTCGACATGAGTGCAGAATTCATTAGCGATAGTCTTGTCCAGGAACTTAAAACTAGAGTCATGACAAAATTAAAAAAACTAAATTTGGATGAAGAAGAAAAAGAAGAGATCGAACAAGCTTTCGTTACATGTGCAACACCTTTCTCAGACATAAAATCAGATTATCAAAGGATGCAGCATTTCAAAAATAGTGGTTGTTACATAGAACCCCTCTCTTACGTGATCGGTGTTACTCTGGAGAGTAAAAAAGTGAATGGAATATTTGCAATGACGCCAGTCAATGTTGTAGGCCAATTTATATCTATTAAACGTGTATTAAAAAAATTATTTGACATGCCCTTAGTGTTGCAGACAATTCTAGACTATATGAATAGTTTATCACAACAATCTAGTACGATTACGAATTTAGTCCAAGCAGAGCTATTTCAAAATGTAACGCGTCGATTTCCCGGAAAGTTAATATTGCCATTGATAATATATTTTGATGAATTTGAAACCAATAACCCATTAGGAGGTCATGCAGGAACACACAAACTGGGGACTGTCTACTTTTCTCTACCATGCATACCAATGGAATTTCAATCGAAGCTCCAAAATATTTTTCTGTCACTATTATTTTGTAATACCGACAGACAGGAGTTCGGAAACGAAGCTACATTTCAGCCCCTATTAAATGAGTTAAAAGATATGGAACGAAATCCAGTTTATACTTGGAATGGAAAAAATATTCACATTGCTTGCGTTTTAATTATCGGAGATAATTTGGGTGTTCGTGAAATGTGCGGCTTTGTTCAGAGTTTCTCTGCTAATCATCCTTGTAGGGTTTGTAAGGTGTCTCGGCAAATACTAAAAGGCCAAACTAATGAAGACGTCAATTTATTAAGAACTATAGAAAATTATAATATAGATATTGACTCAGATGACGTGAGCAAAACCGGCATTGCGGAAAATTGTATTTTCAATGAATTAATTTCAATTCATGCAGTTGAAAACTTTGCATTTGACATAATGCATGATATTTTTGAAGGCGCGTGTCCATATGATATTTCTCGGATGATTTTGCATTTTGTGGACGAATTGAAAATATTCACACTCGATCAATTAAACAAACGAATTGGGGGATTCGACTTTGGCCCTATAGACTCCGGTAATAGACCTCCTTTCCTAAAAAAAGAAAAGTTAAAGTTGGGCCGATTAGGAATGTCCGCCTCAGAAAGCATGTCATTTACTAAATACTTAGGACTTATAATAGGTGATATGGTTCCAGAAGACAACGATTACTGGACGTTTTGCATTTCTTTGCGCCAAATAGTTGATATTCTTATTTCACGTGAATGTACCCTCGATGACTCAACACACTTGGAAGCATTAATAAAAGAACATCATGAAATGTGGATACGCTTATTTGGAGAAACGTTGAAACCTAAGCATCATTTCATGTTGCACTATCCCCGCTTGATGCGTTCCCTTGGACTACTGATCAATATTTGGTGTATGAGATTCGAGGCAAAGAACAAACCATCGAAAATCGCAGCGCATATTTCATGTTCTCGTATTAACTTGCCTTATACTTTGGCAGTTAGGCATCAACTGCAGGTGTGCAAGAGATTCCGAAATAACATTGGTCTGGAACATCCCACATTATTTGGCTCAGATAACACTCGAAAGGTCAAGAATGATGTTCATTTTATAAGATTCAGTCAGCTGTTTCCGGATTCATACCGTACAGTATCGTGGTTGAAAGTGAAAGGTATAATGTATAAACCAAATATGGTTCTCAACGTAGGATGCGATAATTGTCTACCCCTTTTCGCTGTTATAAAAGTGATTTGCCTTGATGATAATAAAAAAGTCTTTTTCATCGCCTGTTCTTTAAAAACTATAGCTTTTAATGCACATCTTCAAGCGTGTATTGTTGAATCGACGAATGTATATTCGCGCTATTCGTATGATGTTTTAAATAATTATGTAACTTCTCACATACATAACCATGCCTCTGGTGAAAAATATGTAATTTTGAACCTCCCGTGAGTATGTATGTACGTACTTTTTATATGTATCTATTGAGTGTAATAAATATTATGTATAATTTTATATAATAATGTCTTCATTAGTTCCAAACCAAGTTTTGTTCTGTACACCAATATTCATTCTGTATTTCATTTTGTGGCGTCATCAAAATCGCATTACTTATTCTGAACGAAATCCACCTTCGATACAAACGAATAGTTTTGTTCCAACAACAAAAAGTTTTTTTCGTTGTACCTTCTATTTAATTGCCAAATAATTTGGTTACACGGATTTGGTTGAAATTACTTCAATGTATGGTTGGGCGCACAAAACGAGTAGGTTATTCCTACAAAATGGTACAACAATTTTATTCGGCAAACATAACAAAAAATTTTGTTGTTTAATTATTAAACAAATTTTTTTGTTGGTCTAACCAGTTTTTTGTCATTTCAACAAAACGTTTCTCTGAGTGTGAAGTGCGCGAACCCCAACCGAAAAACGGCTGTAGCTCCGGACCGAGGCATTTCCGGACATGGGTTCCAATGCTCAAAATCCTTGTATTTGGGTGCTCTACCTACCCTATCATTTTGGCCAAAGTTATCGATAACACTCTGTAGATACTCGGTTGCCGTCCGGTGCTCTTTTCATGTATGTACTTGGCGCGAGACTCTACCGAGTCTCTTGATATCTGTGATGAAAAATTCTCTACCGATACAAATTCAACGCGCCAAGCGTCAATATATACGGAGATATACTGCCGTGCTTAGGAAAAAGGCAGTAACGTTCACTGAATGCTTTTTTTAAATTTCAAAGCCAATACGTTTTTTCAATGATTTTACGTTTATCTAGTATTACACTAAAAAAAGCAGTAAGTGAACATTACTGCCTTTTTCCTAAGCACGGCAGTATATACCTATAGATATTGTTAGCGTCAGTAATGGCGTCGGATTTGTGGTAGGGGGCTTGGTTCATGAGGGAACAGCGCCGACAGCGGTATCCGCTATAGAGCTCAGTAAGCTCTATAAAATATCTAAAACGTCAGACGCGAGATCTGAAGATGCTTTCATAATTTTGCTGCATATTCAAACGGGCTGGAATTCTATCAGTCTTAAGAAATGAAGTCACAATGACAATGATATCATCTCTTTTGCTCCAAATCGTCACCGAATCGTTAACAAGGCAAAAGGTGGTAACGAATAATGGATAAAGTACATGAAATTCCGGCCCTTCGACAACCCTGTTATTTTTTAACCGAACGGTGCGAGGCCAAAAATTTTCACTGCAGCGTAGTACAAGAACGTTATACGCGACGGCCGGACGTTTTCCGCCTTTTTTCATACTTTTTCATCAATTGCCGTTGATGCGTTAATTTTTTCTGACTCCAACTTCTCACTCACCATTTGACCAATATGTTAAATCTTTCAGCTCAAAGTATACGAGAACCAACGTAATTGATCAACGACATCACGATTCTCTTAAACCGAGGTGCAAAATATTCCGATAAACCATCCGAATAATTCAAATTGCCTCATGACAAGCGCACTTCACATGATTGTATTCAAACCGGATCTCATAAACACCCATTTAAATAAGTGCTCGTCATTTTTACAATCGTTCATAAAAAGAACAGTATATCGATTTTTTTCTATCTATCAATAAATTTGATAAATGTTGTACATGAAATACGTCATCAAATTGATACCGTAAATCAGAACACGACCGATCTTTCAATTTTTCACAAGTGTTTTTGAAAAAAAGTAGGTACCAATTTTTCAAATCTGTCGTTATCAATTTGTAACGTCGATATTTTGTAGACGTATGGAATTAAATAAAAATATATATACACATGATATACGTAATTCGTTATCACAATTACCGCAGCGCCCAAATAAATTTCTTCTGAACTCCGGTAATTAAAGAGCTTAATCGAGTATTATATTTGGTTATATTTTTGCTGGCTGCAAACAATACCTAGAATTCAGCTCTTATCTAGTCCAGAGGTTTTCAAATGCCTTCCATGAGTGTTTATTATTTCAATCCAACATATAGAAATATTTTGAAGTAATTACACATCTTGAATCGCATGTCAGAGTAAAAAAAAAAAGATCAGATACAGATCAACATACATCAATAGATATATAATCAATCATCATTATCGATACCTAAAGGGCGGCTATGCACTGATTAGATTGTCGTTGTACGCTCGAGGTTCCTGCTCTGACGTTACTGACGACTCCGCTGTTGCAGGACATGGCGTGGCTCTATATATAGGATAAAAAAGACGGTAAAATATACAAAATCAAATATTAAAATATTAAGCTGATCGATTTACCAAAATCGCGGATTCGTTGCTGATCGGATAAGCGTTTAGAGCATTTCGACGACAAGTGTCCAAAGCACTGAATCCGTTTTGACTGTAAGTTCGGAGTTCCGATTTTGCTTGGTTGTAACAATGCGTAGCGTCTTTGCCCGCTGCCGTTGATTTTTTGGTCGCTTGCTGAACGAGCAACGAAAAACAAAGAAAGTTTTTCGTAAGTGCAAAATATATACAGACACAGATACGAATAATGAAAAATAAATAGTAAAAAAACGTCGGATTAAATAATTCGAAATATATATATAAACTCACCTCAATGCTTGCGAGCGTAGGATTGACGATCGAATTTATTTGTTGCATCGAGTTGATCTGGGCGTCGCTCAATTTGTTGTTCAGAGTGCTGTAGGCCGAAACCATCTGCGATGGAGAGAAAAAAAAAATGCGAAAAATTTAATAATTAAAAAATTGAAATTTTTTTTTTTTATTGTGAGAAACTTTCGTATAAAGAGAAAACTTTTGTGCATCACTTTTTTTTGGTTTGTATTTCGATTTTCCTTCAATTTTTTATTACCTGAATAACGCACAATGCGGCGACGATGAGAGAAACTGTGATCTTCATGATTCTGAGCGCGAATTTTGAAGTAAAATTATTTCTCAAAAATTATTTTCTCACTTCTTCAGCCGTGTTGCAGTTATAACTGATCTGAGAGCATGTATGGATATTCAGGTACTTATAGCTCTCCTGCTCCGTGAAAAACAGAAAAAGAAAAAAATCCAATTAGATGGTAGGGGAGATCGAAGAAAGAAGTCAGATAAAAGAAAAATAATAATAATAATGAAATAAAATACGCCTAGAACGTACGCATAATTTAATCTATGTAGGTATAACGGTTCGAGCAAAACAAGATATGCATCATATCGGTCCCGGTAATTCCCCTACGCTTGGTCTTCTTTACATTTATAAACCTGCGTATATCACACGTGTTACATACGTTCATATTTTTCTGAATACCACTTCGAAGACCGCACACTTGTGCAAATTAATTTGTCAGGTAAGATCATTACGTGTATGCCACGGTTGTATAGATTCGTAATCAATTTCTGCAGAATTCTATTTTACTGATTTTTATCGCCATTGATGAGATAAAAAAATTCAGATCTTCGATATGAATAAGAAAAAACAACACAAAAAACAAGTTTTCAGAAAATGACGGTTCAGCCTACGTCAGAGAATAAAAAAATCTAAAACTTTTGAAAAATTTCAATTCAAATGATGGATATCAAAAATTGCCCAAATATAACACAGTTCTGGTATATTTGAAAAGAGAGAATCTAGGAACCAAATATAAAGAGAAAGAAGACATTCAATGTTCAATTTTACCATCAAAATACTTTGTTCATCGGTCGAGACGGTTGTAAGGTTGATGAAATAATTTTTAACAAATTTCATTTCTCTTTGCTGCAGCCCATCGGAATTTTATTGTATTTTATTTTTATAAATTTTTCATACCGAACGCGCACTTTGAATCGTTGTCCATAACTTCCATTGATACTCTACCGTTCGTTTGTCTTCTTCCATTAATAACCATTTTAATAACCATGGCATGGATGAAAAAATGTCATGCATGATCGGCGATTCGAATGGCCGTAAAAAAGTCTTTTATTTCAAATATGCGTATATCGATGTAATGAAACAATTGAATTATGGAACAAAATTGGTATATTTTTTTCTTGTATTTTGAAATACGCGTACGAATATTCTATAGATTTTTACGTAACCATGCGACGGTATGGACCACATCACTTTTTCATCTCCACCGGATACGAGCGTAATTTGATTGGTACGGAATAATATCCCTGTTTGCGCATACCTATTATGTACGGATGTAGCATCTCAGAGCATAGGTACTATCATAGATATATCTATGGTACTATATACTCTAAGTGTACTATATAAATATAATAAATACATATAACGCGTACTATTAGGTATGATATGATATTATACGATCGTCAACAAGATTTCTCGCTCTATATATTCACTTAACGTTTAATGTATATTTACTCATGTTGCCCGAAATTGGAGCCACCCCACGCGTTGTTCAAATATTAATAATACGTCCCTTGAAATTGAATCACTGTACACACATTAGCCCATCGCAGAAGTAGATATATGCAGTATATTATGGCCATTTATGTACGAACCGAACAAGCTTTCAATCGTATATCGAGGGTTGAGAATCAGGAAGTCGTAACACTCGAAAAAACAACAAAGAAAACAAAAACTAATTCGATCCGATTACCCCGCGGTAAATGTATACCCGTGCATCTGACAAGTTAGGTTAGGTTAGGCCCCGCGGTAAATGTATACCTGTATATCTGCTAAGTTGATGACGTCATTATATCTAAGCCTCTATATCTCTTCTAATTACAAGACGCAGCGCAGGTGAACAGGACGATCTCGTTAAATTTGACCATCGGGGAAAAAGGGGGGAAAAAAAGGCAAACTGGTGTCCCAGATTGTCCCCAATCAGCTGTGCAGTCAGTGGCACGTGAACGGGGTTTGTACGAAGGTTTGCAGTGGTTGAATATTCGACCATCGTCCCCAAAATTCGGTGGAGCGTATTTTATATACAGACAACTGAATTGAACCATCACCGGCACGAGCATAGCCTTCAAACGATGTGTGTGCTTGAAAAGAAAAGAAAAAAAAGATTTCAAATAATGTGTAAATGATTAAATAAGATACATAGGTACATTAGATTTTTTCAAAACCAATTTATTAACGTATTCTTTTTGTAAATCACTTTTCGTCTTTCCTTTTACTAACGTGCTATTATTATCATTTATTTTATACATTTTTCCCTTCAACTCTTTCTTCTGTTTCAATGAGAGACTATGTATGACAAATTTTCAATGTTTTTTTTTTTATTTGTATTCCTTATTATTTTATTTTATTTAATTTTTTTTTCTCTACGGTTCTCTATATGTTAAAAAAAAAACGGTATTAATAACATTACAAATACATTTAATGATACAAGAAAAAAACTGTGAGATTTATGAATAATGTATATATAACTATATAACTGAAACAAAACCAGAAAAAAAACTCAATACATAATTATTTCAATTATAGAAATATATGATTGCAATTAATCAACTATATGTACGGATAATTTTATGAATACATTTACGCATATATGTATATAGTATATAATAATTTAATTATTGTACTCGAAAATTCTCAATTAATTATAACAATATTAACGTAATGTATATTCTCCAGAATTCATAATATAACTTAGTCGTTATACGACTTCATAATTCAACTAATCATGTATAGTATAACCTCATCTTCATACTCGGTGTAACATAAGATAATTATCATTAATGTTCATTATTTTTTTGGTTTTCTATCGATCGATCCAAATTACCTGAAGGTTCTAACTTATTTGTACATGTCGTTATAATTATTATTACTACTACTATTCATTATTATTATTATAAAGATTATAATATTTGTGAAATCAAATAAATCGTCTGATATACAAAAAAGAAAAAATAAACAAATAACAAAAACATTGATTATTTAATAGAAATAAAGCGGAAGCTAAAGTGAAAGTTACGAAAATTATTTGAATACATGTGAAGAAATTAGATGAGTTGTGAAATTTTTTTTTTTTCTTTTACTCGAGAATATATGGATTCAATAATTTGCCAAACAGATTATTATTTTCTCACATCAAGATTCGTAGATTTGCAGAATTTTCTGTTTGTTTTTTAATAACGGTCACATATATAGAATTAGCGACAGATATAAAGTGCGTTTATAGTAAATGCTAATTGAAATTCTTCTAAGTCTTATGATAAAGATAATTATGTGATCTACAAGAATACGTATAGGTATTTAGGTGGGGAGTATACATATGTGTATATACTTCAAAGACGAGATCATATACATATACCTATAGGTGTACAGATAGTTTTTTTTAGATATGACATCGGTTTATTCATAATATTGGTTTGTTATTAAAATTGGTCAAATTACACAATTCGCATAAAAATTTTGATACTTTTATGCTCATCATTTTTTTTTTTTTTTTTTCCAAATTATAAAATTAATCCGAGGAGAAATTTCTACAATATTCACACTGACAGACAGACAGACAGACAAACAGACATACAGATAGAAAGATATAGTATGTAGGTATATTCATTACAGCAAGTATATGTATATGATAAGATACATCATTTTTCTTATTCATTATATTTTGTTTGTCATCGAATTGATTATGAAAGTCAGATGAATTTTAATTGGTTCGAGGGCCGTGTATTGTTAATGATAGTAATGATAATATTGGATGATAATTCATAATAAGAGCACCTCAAAAAATGGAAATATTGTAAGTATCATAAATGTATATTATACTATATTTACACCGATAATTATTATATTTTTTGTCCTTTTTTTTTTGTCATTTAAATTCATTACCCGATCGATCCACTTGTTGTAATTTCAATATAATTACGTTCGATATAAAATATTTGATATTACTAATTTATAATTATATGTAATTAAGTACATAGTTACATAATAAATATGATAATTATCCAGGGATATTTTTCATAAATAGTTAATTAAGTTTATACAGGCCGGGTAACTATATACTGGCAAACTAGAATTTGAAAATTGAAACAGAAAATTGAATAACTTTAGAAACGATTACAATGATAATTAGAGTGTGCGAAGGGGTGGAAAATGTTTAATTTCACTGTGTAATTGAGTGCAACTAACTTGACGATATTTTAGACATTTGCAAGAGTCATCGTGAGTCAATTAGAGAGGATGAGAGAAGAGAAAAATATTTTTTTTTTTTTTTTTTAGACAGATATGCAAATATAATTATATCTTTTTTCGAACCGAATAAATTACTATTTAATTGACCAATAAATTAAGTATCTTAGAAAGTCCAAGAAAATGCCAAATAAAGACACAGAAAAAGTATTGATTCTCCGGGTAATAATAGATTCCCCCGCGGATTCCCCTGTATCTATACAGAAAATGGTTTTCAATGATAATATCATAAAATATAATTTATTCCTATCTTATATAAATTTTATTTTCCGAGTTATATATTCGGTATATTATATTCGCATTCGTACAACAAATTTCAGCAATTGTTACAAAATATCCTAATAACAATCACTATGACAATTATAATGATAACAATAATAATGATTAGAAAAAGAACTCTAACATCTCTTTACGTACCTATAATACTGCATGATAATTAATACGTAATATTTATTATAGAATTCAATAATATTCATGATGATTAATAATATTATGAGATATATATTATCATCATTATTATGATTATCATCATCATCATCATCATCATCAAATATTTACGAAATTTATACGTCTATAATATTTACATATAAGCGTATAATTTTATTTCTTGGGACTTTCAATTAATTTTCAACGATTAATAACAAGTAATACCATGTCTTGACTTTTTAATCTTAATGTTTTGTTTATTTCTTTTTCGGGACGGTCATTATATAAGTACGTTATAAATATGTATATGTAACCATATATCTACGATGTAACTGTGACATGACACTTACATAATTTCTTAAATTTTGTATATAATTTTTATTTTTTTCATCGATTTGTTACAACCAATCGAATTTATTATACTATGTAAAGTTACATATATACGTTTATATTTTGTAGTGTGGCGTTGATATACCCTACAGTAATTTCGAACACCAACAGAAGAAAAAATTTGAAAAAAAAAAAAAAAGAAGAAAACTGGAAAAATAAAGCAAAATTAAAATAAAAGAAAAAAATTACCATTTTACCTAATATAACAGCACGTGTATGGTTATTTATATTATGGTTAATTAAATATTATTAATATCATAATTATTATTATTTTTATTATCATTATTACTATCAACGTTGTTCTCATCATCATAATCATCATCGTCGTCGTTTTTATTATTATGATTTTTGTCATTATTGAAAATGTTAATTACACAAATCGTAGGTACACATAATATATCCGTATTTCATGTACTGCATGTGCCTCTATACCTATATAATATTTTTATATATTTTGTATATGGATCATGTGATTCCCGTAATCAATCCCTTTTGTGCATCGGTTCAGTTTTGCCTCCATGATATTATAATGTCGATATATAATATATATGTATATATAGTGTTATATTTTATGTATATAAGAACACGGGTAAAGATACATTAATTGATTAAAAGTTTTTTATTTTATTTTATTTATTTTTTTTTTTGTCTCACCGGTACGGAAAAAAATATCTCATGGGGCGTACAACATGTTTTGTATTATATTTCTGGATATATTCAATAATTTATTACACTGCAGTTAAATTAATCGTTCATATTTTTCCTAATGCTTCTGGCAATTTATGTGTGTAATAATCCGGTAGTCGAGACGAAGGATTAATCATCTCGCAAGTACGTATACTGTACGTTGTACTTGTGTATGTATAACAATAATAAATTACCATTATAAATCACATAATGAACAACAAATTTCGCAGAGCTATATCGATTTTTGAGAGATGAGTTCAAATAAATTGCTATGGTGACAGTATAACGATGATAATAATAAATTCATGTTTCGAACGTATAAAATGGAAAATTAAAAAAATCGGTGCGCGCGAAATTATCATAAAAGGTGATTATTATAGTTATTGATCTATTTCTTTTTCTTTGTTTTTTTTCTTGGATCGGAACGATAATTACAGATATCCATATATTTTCATGAAAACATGTATAGCTGGTATAAGTATAATATGTGTATATGTATGTATATAAATATCCTCATTTACTATCTGCAGGTAATTTATTATATATAAGATTTAAATTGTACTATTATTAATTTTTATCTATCTACCTATCTATCTATCTATCCACCTTTATCATAAACATGTAGGTACTTGTAATGAACATATTATACGTAAGCGTTCGAATTTTCATTATCCTGGATATAAATATTTCAGATAAAATAAAAATCAATCGATGATCAGGTATCACGACGACATGATAATAGATTTTCTATTTTTTCTTCTTCCTCCCTTTGTTTTACTTTGTCATACTATAACTTCGAGTCAGTTTTCATCGAATTTCTTTATCTTTGCTATTGTTCCATATCCCAAATGATACCTGATCGATTATTTTTTTACCAACTATGGTTTCTTGTTCCGCCCGACTCCACGATCACAATAATAATAATGATAATGATAACAATATGAGTAATAGTAATAATTATGCTAGTCACAATGTCAACCGATGTCAACATATTAATAACAACAAGAACAGCAACAACAACAACAATAATTATCAATTATAATAATAAAATTTATAAAATTTCACATTTATATACGACACTTAGGTACATAACATATTATGTATGGATACATACATGTGTATCATAATATTTTTAATTGAGCTGTACGATTTTTATTTGATTACTTGTAACTATATCATATAGCTATAGAGTTAAACCCTTGATTTTTATGTTGTAAAATTCTTTTTTTTTTTTTATTACTTTTCAATTTTTTCGTCTTGCTTCGATTTCTTATTCACCCGGGATATAATAAACGTTGCAAGTAACGATACGATTTATGGGTGTGATAAATATCATTATATAGTTTCAGTAGGTTATTTGATAATTGTATTGTTTATTTTTTTTTGTGCCCGTATTTTGTTTGAAAAACCATTCTTTTATATACCGTGTACTCGTTTCATTGTATATATTATAATATATTGAAATCGTTATTATTACTGTTACTATCGTTATTAATATTAATATTAATATGATTTGTTACATATTTCGTGATATTCGAAGCGCTTTCAGGTATCAATGTTTGACATTTTTCATACACGTATTACAATTTTTTTTTTATTATACATGTATATAGGTATAGGTGGTGGTTCACGTTTCGTTATGCCGCCGTAAGGATTTATCTTGTTTTTTCGTCTCAGCTATATTTCCTGCAGCAGCTGCTGTACATCGACACGATGTAATGACCGGTCAATGTTGAGCTAACGGATTCAGGTTCGATAAGTTTCCAGTTAGTTAGTTATCGGTTACATATATATAAGTTAGTTTAGTTCAGTTATTTAGTTGGTTAGATTAATGAACTGGTAACCTCATGCTGCAGGTTATATAGGCATATACTGCGGTTAAAACTAGCCTCTGCCGATGTACAGGGTGTTCAATTTTATGTACAATCAGTTCGATTATCCTGACAATGATCCGTCCTGTCTGAAAACAATTTCATACAGATTTTACCCCATCTGTATGGTATAGTTCAGCAGCCTTATTTCTGATACAAATTCGTCCACTAGCTCTTATTGTAATTAAAATTGAACTAGTTCGGATTAGAAGAAAAAAAAAAATTCTTTCAAGTCGAGTCGAACAAAAAAAAGAAAATTGATTCTAACTCTAAGGGCTTAGGAGTTATGAGGGTTCAAAGTGCATTAGCCATTTTGTCGGTTGTGCCTTATAAGTTGCTTACTAGCAGGCACCGGAGCAATCTGGATTGCAACTTTGATCAACCGTCATTACTTCTGATTCCTTAAAGATGGAATCGTTTTCTTTCTTTTGTTAGATTCGACCTGAAATCAGCTTTAATAATGGCACCGGAATAAAACCTGGTTGTATTAATAATAACGAGAAAAAGCTTGAAAGCTGCGGGCCATCCGGTATTGAACCGATTGCTTCTTTCGTGTGCGATTATTAGGAATCGTTTTAAAGAAAAACAAAATGTAGAACACCCTGTATTTGTACCGTGCAGATATGCCCTAAAGGTTTACGCTCATAAGCCCATGGCTAGAAAATTATCAAACTAATATATAATTACAGGGTCGGAAGTCTATTAGATGAAAGGCAGCAAAGCCCTGGTATCACCTCTCTCTCATCTCTGATACACGAAACCCTTTGAAATCGCATCGTATAGAAAGTTCGGAAATTAAATTTCATTAGGATGACGTGAATGTGAAAAACTTTAAAAAGAAAAAAAAAAAGAAAAAAAATCACAGAAAAAAACCACTTTGGTTATTATCAGTTATATATATGTATATGTAGATATGGCACAAAACGTGAAGGTTATTTTATATCAATTTTAACAACGAACTTTTCAACACATTGCAAAATTGTAAAATAAATCTACGAAAATCATGTACCCGAGTATCCAAATATCTGAACGAGACATATGCACACATTTTTTTCCATCATGTGGACGAAAAGGAGAATTCAAAAAATACCTAGATATTCATTTCTTCTGAGAAGAAAAAATAAATCTCTACTATGACATCGGCGAGAGATTTCAGGCAAAAAAAAAGTCATGGTGAATGCGAAGGGAGTTGAATTTTTTTCTCGTGACATAAAGATTGACGAAGGTAACAAAGAAATACTAGTGTACGAGTAACGTCTATTTAATGTAACAAAAGCAAACGCAGCAAGAGAAATATGATACAAGAGATCCGCTTCTGTACGTTAACCTTTTTTTATTCTCATTTTACTTTTTCATTTTCTTTGGCATTCTCTTTATTTGATTCCTAATAAATTATGATGGATAATTGAAATTCTACTCATTCATATAAGGATCTGTAAAAATATCTTACAGTCCATGAAATGAACAAAATTATTTCTTTTGGCTTTCCGCGTTTTCTCTTATAAAATTTTTCGATTCTAGCCGCACAAATTTTCCGTTTCTAATTTATTTTCAAAATTACCTGCATCGGGGTGGACGTCCGCCTGATCTTGTTGCTTTTCCATGTGTGGACCGTGCGGATACAACGACCAAAAATTTATGATATATTGCAGTCATCCGCGTGTGCGTCTCTGATTTGTTGCTTCGTTTTTCTCGAAGCTCTTCTAATCAGACTTCGACTTCTAGGTTTACTTTTTACCTCTTCCGCAATCGCAACCACCGTGGATCCGTGTGCCGCAAGAAGTTGCTGTTGTTGCTGTTGTTGCTGTTGACCTCCTGGGCCAGAACCCGCACTTCCTGTTCTTCCTCCAGGCGACCCTGACCTTCGGTAAAATGGGAAACCAAATGGAAAAACTGCTATTCGAGTGAAAAAAAATATATATTTATGGAAAAGGATTTTTTTCGTTCGTTTTTCTGAATGCGGAAATTCCGAAATCGCATTTTCAACAACCGGTTTGATAAATGTACACTGATTTATTTACGGTATATGCATTTTTTGCGAAACGCTGATCGTAGGTGTGTTCCTGCAAGCTTTTAAACTAATGAAAAAAACAACAGAATTTTGTTTAAACATAATTAGAAAAAAAAGTCTTCGCTTTTAAAATGCGCACTTCTCGTGATTACAAATATGCATAATACAAGCAGCGGGAGTTATTAGACCGTTGGATATTTTTTTCCAGCCCGACAGCTTTAATGATCGCCATGGGATAATTCGCGTATCATCAAATAATACGAATTATATTATTGTAAATTACAATATACAGGGAACTGACAATATGGCGATAATTTTCACATGCATCCGGTTCGTTCATTATTAGAAAACAACGAAACGTCAAATTGCCTTTGGCACCACTTGGGATTGAAAGAATAAGAGAAAGAAATTAATTAGAGCTACAAAGGATTGTAACAAAAAAAAAAAATTATTTTATCGTGAGAGTTCGTGAAAAAAAATTAAAAAAAATTCTTATCTGGAATTTCCTCTCGTAATTTTTTCGTGCTAGCATATATCGATTATATATATAGGTATACATATTTTTTAATGTCATCTTTGGAGTTAATTAATTTTTGAATTTCATAGTTAAAATAAAGAAAGAAAGATGGAGTTGAAGAAAATTAAGTTTCTTTTTCCTTTTTTTTTTTTTTACCTGCGGGATCCGTAAGCGGAGCACCTTCTTCTCAAACCAGATTCATCGGTATCTCCGGCGGTTGATTTTGGTAAAAATCTTGATAGCGTTATAAAGCATCGAAAAAGCTCTTTGATATTGTAGTCGTCCTTAGCGGAACACTCCATCACCTTTGCCCTAAGTTTAGGCAATTCACAAAAGAGCCACTCGCTGACATCCTCTATTCTTACCTCTCGTCGGGAAGGCGCTAAGTCAAGTTTGTTTCCCGCCACAACGATCGGCACTTCCTGAACAAACAGAACAAACGCGTTAACAACACATCTTTAGACGTTACGAACTCGAAAAGAAAATCGATCGTTGTCAAGTACAGTATGTGTAAACATAATAAAATAGCAGTTCCTCCAGTTTCATACTTTCTATATAGCGACCAAAAATATCCGGTAACGCCGACAAAATTTTTGCCATTTTCATTCCAAACGCGATAGCATAAAACGAACGATGTGATAATTTCGCAAAATTTTTAGTACGAAAAAAATGTTCATTCTACCGATGGATAAAGTTCAGGCGTTTTTTGGTACTGCTGCATGTTTTGTTTTTCTTAAAAAAATAAAATAAACCATAAGCCTAATTAATTTTGGAGAGAAGATTTATTGAGAGGCGTCAGAGCCGCGGATACGAGTTTGTAATAATAATATGCTCGTTAGGGTAATTGAAGGGTCACGTATTTATTTTTTATTTTCTATAGTACGCAGCTGTACATACCTGTTATATGTGTGAGTATAATAATCTATATCGGAGGGTAAGAATCGGAAGGGCGTAAGCCTGAATTTCTTGAAATTTTAATAAAAGTTTCCGTATAAGGGTGTATGATTAAAAAAATTCCTTCTTGCAGCTGGAATATATACTTATATATGCGTAGTTATATATTTTTTTGTAACTTTAAACCCCTGGAAATATTTTTTCAATGTTG
Organism: Athalia cordata; assembly: GCA_963932425.1. Taxonomy (NCBI): domain Eukaryota; kingdom Metazoa; phylum Arthropoda; class Insecta; order Hymenoptera; family Athaliidae; genus Athalia; species Athalia cordata. The sequence goes on from OZ010627.1 coordinate 12,927,630, forward strand.
AAGTCGGATGACTATAGCCTGAATATATATATTTACGGTAAATAAAATACGCTCGTTATAATTTTGAAACAATTATTCCGGTATGATTATTATCATCGTTATTATTATATGTATAGGTATGTGCATACCTATATACCTGACGTAGAATTGAGCTGGAGAGTTTATTACATATTCTATGAGATAACGATCTCTATAAACTGATGAGGAGTATATCAATTAGACTATACAGCCCTCAAGGATGAAAATGAGGACGAGGATGGGGACGAGGATAAGGATAAGGGTTTATATAAAGGTGATCAAGGTGTATAAGGATAACAAGCGCCTGAAGCGATTTCGCTTCGGAGTCTTTGAAATGAATATGGTTGTCGGTATAGATATAGGTTTAATATGTTATCATCACCTGGGACATCTTACGATAATATATTATACGGCTAGTATAATATATATAATATATAATTACTCTTGATGGATCCATATAAATATATAGATAATATTATTGGCGCGGTAGTGTGAAATTTCATACATGAAACGTTCTTCGTCGAATAAAAATATATACTGGGCCACTGTAATTATTCTATTTTTGTCGGACGAAATGAACGAGGAATTTTGAATTTTTGTGCTTTTTCGACCTGCACTGCAGGTTACGAATTTCGGATTAATTTTTTTTAAGCCAAACTTCTGCATTTCTAGTATAAAGAAATGTCGGAAATTATTATTGGCGTATTTATCAGCAAGTTATGCATACTTTTACATATATATATATTTTGACCAACCTGGAAGTCTGATCTTTGCTCTCTAACTTCTTCGAAGCATCTTTTCACGCATTCAAAGCTTGGTTGTGAGGTGGAAGCGTAAACCAAAAGGAAGGCATGTGCTGTCGCAATAGAAAGTCTCCTCATAGCCGGGAACTGAAGATCTCCTGTCGGATGATCGATAAAAAAGGAAAGATTCGTACATCATTTATTATTAGATTTATATGAATTTGTTTGAAGTAAAAGATAGAATAACAAAAATTATTTCTCACCCGCGGTATCCAAGAGGTCAACTTTGAGGGTTAGCGTTCCCAGTACGCACTCCCTGGAGTAAAGATCTTCAACGGTAGCTTTATACCTTTCCGTAAATCCCTGTCCAAGGAGACGTCTGACAATCGCACTTTTTCCAACCCCCGCACCCCCGAGTATAACCAAGCGAATTCTCTCGTAATCCGCCATTTCTTCACCGCAATTCTATGTTTCTTGTTTTAGTTTTTTTTTTATTTTATTTATTTATTTTCTCTTCTTACCCTTCTGCTCTTCCTTTCTTTTTAGAGATTTATTTTATTTGTGTTTTCTTTTTTGATTTTCAGCTTTATTTTCTCTCCAATTCCTCTAAGATTCGACGGTTGCAGTCTTCTACGTATATAGCCATATCTGAATTACACGTATGGCTATCATATATTTTTATACACTTTTAGATATTTTATACTTTCTCGTTTATTTATTTATTCATTTATTTATATAGACGTAAAAATTCTGTGCACTTCGATTATACTTTGAATTTATACAAAACACACATAGTCTGGTTTTATCGAATAGACTGAAAAAAAAAAAAAACAGAAAAAAAATCTGTCAATTACACTCTCTCCTATATGTATAGTTTTTAATAATATATATGAATTAGGCGTGCTTCCTCGCAATGTTTCGTTACATTGAGCCGGTTTGGTAATTGCTTTTTAATTGTTATTTCGTATATATGTATACAGCTGCTGTAGCCCAGTGCAGGCTGATTTTGCTGCTGCTGCTACTGCTTGGAGCTGAAATCCGAAATGTAATTCAGACATAATTAAAATAGGCGACGAATTGAAGAAAAATCTTGAAAATTTTCTTGTAAACGAATTTTTTTACAGACACAGATTTCCAATACGAAATTTTCGTATTGTAGGAAAAGAAAAGAAGAGAAAAAAAAATAATAAGAAGAACTAAATAAATGATTATAATGAATATTGTGTGATTTCTAAATCATCAATTTTATAGCTTCACCACCCAATTTTTCCCTTTGAACTTAATTGCCCTTAATTCACTGAGCCGTACATAATAATGCTGTAGGTCTTCAATAGTGTGAGGAGAGAAATAAAAAAAAAATAAACGAAAATTGAAAGCCGTTTCTAATTAACGAATATAATTAGTTGTATACAATCATTATTCGCCTCGATCATTTATGCGTCATATAAAATCCTGGAGCTTTTATTTTTATTTGTTCGGAGATAAAATCGGAACAAAAATTGCCTGAAATAATAATATTTATACAGCCATACTCGTTCACGTTATTTTGATTATGTTTTTTTTTTTTTTTCTCCTTTTCGTTCCCCCTTTTTTTATATCGGAATGAATTTTTATGTGTTATTCGACAAAACCGCTTCGAAAACCAATTCGGAATCAATTTTATCAAAGACTTTTTCCAATTCAAAGGTTTCACCTTTTTCACCACTCGTTCTTTTTTGTTGTTGTTTTTTTAATTTAGCGTGTTTGTTTTACCGTTTTAAAGAAAAAGCGAACACAGATCTTGTACAATACTGATGATAAATTCAAAAAAAATCGTGTCAGTGAATTTGAACAGTTGCTTTGTGACTGAAGAGATTCCACCGCTTTTTCCGATATTATGTAGTTACAAATTTCATTCCGATTGCTTCAGCCGTTTTAGAGAATACACCTTTCAAAAATTCGACGTTTTACCCCGACAAAATGGCGACTCGAAATGCCTCTTAAGGTACATAAGACATTGTCGGGTTGACACAGAGCCTGAAGTAAGCAGTTACTAGCTTGAGTTTGATCTTCAAATAATAATAAGTGCTTTTTAGAATAAAACCTTCACTCGTCCCGCGGACTCTGAAAGCCAATTACGAAGAGTTAAACAGAAAACACGTTCTGCCCGAGATCTAAACAGAACTTCTATAATTACATGCAAATAACTTCGTCAAAAGTGTCGAGTACACAATTTTATACACGTATAGATATACATCAAGGACTGATGAACAAAAGGGCGCAACCCACAAAACTTTACTAATACGAAAAATGGCATTCATCGCTGTATGGCGAAAGTGGACGGCTCCTTTAACCGAGAACATCACATCATCCCTGTGCAATTTTATACTCGATCGAACTAATCGTAAGAAAAAATAAATAAGGCGACAGTTTTACTCCAACGAACTTCGTTTAAAAATTTTTATATATACCTTCACGCAGAAGCTCACATCGACGGTGTTACACCTCTTTTTTTTTTTTTGTTTTTTCTTTTTTTCAAATCATTTCATCTGTTTACAATTTTTCATATATAGGTAGTGTTTCTCATTTCACAGCTCGGTGAACAAATACTGCAGATCGCTCGAGTAAAGTTATATGCTGTAAAATGTGAACATGAAATTGCAAAACATTTCTAATCAACTCCGAAATCGAATTTGAAAACAGTTTTTACCCAATAGTGAAATTTAATCGATTTGCAGACTTTCTCTAATTTTGTTTTTCTTTTGTTTTTTTTTACCATTCATCAAAGTCTTGTAAATTTTCATTTGGGATCGGAGCTTTCGCACGCTTGTATGACGATAACCATGAGAACGATGCTTCGAGAGTTTGACCCGACGGAAAAATTTCCAACATTGTTTGTAATACGTAGATATATTATATGTATTAATACCTGATGTGCATCGCGTGCTATTATACCTATAGGATCATGCGGGGGAAGGGAAGAAGGAAGGGAGGAAGGGTGAAAAGGAGTGAGGGGAGTGAGGGGAGGTAATTGCAAGGGATTCGAATTTCTCTTTGACACTACTAGGTATATAAGGTGATCACCATGGCAACCGGAATGTTGGTTAGCGGCGTACCTAACGCGGCATAACACACTGCCCACCGCAAGTGTTCACTCAAAGGTTGACGGCTGCACCCCCTCATCCTTCTTTTGGCGCTTCGTGTCGCCCTTATTACTATAATATAGATATCGAGGGCTGGAAACCTGCAGAAGGGTGTAACCCTCACATTTTGAATTTTCAATCAACTTTCTCTCATAAGAACACATTCCACAAAAGTGATCGAAAAAGAAAAAGGAAAATTGCTCGGACTTTGAGCTTTGCTCAAATTACTCCAAAATACATGAGTATATATGTATATGTATTCACCGAAACGAACAACATGTGTGTATGTATGTGAACTCCGCATCTGTCAACCGCGCAATTATATTCACCAAATTAGAGTTACGTACCTCTTTATTCAAAATCGCTGTGTAGCACAAATGGCGAAGTAATTAATAGGGTCCATTGTAGAAAGCGACCTTTTTTTCCCATCCCCTAATAAAAGCAACGTGATCTTGCCCCCCCCCCCGCCCCCCCATTTCCAAAGAAAGAAACAAAGAAAAAAAGATGCAAAAGAAGACTTTATGTTTTGTGTTGTTTTTTTTTCTAGGTGAGTGCTATCGGTACATTTATACGACGATGATACGTACGTTGAGCAGATCCTTTTGGATATACCTTGGCACAATAAGTAGCGAAATCTCGAGGGTCGAATACGGAAATGACTGTCATTAACTCGACGATTGGTATATACGTAACCTCACCTCGTGGTATACATGAAATTCTATAGCTATATAGATTCACAGCTCATCGATCAGTCGAAAAGTTCCGTAAGCAGGTGATTCGCCGTGACCATGTCAAAGTGACAGTGAAGGATAGGGAGAGACCGTGACTTAGCTTGAACCGCTTTGGAAATGGCGTTCGCAATCGTTACAGAATGGATTCTAGAAAAAACGGAGCCCAATTAAGATCTTAAGGTTTTCAAGATAAGTAGAACAGCTCCACCTCAATCAATTCACGCCTTTCGCGATCCCGGAAGAAGAGGAAAAAAAATAGAAAGAAAAAACCAATCGCGATTGCTTTTTTTATTTTTCTCTTTATTGCGAGTAGACTGGCCCAAAGCTTCCGAAATATTTTCCTTTGCACCCTCAAATTCGAGTATTCTGTACTTTTGAAAGAAAACAAAAAATTCCACAGCGACGATCAGTTTATTGAAACACTCTCCTTTTTTCCAAGTCTCACTCGCGATAGCTAATGCCTTTTATCCCAAAGCCCCGATAGTAGAGAAGGTGGAAGCAACAGAGGAGAGAGCTGAGCCTCGCGACGCATGTCGTCGAATGTTTGGCTCTCAACGACGTACATAAGCCCTAGCAATTCGCGTCGGTTTTATCGGTCGTTTAATGAAAGGTTCCTTGCAATTATCTAGACGATGTGTACGAAGCAGTACCAGCAGCAATATAAGGTATCAGTAGCATCAGAAGCTCGAGCTTTCCCCCAGGTAGAAGAAAATACAGCGATACATGGCTGTGTTTGTGTCAGTATTTTCTTTTCATTTCTCTCTTTCCCTATTTCTATCATCTCTCTCTTTTGGTTCAGGGTAGGTAAATAATTCCGAAGAGAGAAAAAAGAACAGCCCATCTTTTCCCTCGCTTCTTTTTCACACAACCACTGGGATTGGTATTTAAAGTGTAAGACTCGAAAAGATTTTTGATGAAAACTCGAGTGTGCAGCGCGAACGACAACGCTTCTTTTTCTTTTTTCTTTTTTATATTGTTCATCCCCCTTTATCATTTAAATACGCGTTCCCCAAGAGCGTCGGGTGGGACGTCGCGACGTCGCATCCCCCTGAGAAGACTAAAAACGTCGATTTCTTCACACCTCCCGGATGATCCCGAAATAATGTTGTCGTTCCAAAAAGCTTTATCATTTAAACTGCACTTAATATACGGTGAGGAGAAAAAAAAATTTAACAGTGTAATAAGTTGTCAGTTTAGGGCGAATCACGATTTTGACGCAGGAATATATATCAGGAGGAAGAAGACCACGTGCAACAAAAATGTACAAGCTAAAAAATAGAAAGAATATAAAAAGACAAAAAGAAACTTGGCGGTTCACCGGGGGAAGGGTGAAACAAAATTTCAGTACGGTAATTTATGGAAAATATTGCGTAACTAAACCTTTTAGGTAAACACATGGATTAGACTAAAAATTATGAGTTTTCTGACCAGGTCACGTATAATCCCTGAGCAAAATTAGGGACAGGTATTCCAGCATTAAATAAATCAGCGAAATTCAAGATGCGGAGCTTTGCGGCCGCTAGCACATCACGAAAATGGAATGAATAAAACTAGAACAACAGTTTTACTGTAAAATATACAGAAGTGGTAGAATCAACTTAATTAGCAAATTGATCCAGAAAATCGGAAACGGCGTCATATATACAGTATAAAAGAAAAAGATCGTGAAAAAGGATGAAAGATTTTTATATATCGCGAAAATTTTTCATCATAAATCGTTGTCAGCAAAATATTATACCCGCTACCTTTCCCTCCCCCTTTTATTTTCTTGCCGCATCTATAGCTGCTTATATTTTCCCAAGGGGGACTAGCGTCGAGCTTTTGTGGTTTCGAAAAATTATACGAAGAGAGCAACGTGGTAACTTCGAACGTTTATTGTGAATGATGACTTAGGATAGGCCCACGTACACCCATGTATATACATATATATGGACTAAAGTGTAACCAGGAAAGAAAAACATAAGAAAGAGCAGAAAAGAACCATAAGAAAAAACAGGACAGATAAACCGAAGAAGTTTTGCAAGCAAGAAAAACGGATATATAAATTGATTATACTTCGTAGTTGCAATCAATTTTTTTTCTTTTCTTTATTTAAATTTCGCAGTTTAAGTCCGCGTGAATAAAGTCTTATGGAAACGGAAAAAAAAAAAGAAAGAAAAAAACTGAATAAATGAAAAAAAGGAAATAGAATTAGGATGAGAGAGAAAAAAAAGTGGAGAGATTAAATATAAGGAAAGGAAAGTAACTCTAACTACTCTGGACGTGATTCAATACCCCGAACAAAGTATAACGTCATTACAATCACGCGGTTCTACCGCAAGAGGGTGACGATGAATGAAAAAAAAAAAATTATTATAACAATAAAAATAATGATAAATTTATGAATAAAATATGAACAAAAAAGTTCAAAAAAGTCTCTCGAATTCCCATGTGGTTACAAATTGTCGATGTTAAAATTTCAATTTGAAATGCGACATTAATTAATTAAACAAATACGAGAACAAATATAAAAATAATATTGAAAATTTATTAAAATAGAATTACAGTTGTGTAGAGATACTTTTCACGCTGATGATAAATATCTATGCGTATTTTGCATATATCATGCCAGACAATTGGTTCATGAAACTAATTAAAACAAACCTGCATGATATTTGAAACAAAACGAAGACAGAAAGAAAAAAATGTGAAAAAAAGTAACAAAAAAAAAAACAGATAGAAATAGAAAGAAAGAGTGTGTTTGCTATTTTGTATCTGCAGTATTACAGGCATAACGTCGATGAGAGAATTGAATAGGGAGAGGGTGTCAAAATAGACCAATTAAATCCAGAAACTGCAGCATACTGCAACACCCCAACCATTCGAACTGCAACGCTCTAATTAATACTCGGCAAACTCGAATTTGCATCGCTGGAGCGCATATATATGTGAGTTAAATCCTTTACGCGTTCCATACGACATATAATGTAGACCCTATACATATGTGTAGGTATGTGTGTCGTACGATAGGTCGTAAGCTCTGATCCGAAAACACGTTCGTACAAAGGTATACGGATATATCGCAAGCCCGCAGCAATATTTTTGTATTTTATTAAAAAAACATAAAAATTATTTTCAACACTAATACTAATTAAGAAAATATCGAATACCTGCGATGGCATAATTTGATTGTATTCACCTGGACAAAAACTTTCGACATTTGCTTAGCGGGCGTCGGCGTCGCGACGTGGGATGAAAGTAAAATAGGTATACATAGGTATACAGATATATACAGGTATCTTGTGTGCGATGTATATGGAAGTACTGTAATCTGGGGGTTTGTTTAGCTCAAACAAAAGCGCTTCACACGACATGTATGCCCGTTGGACCTCGTTCTCTCCAAGCTCTTCTATACAACAACAGCTGCTTCAGAAGCTTGTAACTCGACCATTTTCATAAACCTTTGGCTTCGCCTTAGGGTTTGTAAACTGAAATAACCGACTCACATACCGAAATTACAAAAATACTACCGAGGTTGGTCGAATTTTCAGGGAAATTTTCTCACATTAAATAATTATATGATTTCTAAAACTTATTCGACAAAAATCAATGAGGTTTGCTGAATAAAATTTATATGCGTCTTTAAGGATTCTACAATTGAAGGACTCGACCTCACCTCTCGATAAGATGGAACCCCGAGGAGGAGTTTACTTAAGTATTATTTGCAGAGGCCTGTAGAGATTCGGAATACTATATCACCTTTGGGACTGGCATATGTATGTGCGTATACCTATCGACCAAAATCACTTTGGACCATAGAGATGCAGGACATTCGCGTTTGCAGGGCACTCGATTTAATTCACCATAGAAAAACTCCGGGCGACAGAAAAGAGCCTGAGAAAAAGAAAATATCGAACGATGAAAACTGTACGAATTCACTCATGATCGGAATAATATTAATTCAACTTTGCGATCGGAATCAGTGCGGTGTAAGAAAAAGTAATCCCAAGCCGATACTCATTTTCAGCATTGAGAATGAATCCTGATCGAAGCCTCATTGACTGTCCCGATCGGGTGGACGAAAATCTAGATCGTAATTAAATTGTAATCCTTAAGCGCGCATCTTTCAAGTGAAATTGATTTGTAATCAATCAAATAGGAGCGATCGTAAGTATCTAGGTAAAAAAATTTATGTCCTTCTATTCACGATTACGGCTGATAAAATCAACCGAGTAGAACGTCACGACAATTCCGTCTCAAATAACGTCGACGAAGCCGATAATGATGATGATGATGATGATTAATTGAATGTGCCCATTTACACATATAGATATACTTAGGTATATGTATACGTATAATAAATAAATGCTGACGAAAACGAAACAGGAAAGTTTTACGAACGGAAATTAAACGTTGTTTGAGTTGAGAGAAGAACTTTTTCTATAAACCCCCCAGCTATAAGACGATCGGTTCAACCGATAATAAGTTCAACTACCCTTAAAATCCTCGTGTATGAAATCATTCCTCTTAAAATCCTCAAATATCAAAAAACAATATTTTAAGAAACTTGGACCGAAAAAATATTTCAATCCCCCGCAGCAAAAACAAACAAAAAAAAAGATTGTACTGCGGATTAATTATACGTCTCTTAAAACTATCGGCTCAAATGCATAAAAATGAGGTCATACGAAGGTTATTTGATACAAATCGATTGATTTTACGATGGAAAAAAAATGTAAAAAAGAATTGTGTCATAGTTCGTGTAATATATAATATCAAGGTAATTTTCACCTTTTAGTAGAAGATCGTAATTTGTAAATTGAAGAGGGTGCTCTTTAGCATTTCTCTGTGTAGATCGGGGTGAATTTCCATCATCTCTAAAATGTCCCTGACCCCTAGAAGTAGAATGAGAATGAGAATGAGAATGAGAAGATGGAAAATTAGCTGAGTTGGAAAATATCCAGTTTTGCATATTACCTGCCAAAGTCTGTGTATAATTCAAAAATTAAATATGCCCAGCTCGTATAAAGTGGTGATTTTGACGAAGGGATACGAAAACCAAGGAATCCGAATACCCTCGATTCATTCCCAAGGCAGAGAATTATTCGACATTTTTCCCTCAACTTTTCTTGCTTTGAAAATAAGTTTCACCTGAAAAGAAAAAAAAAACAAACAAAAAATGAGCAAATGGATAAACAAATACAATAAATTATGCGTCATATTGTATCGCAGCTATGAGAAAGTCTTTAACGATGTAAAATATAATTTGGAAAAAAATAAGACAAGACAAAACTGAAAAATAAAGAGGATAAGAGCTGCGCTTGAGGAGAGATTAAAAGAGATCGCTCTTACTCTTTTTCAACGTTGTTTACTTACTTTATTCATTCAGAATATAAATGAAAAACGAATGTTCGGAGGAATTCTTCACCGAGAGAGCGTGTGGAATAAAAAAAATTTTGACGTAAATAAAAATCTTTACAGTCTCGCCGTGGCAGTTCGTCATGGGATTTACGAGAGATTTGGTATAATCCTACCTCGAAACGAATCTAGAATATAATGCATGTACATACATACATGAATGTGGAAGAGCAAAAGAAATGAAAAAAAGAACAGAATTTGATCGATATGTCGAGAGAAATACTGTCGCGGATAAAAAACGGCGCGTACTGAAGCAAAAAAAAATTGATAATATTTCCCATTATATTCGCAGCTCTTCCAAGATCGTAAAAGCGGAACGAAGAATCGGATATGAAAGAAAAATCTTTTCTACAATAATTCGATGTTTTTTGTTTATCTTTTTTTGCTGATTTTTGTGAGTTACGTCCTTCCGGTCCCTTTGGCCATCGATCGCTAATAATGTAATCGTTCAGCGGTAGAGTACCTATCTCCTACGTTCGCGCGTTTCAAATTTTATTATTTTGTTCACTTTTTTTGTTGTCGTTTTTCGTTTGATCGGTTCGTCGATCGTTACGGCATACCCCCGGGAAACAATCCTTTTGTCCTTTTTTTGTTTCGCCTCTCGTTCGACACCCGGTACAACGCGAGTTTGGTTCTAAGCTATACCAGAATCCGTCAGTTTGTAAGTTAGGTATATCTATAGCTGTGGAGATTCGCGGATGTTAGTTTGTAATGTATGTTTGAAAATATTCTATATACGTACAGATACCCTTAGGGGTTCACTCGCCGATCAACGTTGGGATGGAATGCAAACATACTGTCTGGTTGCTAGTGAATGTAAACAGAGTGCTTTCGCTTATCGACTTTTCGCGGTGGTTGGTTTATAGATATAGTGTACATATGTACGTATACCTAGTTTGTCGTTGTAGGAAACCGCATCATTCCGCAACATCGATGGTTTACGTTAGATATTTTACCTGCAAAAAATTCCTACGTACGTACGTTTCTGTTCAAAGATATTTTACTACGGGCAAAAATTCCTCAGGCGTATTCCGAATGTTGTTTTTTTTGTTCTTTAATTTCGAAAGATTTTACTACCCACGCATGTCGTGTTACCTGTGCCCTGCGGACCGGATTTCAATGGTATAAGGTTACCGAATTTCAACGTAACTTAACCGATGCAAAAGGAAAGATTTTAATTACAAATAACGAATCAATCTCCTCTGAACTCTCGAGCTGCCATTCAAACGGCCGTCACTCTTTGCGTGGTCGGGTAATGGGATCAGCGAAATTAATCAACCAGAAGATGAAAGATCGCTGGGTTTCCCTATTTCCAAATTTCTACAGCAGCTGCTGCCGTGGCGATGAAACGAGATAATTGGCGACATTACCCCGGTGAGTCCGCCTAATGGCAGTAACACGCGATCGAATAATATAGTTACACGTTCGCCCCAACACTAATTTCAGAGAACTCGATTCGCGTGCGGTTCACATTGGGGTTGTTCAACGTTTTGAGAACTCTAACTCTGGACGGATTGATGCGTGAGCAACAAAACCCGACTCGCGAACCAGTCGGCGTGAAAGTTGAAACGACCGACTCGAACAAAAAGTGAAATAAAAATAAATAAAATCCTTTCTACCTACACAAAGCTCTCCAGTTTTCCTGCACTCTCCAATTATCATGGAAAATTTATACAGACAGACATTATAAATGCCCATCACGCGATCTCAACTTAATTGTAATTAGTACTTTCTTTTCTGTTTTTTTTTTTTTTCTTTGTTTCAGATGATTTTATAAATTTCTTCTACATTTAGAAAAAGTTTCCAAGGACATCGAAGGAATTTTTGAAACCGTTTCAGGAAAATACGCGGCTCCCAAGTCCCCCCCAGCTTCCATTTCTGAGTACCTAGAAGATTGGAAAAAGAAAAGAAAAGAAAAAAGATGAATGACTAATTACCTCTGCAACTTGGCGTCGTTGTAATGAACAAGTTTGAATTTTTTTCAGGAATGTGGTTCGTACTAATAATGTGACCTAGTTTATAGTTCTCTATATGAATTGATGAATGTGTACCGCCTACAAAAATGTATACCGACACAATACTTTAACGTTGAACCAAATTGTCAGCACTCTGATCTGTAGAACAACGGACTAAATTTGTTTTTGAAATTTGAAACCGGAAGTTTTGAACTTTTTTTATTTCGGATTTCAACCTGGTCTAACGTGTGGTCCTTATACTTCGATGTGGAACAACAGCAGCTTTAGTTGGTTTCCAAAGTAATTCTGTTCGATTCAGATGCAAAACAACATTCACAAAATCAACATCAACGTTAACATCAACGTCAGTTTCAGTGGGGTTGCAAAACTTTTAGTTGCGCTCCGACACCCCGTTGATTGGAAATTTTGATTGCGGTCAAACCTGGGGCAGAGTATAGAGTAACAACGCGGGGTGGAAATTGCTGACCTCGAAAAACAGGTACGCGGTAACGGAAAGTCCTGTGGGTAATAAAAGTCAGACGAGAAGCGAAGGACCTTTCAATTTTTTCTAAAATTCGCGCGGAGGAAGAATTTCCAACTTTTGGAAAAACTTGGAATTACGTCGTCTAGCCTAGTAATAACCAGAATCCCAAAGATCCTTACGTAAGCCCCGCATATCCTTCTCAACACTTATATCGCGAAACCTAGCCCACCTTACGAACCCCCCGTGGCTCCTGATGAAAATGATGAAAGAAAGTTAAGACGGTGCAGGTTCTTAATCGATCGGCTCGACCAGACAGACAAAACAAAGCACATGGAAAAAAAAAATGAAAAGAAAGGATTACAACGCACGAAAATAAGGTCACATAAAAACCAACCGCTTCAAAAGCGTTTACCATTTCTTACTTTCATATAAAAAATATCGTCATTACACAAATTATCAGCCAACCAGATCTCTGGGTAGATCTTAATTTATTTTTCCATCTACTTCCAATTAAGGGATTAAACTTATCCAGAAAAATTCCACGTAATTCTGGATGAAATATGCATATATATAAATAGTTTGCGGTTTGAAAAAATTGAACCTTCGGACCATCCGGTTTTCAGGCTCATAATATGCTTCGCCAACCATTACCAAAATTAAGCTCGTTCGGGCCGATGAACGGAGAAGGAAAAAAAGGAAAAAAAAACGTCGCGTCAAAAATAATTGCAATTCCGTTCATGGTCGGCGCCACCATTTCGATGTCTACACGGCCTTTATGGCATATAGTGTTATAATAATACCGAACTAGGTGGGCATACGCTATAGATATATTTATATGGTGTGAATGTATGTGAGGGTCGAGAGGGAATCTATGGGAAAAGTCGACCAGCCAAGGGAGGCGATAAGAATTTCATCCCTCGGGAGGGTACCGGGGTAGCATTCTTTGCGGGTTGCAGGGCTTGCAGGGGTTGCGGGTTGACGATGGTCCGCAGCTATCCGTATGGGGTCTTTTCATGGTGCTGGAACCGTCCGTTTTATTGTAACCCTCGCTGTATGCACATATATAGGTCATTTTTGGCAAAAATCGACTCGGGCAATCGACAGGATGTCGGAAAAATGTATTAAAAATCATGGAAATCGGATGATAAGCCGATGAAATCATATCCCAAAATTTTCTCTTCAATTTTGAAATTGGAAAGTAAAAAAAAAAAATCCATATTTGCGGAATAATTATCACCTTAGTTTCGAAGTGACAATGTTCCGGTTTTTTTTTAAGAAGCTTGATTTTAATTTATCGCGAATAAAATGAAAACTGTATTCGAAAGGGCCAAAATACGGAAACCCTTAGCAGGGCATTGTTAGGCGTGAATTAAAGCGAAGGGACGGAAATATAATCCTTGTGTATCTTAATGATATTCCGGCACGCGAACTGTAAGGAAATATTTGCGAAATAGAATACGGATAAGACGAAGAAAAAAAAAACTTAAAATATCCACGTCATTGTGTTACCCAAATTGGAGGATTCAATTTCACTGACGGCAGATTTGAAACTAGACGATGACTTCGAGGAAAGTTGATTCTTGTCTCAAAATAATCTTTGGCGTTGATTCGAAATTCTGAATTTACCCGCCAGGCATGAAGATTTGTGTTATTTTACAGCTCGGACAAACCTCATATTCCAACTCTTATCCCGAAGTTTATCTTCGTCAATTACATCGTGATAATGATTATGATACCATATTACGATGTGTATCTAACGTTAGTCCGTCTAAGGTCTTCCAATAACCTTCATTCCTTCAAGTTTTTCTACACTGGTATACCTTATTATAGCTTCCTTCGGAAGTTTGATCTAATAGCGAGCGCCAGCTAACTTCTATAATATAGATGCCTCCGAGCAGAATTTGCACTCGGAAGTTACAAGAGCATCGGTAAAATCTAACCGGATATTCGTCGTCACATAAATAAGCCAACCACGCATTAATCAAGACAGACGACCCTCTCAAATTTACAAAGCAAGAAAAAACAACTGCCCTTCTTCAAAATGCTTGGGAAAATATTACGAATCATAAAGAGAAAACGACGTCGTTTGTTTGTTTGTTTTTTTGGGGGGTTTTTTTTCTATTAAAAAATCCCGCTTGGTTTTCAATAAAACTTACCAATATTTGAGGTGAAAACCAATTATTGTAGCACAAGAACGGATTCGGATAAAGTTAACCGCGTTCATTGTACTCACAAATTTGTCAAATTCTAAGATTAAACAAATGAGATCCAATAAAGGTATTTCAAAGATTATGTTATTGATTTCAGAACGTTTTCAAATATTTCGAAATTGTTAGGATGATGGAAAATTTCTGAGGAAATAAATAAGACGACGACTGCAGGAATGAATCTTGGGTTTAGAATGAGCTTAATTTTCTTGGATTATGAGGAAAAGGGAGCACATAACAATATAGTAAATGCAAAGTAACAGCGAGCCGCGTTGCGAGTCACATTGTTAAAAATTCTGAAGATTATTGTACGTTAGGTTTTGTATAAAACGTAGGAATACGAAGTGAAAATATTGAGTAAAAGCTGAATAGAAGCTATCCAGAGAGTTCGGTTGGCAAACAATTGCCAGTTTATAACAAAGTTACGTAAACCTTAAAAGTCTCCTTTCTATTTACAGTAGCATTGAGCGCGGTGCACTTCGTTTTACTGTCACTTTGGATTCATTTATATCGTCAGCTATATTACAATTTTTCATTTCCATGCTTTGAAGAATTTTCCGAATCTGCAAAGTAAATTGATCTATCTATCGAATTGATCCAGTTATGGCCAATTTATTAACTCCAGAAGCAGAAAAATTGAGATATCTCGAATATGGGATTCATTCGTAGCCCAATTCACCGCACGGATTTGTGTTCCTAAAGTCGAAATACTTTAGAAAAGCGTCCTACGATCGATTTTAAAAATACTTTGGCCCAAAAATCGAAAAAATCCGATCTTAGATTTTTATTCTCTTTCGATCTTGGGGTCAAAAGTCAACTTTTTTTTTACAGGGTGGAGTTAAAATTGATCGAGTTATCGACAATTTTTTACTTTTCAGAGCGAAGAAATGAGACATCTCGATGAATTTTCAACCACGATCGCGATTTTTTTTCGCATACCGATTTTTGCGCGTTTCGAACGAACACCACTTTTTTTGCATAGGACATCTAACGCAGCAAACGCAGGCAGGAATATAATCTTAAATAACGTTGACAGTTGAGATGCGAGGGTGGAGGAAAAGAAAAAAAAAAACGAAAAAACGTTGTCGAAAAAGAAAAGCACTTGTGTTATTATGTATAATATACTTCGAATAAGAACAAAGAAAAGCAAATGAAGAAAAGGAGAAATATGGAGAGGTCGTTAATTTTTTGCGTATTCGCATCACGTCGCGATGTTATCGATATAATACTACAGCGCGTCGACGTCGACGGTACGACAAATTTTATTATCGGTTTCGCATATCGCCGTTAACTTTTTTTTTCTCTATAGTCTGGATGTGGGTGCTGTATATGACAAATTAATCAGTCTACCAAATACGAATGAAATAAATATAAATTCCTTGCCTTTCTTCCTTCCTTTATTTTATTTTATTTCATTCTATTTTATTTTAACGTATTTTTTTTTTTTTTTTTTCTTTTTCTTATTCCGTTCTCCAACATCCATTCTTGCTACCTGATATAAGTATATACTATACCTATACCTACTTCTCATTCGCGAACTCGGAGTTAACACTTCGCTAGATTCAAGGATTTCTTCCGTTAACGCTCCACTCTATCTGAATAAAAACGTCTTGAGTTCACATAACAAAGCGCATTTCAAATAGCTATTCTTCTATACCCACATGACTACAGCGTATGGGGCGTTCTTTCCAATTCGAAAAAAGCTGCCATTTCTCACAACACAAATACCCACATGGTCCGAAAAACTAGGCTTTTCTTTTTTGTTTTCTAAATTGAATGAGAGATTATATTGAATGAAATTAAAATACCGTAAATGTGAAAATAAAAAAGAAGAGAATTACCAGAAAAAAACTGTTTTCTATCCGATAGAAAAAGTTTCGAAAGCCATGCCCGGTTGGGTATTATTATTATTATTATTATTATTATTATTATTATTGTTATTATTATTATTGTTATTATTATTATTGTTATTATTATTATTATTGTTATTATTATTATTGTTATTATTATTATTGTTATTATTATTATTGTTATTATTATTATTGTTATTATTATTATTGTTATTATTATTATTGTTATTATTATTATTGTTATTATTATTATTGTTATTATTATTATTGTTATTATTATTATTATGATCGTGTAAATGTCATTCAATTTTGAAGCCATAGCAAAGGCGATGGGATTGAAGTCGAGAATCGTTGCGAGAAAAGCCTGAACGTGGGGAGCTTGTGGTACACTTATATATATTTCCGATATGTATTTCGACAAAAATGGAAAAGAAAAAAAGAGGAGATGAAATAAGCTTCCCTTTTTGTGCAACGTATTTTCGGGTTTTTCGTCTTCTTTCATTTTATTCGTTCGTGTTACTTTTATTTATTTCTTTTTCTTTTTTTTTCTTATTTTTATTTTCCATCATATATTTTATGATCGATGCGTCGCGACGCCGCACATCAAAGACTTTCATATAAAAGGATGTATACTTGTCTATACATAGGTATACATATTACTATGGTGACTGGATATCAACCATCTTCCATTGATCTTTTCTTCATTTTTTTTTTTTTTTTTAACTTTTTCGACTTTTTTTATTCTATATATGTTTTTATTTCCTACTCAACATTTTTATACATTCGCATATAAATATTCGATATGAAATAAATACTATAGAAAAACCCGATCAGATACGATCAGTTGATATAGTCAAATTTTCTTTGATTAAAACGCGAAAAAACATCAAACAAAAATCGAAATATATAGAATTAGAAAAAGAGCGAAATCGAAAACCGATCAACCGTATACATTACAGAACTTTAGTTTCAAGTTTAGAATTACCAAAAAAAAAGGAGAAAAAAAGATGTTTTACTTTTATTCATACAAAAATCCTTTAAAATCTCATAAAAAAATTTCAACTCTGAAATTCCACAAATATACATTATACACCTATGTGTAATATACGTATAGGTGACGTAAAGTACAAAGTAAAGAGGTTCGGAACTTTGAATATCCCAATATAAGCTTAGGTGGAAGGTCTTACTGCACGAGTTGTTGTTGGGGTTAGAATATGATAAGTTTGCAAAGGCGACTCGAGGCGCGACGTTTCGAAAGATGCAACGTTTTGAAAGGTAAAAGATGGTAAAAGGTATATATGATATGTATTTACGTACAGTGAGAGTAAAAGGTAAAAGGTTGGCGCGAGGTGTAAGTTGGGGATTCTGAGAGACCAAGAACGTAACGTTCTGATCATCCTCTTTCGAAGAAAAGAAAAAAAGAAAGAAGGAGGGCAAGTTTTCATCCCTAATTTTGTGCTTTTCCAGACAGGTAAAATCCTCGCAACGGTGTATTGGTAGGTAGGTGTGTCGAAGGGGACTGTATAACTTTATCAACCGAAAGTCTGTCGCCCTTGACGTTCACAAAGGACCAATCACCGAGCACCCCTACTTTCTCAATACTCGTACCGTCCTTTAACGTACCCTGCCCTTATTCGTCCTTCAAACATTCTGCACTGGTACCCAGTAGAAGAAGAAGAAGAAGAAGAGGAAGTAGAAGAAGAGGAGGACGAGGACGAGGGGGAGGAGGAGAAGGTCGAGACGGATCAGCTAACTTGATACGATGATATAGAATCCAAAATTGAATATCCTGTCAGTAGCGCTGGCAACCAACACACCCTACGCGACACATGTGTATCGCTTTTGCTCCATTTTCAAGGATAAATATCATCGTTCATCCCCCCGTTACACGAAGCACGATGGTCCTCGAGACTTTGGTTACGTGCACGTTTTGGTACGAGGGTGATAACACGTCGAACTATGTTTTCGAATTTCATAAATCTCACCCCAGAAATAGGAAAATGAACAAAACAAAAAGAATCATTTTCATCGTCATCGTCCCAACTTATTGGCTGGATTCCGGGGACACTTTGACTTACCTTTGGAATGAAAATTTGAATCAATGATCAACCCGTCTGTAAATGGACAGACATGTCTGAAATGTCCGGTCACTTTGATTGAGTGGGATGTAAATTTCAGCAAATTCTCGGCGTCGTACTCACAATCAGCTGATGACGAAGACTCGTGAGCTACAGGAACTTCTTCAACTGCGTCAAGCGGCTCTTTGATTCTGCAACCAGAGAACTTTCAGATAGTTTCGTTTTCTTCCAGTCCGCAGGTCGCGATAAATTCCGTTTGATCCGGTAGTTGGTGAATTGAACACTGCAAAAAATCCAGACTAGCAATGAGACCAAAAATATAATGGTACAAAAACGTATAAATGAATGTAATGCAAACGATGAAAAAGAAGAAAAACAAAAAAACTTTGCGACTCGAACTCGAACATAGAAATGAGAAAACTACGATCGAAAAGATCTGGAGCAACAGATGGTCCCCATTGTCAGTTGATCTCTCGAGTCCCGGATATTCTGACACGTACATTGATTTATATCATATGTTATACGTGTAAATATACACCATTCACAAGTACATAGGTGTGTATCTACAGAAAGTAAATACGTCGGCAAAACTTTGGACGAGAAATGATAGTGAAAACTTTTCAAGGTTTAGCAAATTTCCGATTTCCACACGCCGTATAGATCATATGTTATCGAGAAAGGTATGGGAAAATTGCAAGAGTTCAAGTCGTTGGCATTTTTTAGGTTAAATTCGTTGAGGAGGTGTGAGCGATTTGTTTGGAGAATTCTATAAATTTCACTTGTACAAACTGAATGATTAATCTTCTTTGTGCCTCGTGGCTCATATTTGGGTGTACGTACACTGCACACAACAATTAAGGGATCACTCGAATTTTGTCGTAAAAAAGACCCATTTTCAAAAGGGTGTAACTTCGTCGAAAATGAACGGATTTCAATAGAAAAAATTGGGATCTGAAGCTTGAAGCTTCGACTTCAAAACTGTCATCCTGATTTTTTTGCTGTGCACAGTCTTTTTGAAGTTTTTCAGCTTTGAAGCCACGACTGCAGAAATTTAGCGTTTTGCTGTTTTTTTGTACCATGTGCACCGTGTGTGAAGAAAATTGCACGGGGATCGTGTCATATGGGTTTTGTAGCTTAAAACTTCCCCTTCAAAATGCTTTTTTTTTCATCATCGTGGGATTTTCCATTACCGAGTAATTCGTGTTTGAACTGTTGACTGCATTTTCGCAAGTTGGTGAATGTGTGTGAATTTGTGACTTAATAATTGACGTGGTTTACGCGATCTTAGACGGCCGTCAAAAGTGTTATCCGGCAGGGGACAATTGGGCAATAGTAAAGTAGGCGAGATTTATTTTGGCGAGTCATTATTATTCGAGAAGGCAACACGAGATTTTTGATGAATATAAGATCACCGCACGAGCACTGAGGTACCCGTCAAAGTGTCACCAACTCACGAAAGTGCAGTCAACGGTTCAAACACGAATTACTCGGTAATGAAAAATCGTACGACGATGAAAAAAAAAGCATTTTTAAGGGGAAGCTTTAAGCTACAAACCCCATATGACACGATCCCCGTGCAATTTTTCCGACACACGATGCACATGGTACAAAAAAAAAGCAAAACGCAAAATTTCTGCATCCATGGCTTCAGGGCTGCAAAACTTCAGAAAAAACTGTGCACAAAAAAAATTCAGGATGACAGTTTTGAAGACAAAGCTTCAAGCTTCAAATACCAATTTTTTTCATTGAAATCCGTTCATTCTCGACGAAGGTACACCCTTTTGAAAATGGGTCTTTTTTACGACAAAATTCGAGTGATCCCTTAATTGTTGTGCGCAGTGTATATACCTATTGGAAGTTCCCCTTCTCGTTTTTCTTTCCTCCGCTCGCTTTTACGGGGGTTAATCTCGCGCGAATTATGGCGAATTGATTGAATCATAAATGAATAGGGTTGGA
This sequence comes from Athalia cordata, assembly GCA_963932425.1. Lineage (NCBI taxonomy): Eukaryota > Metazoa > Arthropoda > Insecta > Hymenoptera > Athaliidae > Athalia > Athalia cordata. Next base: position 12,948,171 of record OZ010627.1, read on the forward strand.
GAGGTTGCCTTTACGCGGTCGCCGATGTTATAAAGGGTAGGTCCCTACGTACGTACGCGTCGAACCGTTTTACTCAAAGACAAACAAATCGGTTTAGCAAACTAAGTCGTTAGACTTGCGATATACATAACTATATACATTATACATATACATAAATTATACGAACAATTCAATCATCCAAGCGGTGATTCAGTTCACATAGTTGAAAAATTATTCACTTCATATCTTAAATATATCTATACATGGTTGAAAAGTTCATTCGAATATAAAATATTTCCGATAGCAACGCTTAAAAAAATCTTTCATAAAAATATCGGCAAAACGTTTACACAACTTATTTTCTAATGAGAAACAGAGCCAGCTCGCATAACCTGCGGGACCGCACCTAATCTTTTTCTCATTTCCTTGCAGTTTTTTTTTTGCCCCTTTTTTCCCCACTCACCCTCTAACAGCACTCTCTCTATACATCTAAGGTGAGCGAGTTCGTTTAGTAATTATTATTATTATTATTATTATTATTATTATTATTATTATTATTATTATTATTGTTATTATTATTATTATTATTTTATTTATTTATTTATGTACTTTACCATGAGACGCGATTTCCTTAACGAGAAACTTCCACTTGCAAAAATCTAAAATACGTTAGAAAAGTGAAAAAAAAAAAAAACTCAATAAACGTGGAATAAAGAAGAAAACAAAATCACGAAAAGAAATAAAGAAAGGAAGAGAAAAAATGTGAGAAGGTAAAAGAAAGATGAGAAGAAAAAACGAGAGAACGAGAGAAGCGAAAGCTCTGTGTATAGATTCTTTAGCTAGGCGAACATACTTCATCGATCAATAGAGAACCCCGGAGGAAGGGAAAAGGAAGGAGATATGGGTGAGTTAAGTTCAGTTCAGTCGAGTTGAGTTGAGTTGAGTTTAGCTATATATGTGGTATACATACCTATATAAACGTGATATATATTTTCGTACATGTATACAGGGTGATTAGAAAGTGATTTATTATATACGGTGCGTCGAGTATATACGAAGATTGAAAAATTTTCAATACAAAATTATTGAGATAAAAAAAGTTTTTAAATTGTTAAGGCGCGGGGAAGAAAATGTAATTAAATAAAATAACGATTCAACTGTGCGTAGAGCGAATTTTATGAAAATTGATTTTTTTACCGTTCCGGAAATATACATACATTGGATTCTACTTTTACTTTGAATTATTACTTCTTTAACACCCTGTGTTATGAATAAACTTTATATTAGATATACATTTATTGGGGTATGTAATACATACGCTTCGTGCAAATTCTACGACGAGCGTATCCCAAGATCCAGCGATATGTCTACGTATATACCAAGTATACATAGATAAACCTGGATGTATACATATATTTACTCATATACTCGTCGACGGTATGTATATAAAGATAACGTTCTATGTATGGTATCAACATACCTTACGGAGGTTGCAGTTGCCATAATTCAACGGCATGATGACATGCGCCTACCAATAGGCAATCAGCGCCATGCAATCCTCCGATGTAAAATAAACTTTAAGAAAAAAAAAAGAAGAGAAATGTCATTTGCAAAATTGCGATATATATGTACGGTACGTATTACGGATATGCACGTATAGGGTGACGAGGATATTATTCATGCCTCAAAAAAAATCGCTCATCAAAAAGTCTTTGTTCCATACCCAACCGCGAGCACCGCCGCACTCTCTTTTTCTCTAGCCATTATTTGATTTTTTTTATTTCTTTTTATTTCACCTCTTTGTTTCGCGTTTTCCTTTTGTTTTAACCCCTTCGCGGTGTCTACCCTCAACTCGCTTTTTTACACCACCGCTCTAGCAATGGTGTCATTTTTTTTTTCATTTTCCTTTTTATTTTTTTTTTTATCACCATTAAATATTTTCCATACCCGCACGATACGTTTGTTGATCGTATTATCTCGATGTTTCAAATTAGGGTAGAGCGATATAAACCGTTAATTTTAAGGCTTTAGGGTAACTTGAAATATCGTTCGATTAAAGGTCTGAGAGAAAAAAAATAAATGTCTGCAAAAATCGAGGAGCCAGACGAATACAAATACTATATTCGAAGGTCGCTTGTGAGAAAAAGAAATAAATAAATTGTCCAATTTCAAACGTTAATTATAAAAGTTAGAAACGCGTTAATGAGTACTGGAAAAGTTTCGGTTTTTTATCCCTTTTTTTTTTTTGCAGCGATATTTACAAAACCCTTTTTGGTCTTACTAGAAAAGACACGATGGTACGGACGTGTACGTAATATATGAACGGGGAGTAGTTTAAAAAATCACATATTCGTAGTGCAACATTTTTCTCCTACGTATTCCTACGTATAAGTATATCGCATATTTGGATATATTTTTCATTTACCATATGTACGTATACGGCACATGCATATAAACCCTTGTAGAAACCGTGCTCGTAGAATGAAATATTAAACACGATTTCCCGCGATGCAATATTATTATGCACGCCTTCGCCTTTCCTTAGATACCTACCCAACCTCCTTTTCCTTTTCCTTCACCCTCTCACTCCCACACTTTGTAATTTTCATATCACTTCTTCTCACCCCTAACCAACTTTTTTTCTTCCTTTCCATTCAAAAGGTTGCACACACCTTTCAGATGAAAATGCACTTCTACGAGTTGTTATTATACATACATTATACGTTTCATATTTTATACGTTCATATACAATTTTAAGTTTTTCCAAAAGATGGAACAAGAACAAAAACGAAAAAAAATACTCAAATTAATGTTAATATCTTAATAAAAGATGTATCAGACTTTATGGTTTTTTCTTACTTTTACGCTTATTTGAGAAAGAAAGTATAACGTCAAGATATGGAACATAATGAAGCGTTTTAGTCTTTCCAGCTCACCCTTCTACTTTTCTTATTTTTTCCCCCCTCTCTGTTTCTCTGTATTCTACGTGAATTCGAATCTGCTTTTCATTTCATTATATACATTTTTTGCAACCCCTCCTTCCCCGCCCTATATTGTAGCTATATATTTATATTTTCTTCTTTTCCCCCTCTGCCTGTTGTTATGCCCTTTATTGCTTTTAAGCCTTGCAAAGCATGATAAATTTATTGCTCTTCCGTTGATCCCGTTTCCTCCATGCTTCCTTTTCCTTATCCTCTTCCAGTTCCGGACGCGGATATTCTCTCTTTCTTCTAATATATATGTATATATTTTTTTTAACAGATTCTCCAGATACCATATATAGCTATAGAATTTTATTGTGGTATGTCGAACATACTATCTAAATCAATTCTGGCGAGAAATAAAATTCAGAAAAATCGGAACTAATCTAATCCGAGTAAATTCTATAACCTAATATCGGATATTGTTCAGGGGCTGATCGGATGTGTGAAGTTTTGGCGTAGAGGTATTCAGGCTTTAAGGTTAAGCCAAACGGTCGAGATAAGAACTCGTAATTGCGTCTGATGATCGCGCGGTGATTTGATTGATCGGGTTTTTGGAAGGTAAGGAGAGCGGGGATAATTGTTGCAAGGCGCACGCGTGTCACGAGTGCGGGAACGGATAATTATTACGGGTATAAAATATCCAATAGGGATTAATGATCGGAAAAGATGAAAGTTACATCGTTTGTGTAATTAAATTGATAGCTTCGATACAAATTAAAATTTTTTTTTTTATTCGATGGATAAGCCATTTTGTTTTTCACCTACTTTGTCGCAAAAATCCTCAAAGTTTCGCGAACATCGAAAACGGCACAAATTTTTCACGATCTGATCTAATTTTCGAATCCGCATGGATGAAAAAAAAAAAAAAAAATGATTTTCCTCTACTTTTTTAGAACATGGAAAATAGAGGTACGTGAGATGTTTCAATATTATAATTTGAAAAACTGCAGATAGGGTAAATTCACGCCCATGAATCAAAGCCCTTTAAACGTTGGGGCCGTCAAAATCCATGATAATGGAACAACGCGTTCTATTAATCCTAAAATTATGACCATCAACGTCTAGCTACGAGATATAGTAGGGAAACAGATTTCTAGTAATATCGTTCGATATATTCAAATCTCATAGGAAGACTAATTATATCCTACTCACAAATTGGGGAGCATTAATCCCTCGTCATCGTGGTTAAGAGGGTGGCAAAAACAGAGAGGGTAGAATTACTCCTCTTCCCCGAGAACTTGGAAGCTGCAGGTGTGTCAAGGGTTGCGGAATTCAGGGGCTAATTTCAATTTTCCCCGCTGTATAATTAGCACGTACATATTCAGAATGATTTTATAAGATTCAAATCTTTAAAAAATAAATGCAGATCGAACGATAATGAAAATTGCAGTATTACGAAGCGAATCTGTTGAATAAGAAATAATATGACTATCATAGGCGGAAAACAAAGAAGAGGAATGGAGAAAAAGGAAGTAAAAAGATATCATCCTCACCCGCCGGTGAGGATTCAATAATCAATTTCTATATAAAAACGTCATCTTCTCGTCGGATCCAGCTGACAACGTCTCCATTAATCATGAATGTCGAACTATTTCTAACCTTTTCTATCTCACCCCATAATCACAAGAATGAAAGCTCTATCAATGGTAATTGTGATAAATTTTTATGGAGACAAATTCCGATCTCCTTTCCGAGGTGTAATGATTAATTAATCAATTATTGCAATGTCTAGAACGTTCGACTTTAAAACGTACAAGTTTTTTTTCTTTCGTTTTGTTGTATAACAACAATTTCGTGTTCAATTCCAACATGTCCGTAGCTACCGAGGTACAATGGTCGTTTGCCTACGAAAAAAAATGTTAAGCCAGCAAATGTAGACGTTGTATGCGAAAACTTAGTAAATTGCTTTACCTACAAAGGCCGAATAATAACAAAGAACCACCGGTTGTTATACATGACCTCTGACTATACATACAATACGTTGTACATTATTATTCGAAAATCACGCGGAGTATTTTTTGCTCTTCAATTTTTTACTCCAATTATAAAACAGATTTTATTGGATACGTGAAACCGACGAAGTACGGTATTCCTAGTTGGTAACAACTTTCACCAATTTTGATATGTTGCAGAAAAAATTTTTACCCGTTTACTTAACAAACTTTTTAATTGAGAAAAAAGAAATTATTCATTGATCGTGATAAATTTTAGACTAATACACGTGCAGTGAAAATAATCACCCCTATTATGTAAATCAAACCGGAACGGTTAGGGGGTTATTAATTTATTTGCGGCAAAGTTTTTTTATTGATCAGTGATAGAAATCTAATTGACTTCTTAATCAATGATGGAGAATGACTAAAGGACGTTGATTGATTAATTAGTCAATTAGTCGTCGACTGGGATCATAAAGAACCAAACAAAAAGACAGTAAGAAATACGTCAAATTAATTGTAATTTGTTGTTACAAATTTTTCAAAGTTGCAATGAATTGGGAAAATTTGTTGAAAACAAGAAAAAGGTTTTCTCTAAATATCACAAAGATTTCGGTCCACACGTCCTGTGGAACAAGCAATTACAATCGTGAAAAATGAAGTGCAAAAATACCATAGGGGATGAAAACGGTTGAAGTTGTTTAAACAGATTCTTCTTACCTCAATGTAACTCTTGAACAATTCCGTTTTATTCAAATTTTTTATTCTTGTTCTGTTCTATTTCATCTTTGACAATGATATTATTAGAGGCCGCGATTTATATAGGGAGATAATAAAGTTGAATAGAGATTTGCGGATATGAAATAAGCACACCTGATGTACAACCCACGGAGCGCGTTCGCGTCGCGGCGCGTGGTCAGGGCGATACTGAATACCGAGCGTCGCGACGCTCCAAACTCAACACGATACTGGCGTCGAACGGTTTTAGAGGGTGTTGCTCTGCCGTGTTGATATCGCTGATAGGACACGCGCGCTAAAGATTCTGCGCATCTTTTATTCGATAGAGATTATAGGCGGACTCGTGTTATCAAAATCTAGAAACTAGTCTTGTTAATGAAACCGTTTTGTTGAGTCGCCGTCAGTTAATTTGTTGGTTATTTTTTCGTTCTATATATAATTGAAGCGGCGAATTTTTTCCCGATTGAAAAACTACGACTTAATTTTATTGTCTTTTGAAAATTCTGTATTGTATTTTCTTGAAATTAATTATACTTTTTTTCTATTGTACTGCCAAATTCGGAAATTGGATAAGGATTCAACAAGATTTCACGTGATCGAGATTACATCAAAAACCACTGAATCACCTCAACAAAAATGGCAGGCATATGCCTGCAACATGAAATTATATGCGCCGTCAGATTTTCGTTTAATTTGCATGTTATTCAATTCGCAGAAATCTAAATGTGCAGCCTTAGATCGATCATACCACCCTTATAATTAGGCACAGAATATTTCGCTTCTCATGAACGGAAAAAATCAGTACCTATTCCGAGGGTTGATACGCCCTGAATTGGAACTGGTACTGAACAGGATTACCGAAAAAGAAATCAACCTTAAAACTTTACCTGCAGGACGAATGATCTCAGGACCACCATGTGGGGTAGTTGTTTCAGTTTCAATTTCCGGAAAGATTCAACCAATCAGATCTTTATTCATGGGGGATGATCGTGTTCTTCGTTGTCCCAAAACCTTGGAGGATGTGACTCGCTCGATGTGACTTATGGTTCACGAAGTCTCGCTGAAATCAATAAATTCTTTTAACATCGAAAGCGGAGCTTTCATAGCCTCGAAGAGAAACTCAGAAATTCGCACGATCGTCCGTGTAATGAGTGAATTATAACTTTTTGTTGACCCGCGCAAGATAGTTGTGGTTTTCATTGTGTCAGTCGTTCAATTTGATATAGATATAGAATATTTACGGTTTGCCATGAGTGGTTAAGTACTCGAGATATAGTAATAGGTTATACTCTATACCGGTCGGTTATTAGCGGGGAGAAAGCACTCCTAGTACGATGCTCGTATATCCTTAAAGCCTCTGTAGAGCCCAAAAGACCATGAGGAGAGAACGGTCGCTGTTACAGAATCACTTTATCACCGTGGTGATAATCTACGAAAAGGTGAGTAGTAGTAGTAGTAGTAGTAGAGTAGAGGGTAGTGCTGTTTCAGTTTCGCCAGGAGTTTCTGGCGCCTTACGTCCTGCAGTTTCAACTCCATGTCCTCGTTGTTCCCCGTAGTTTTAGTTGTCGTTGTCCTCGTTCTATAGTCGTCGTTTTGATCGTTGTTGCCTTCACGTGACGCGTATTATAGTCGTTTCACCTCGTTTCTCTTGAAACCCCCTCGTGCAGGTTTTCCTTCTTTTCTCTATTTCTATTTTTTTTCACTCTTTATATTTCTTTTTCCACGCCCACGAGCTCAACCCACTCTGACCGCTGCAATCAGAGAAAAGATATCAGGGAGATTATTTATGTAATACCTACTCAAGACCCTGAAATCGTATAATGGAAATTACGCGCTTCGACTGAACTGAAAAAAAAATATTTATTCATTCTTTCATTAATCTTTGTTCTCCCTTTTCTTGCGTTCCCAGGGTTTTATTTTATCTAAAAACAAATTCTACACAGCAATTAGCTACTAATCCCATTCCCCATTTAGTATTATAACACCATAAAATACATATATACATCCGGTTAACGGCCCCTTAAAAATTTCCTTTTTTTATTTCTCCTCGTCTTATTTCTTGCTATTTTATTACATTGTTTAACAACCTGAATCAGCACATATTTTAATCGACGATATAAATATAGTAACGTTCTCTCGTTGACTGTGAATTCGGGTGAAAATTTGGCAAGTGCGCAGGAAATGAATATTAGTTTTCTTTGGATTTTTTCACATATTTATCTTCATTGAAGAAAAAATTTATGGAGCAAAAAAAACTGCAGGGAAGAACAAATTACCCTATACATATTGCAATCTCGATTTTTTTTTTTTCTTTTTTATCCTTTTTTCTTCATTCTTTGAACACGCTTTCCTTCAGATCGCATTATAATACTCTATTTGGATCTCTAACGAAGACAACGCGAGTTGCGAAGTTCTGCGTTTTCAGCTGTAATATAAACTATCTCTCGGAATAGGTAATTTGATCTATACTCGTTGATTCTTACCTTCCTCGTTTTCCCACCTTTTCTTTCCTTTTTTTCTTTGCGCATTTCTCGGTTGGGTACACATTTCACTTATTAATTTTTCTTTCGCAGACCCGAAAATATGTAGAAAGAAAACAAAAAGAATTATAAAGAAAAGTTAAGAGAAAAAAAAGAAACATGGAAACAGGCTGCCTGATTTGAGACGAAATGTCCGATATTATAGTTAGAACGCAATTGCAGCATATAGGATATATTCACATGCGAAATAAATCGTCCGCAATTTGGTATTACTGAGGAAAAAGTAATGCGATTATGTAACACGAGCTCACCCCGTGCATCGCAATATACCTATTGAATTTGTGGTAAAATTTGAGTTTCTCGTCTCGTCCCACGTGCAACAGAGAAAACCATCTGAATAACTGATTTGGTAAGACGCTATCCAAAATCTGAAGACGCCTATCTCTACCCTTCAGATATTAGGAGGTCGCTGAAACGATTCGCCCTCCACCCTCGCGGTAAATGACGTGTCCAGAAGATGTAAGATCCATTTTCCGTTCTGTTCCGTTCTCAGCGAGCCTCCAGATTTCTCCTTTTTCCCTTCTCGCTTTCTCTCGTCTTCTCTCTTTCTCTTTCTCTTCTCTTCTTTGTATTCCGCGTCGTCTTTTCCTCGAGCATCCTTCAACCAAGCAGGGTCACACTTGGTTGATTTTCACCCGCGTTAAGGAAGAGGGGAAGGTGAATAGAAACTCGCTGGCTGGCTGGCTTGCTGCTGCTGCTGCTGCTTTCTACGACGCGACGAGAGATTTTCAAGAGAAAATAGGAGGTGGGCCACTTTCACGATCGGACAAGCATGAAAATACCTGTAAAATCAAAGAAATATAAATAAATAGTTTCCGATAATAAACCGCTGTGTCTAGATACATTTTCTATTCGAGAATATCGTTGGTCAAGTAGCCGAATTTCGCCACGTCGATAAACCGCAAAACAAGTTTATCAAATATTTAGTTTTTTTTTCATGTTCCAGGTTCGCCCCGAATCTGAGACGTGCCGCTTTTCGTATCGGGCAACAAATTTTACTGTATAGAAAACAGTTTCCGATGTCGTGAAGATCGAAAACGATGTGGGAAGATTTTTCACCCTTCGTTTTTTCTCTAGTAAGGTTGGAAAAAGCTTGGAAAAGATAATTTTCGGCAACTCGAATAATAAAAACACCTTCCAAAGTTGGAATCATTGAAATGCAAGTAACATTTACAGCAATATATTCGTGACTCCGTAATAATGAAACTACGAGACCATCTGTGCGTACCTCCAGTTGTTTCCATCTATCTCTATACGGTTACCTAGGTAATAAGTTCTATGTATGTATATATCTATACCTATACAGCATTTATCTATACTATACTATACTATATATTTCATTCGTTGTCGCGGGTTTCAGAACCATTGTTTCTCCGATGATAGAAGGTGAGTGTTTCGAGGAGGATCATCTCATCCTCACGCGAATCGCAACTAGAAACGTTTCTCTCCAAGTATAATTCTCGACATAGGTATAAGTATGCGTTCGTCGTACGGTTACTATACCTATTCGCGTTAACGTTCCCCTTCCAAATTTCTGTAATTTCTCCTTCCTTCCCCTTTTCCTCTCGCCGTCCAACTACCCCTTTTAGAGTTTCACCTCGTTCGTGTTCATCCAGGCGACGATCCCTTTGCTTCCTTCGTCATATGCGTACTATAGTCGTCAAAAGCCTCATTTTCCTACCACCGCCACCGTCCAAACCACAAGCGACATAGACTCCTATATCCTTCTCACTAAAATTTCTCACGATATAATATTTAATTATCATTCAACTACGTTCTACGATATCGCTTCTCAACAAATGAAAAACTAATTATATACATATACATAATAAATTTCGAAAATTTATCAAGCGTAAAAAAAATTATGCATCGACGGAAATAAAAGTAAATTTTTTTAAAATCTAGACTAGCAAAAAAAAAAAGAAGAAAAATGCAGATGTATCTATACAAGTACTATATTATACATATTTTCACCTACACACAAGGTTCATAGCATGCGCTCTGCACGGTGTGCAGTGTCGATCCAGTGAGCAATTTATTAACACTGTTTTTGTTTTTTTGTAATTTTTTGTCAATTTTTTTTTTTTTTGTTTCTTTCCATGCTTCTCTCGTTTCTCTCCTGCAAAACCGCGTGGCGTCAGGCAAGCTGCACATCGAGAATGTTATATACATACCGCATGGTGGAGCAAAAAGTAGACACCCTTCAACCCCCGCGACTCCCCTCAAGTCTTCGGACTGTTCGGATCAATCCGCGTGACCCAATAAATCTTTGGGGTTGAGGGTTTACTCTCGAGGCTTAAGTCTGTTCAAGACCGCGCGCCGCCGAACTTAATTAATTCGTATAGCTGCTGCGGGAGAAATTCTAGACGATGCGCAACTCGCATTATATTTAATTGATTAATCTTCGATTGTGGCCGCACGTCATCTATAGGTAATCGCGGAAATTCGACGTACGCCTGCACGTCCCTTCAACATTTTTTTTTTTCGAGGCTTCCAAGCACTTGTACGCACTTGTACTTTCGCACGCGAATATCCTTTGCCGAAAAAGAACAAGAAAATGAATAAATAAATCAGCTTTTCCGAGGACAATTGGTATGCGGATTTTTTTACACTTGAAATCGCCCGTACGCCGTATGGTTACGAATCGATGGACAACTGGTCACGAAGAAGCATAATGATTTCACCAGGATAGAATAGAAAGGGAGAATAACATACCATAGTGTACCATGTATTTGGAAAAAGGTTCGACAGTCAGTTATTTTATTCGCTTTTTATTCGTGGCTAATGGTCTCGATTCAAGAATTCCCGATTCCCGATCTCTCGGAGATCTTTTTTTTATTCCACCGTTCGTGCGCTCGCTTCTTTTCGGATTTATTTCTCATTTCTTTTGGTTTTTCTTTTTCAATTCTTGCCGCTCTCATTTTTCCTGCGCGGCTAAGAGCGAATGCAAAACTTTACCAAGACTCGTTTCATTCACAAAAAAATAAGTAGTGAGTAGGAATCGAGATGAACATCGCTTAAAATTTCACGCCACCCCCAAAAAAAAGGAATAAAAAGTAAAAAAAAAAAAGACCGAAGAAAAAGGAAAACCCTCCTCAATGCCCGTAGGGTGCGTTATTCTCTCAGGAGTTCGAGGAGAAAAGTGACAGAAAAAAATAAGCTAAAATAAAATAAAGTAATATCTAGATGAGACGAGATCAGAGTTAGTAGGGTCGTTAAATTCTTAGGGACAAGTTATGCGTGTACTTTCCGAAGAAGCTCGGAAGTTTGGAGCCGTTAGCTCGGAAACTTTCACCCTCCGCAGATTGCGGTGTGCGTAGAAATTAAAAATTCAATCGGCTTTTAAATTCAATTGAGAATATATTCTTGATTTCTTGTTGTTCGCTTGTGTTTCTTATTTATTTATTTGTTTATCCATGTGTTTATTCGTTAGTATAAATATATCACCAAATAATAAAACATAATATTGTAATAATTATCAACTATGATTTACTTATTTTATTCTTTATTTTTATAAATTCTTCGTAGTCGATATTTACACCGGAAATATTTTTGGCCACCGGCACAAATTAATTATTATATATCGATATCGTTTATTAACTATACACATATAAAATTGTAAATGAAGACATCGCCGATCCATTGTCATTATCACCATCGTTATCATTTGACGAATAAAAATTTCTCGTCTTCGATCCGTTTTCACAATAATAAAAAATATATCTCTTACCTAATCAATTATTTCAATTAATTAATTACTTACCTACTTTTTCCCTTCATTCTTTTTGTCCTATGTTCGTTATAAACGATTTAATTTTCTTTTCTTTATATTAACGTCTCACAACGCAAACAACGAATATCTAAACAAATTAATCATATTAATAATAAAAGTAATAACAACGCCTAAAGAATGAAAAAAAACGATTATTGACAGCATTAAAAAGTTGCAAGTTGCGGATAAAATTGCCTAAATATACATACCATGCTCACTTAATATTCTTTCTTTTTTTTTTTGGGTGGCGTGAAATTTCAAGCGATGTTTATCTCGACGAAAACATATAATCTAACTACTTTGTCTATTACGTACGTACGTATATAATAATTATTATTCTCATTTTATAAAGTACGACGACACCCGACGTAATTTTCTTTTACTTTCATGCCCGTTAATGATTCATAAAAATGTTCAACTAAAAAAATAATCGAAACCAATTGTTGGGTATTTCTCTTTCTGATCAAGGAAGATTCTGATCTTAAAAAAAAGACCATCAACATTTACTTTATCCTGTAAAGGATATTGTATGACAAATTCTATTCCGAAGCCATTCTTCAGTCAACGTCCGAAGGTAATTTTCTTGATTTCAAGATTTGTTTTGGGCATTGAAACCAACTGAAGCCGTACGATTAATAAATTCCATAAAAAATAATCTCCATCGGGGAATGAATCCGCTGAAATGGAATCGAAGAACGGATAAAGAAATACCCATCGATATTATTGAAATATTAACGTAAGTAACTCGTTCGGGAAATTGATGAAGATGGTAAAAAAAAAAAATATAAAAAAAGTAAAGAAACGTCGGTAAAAAATCGGGTGACATCGTTCTTTGTTAATTATTTACAGCAGTTCTTTGTTTACATGGCATTTTTATGGTATAGCGTAGTGCGGTATGGCGCCTGTTAACTATTAATTAAAATAAAAATTGTGATAATTAATAATAGTAAGAAGAAGAAAAAGAACTTTCAACGAATTAACAATGGTTTTTTTTTTTCTTCTTTTTCGAGTTTCTTTTCCTCCTAATAATTTTAAGTCACGTAGATTCTTCGTTATTATCATTATATGTTATTATAGTATAAAAAATTCAACGACTCAATCATAACAACAGGCTATCTGTATAGGTACATATAAACTCAAAAATCTTAAAGCATTTTGCAACGTAAACGCCCATTTTCGTTGGAGATTACAAAATTAACGTAAGTTTTCTTATCAGACTTTAAAAAATGACTTTTTCTTCGAATCCGTCTCTCAATTTGAAAATGTAGCCAGCAGGCCGATTCCAGGCTTTCCAGGCCGCGACCTGAAGCGAATACGTTTTCGCTACGTAATGTTAAGATTTAAAAATATATATATATATTTTTTTTTGCACCATTCCGAAATATTATTATAATATTACAATATGACCTACGTCCTTCGTTACTTAACAATTGCGGGCCGATTTTCCCTTTCAACTTGTTCGATCATTGTTGCTGCCGATTTCAAAGATTTCGAATCTACAGCGTTCCGAATTCCGGGCACATACTTTTCTGCTCCGTTCTTTCGTTTCTTTTTTTTTGCACTTTGCCAAGAAGGATTTTTCATTAGCTAATTTTTTTTTCTTTCGCTTTTTTTTGTTCTTCACCTTCTTCGATCTCGTACTGGTACGTTATAATCGAATAATGAAATTCTCTGCACATCCGAGGGAGAACCGGAGCAACGAAGTTGTTTGTAAAGGGTGAACCCTTACTTCGAAGATGTCGAACATCGGGGATAAAATTCGTTAATATCGTACAGGCTGCCAAAGACCGGTCGTTTCGTCTCGGCCATAATAATGAGGTCTGTTATCTCTGAAGACGGTTACAGCCGGAAACTGATTGTCTTGTATGTACTTCAAGGTCGCCCGTATCTGAGATGAGAAGAAAAATCGTCGAATAATCATGGTAATCATCGGACTTTTATCTTAACTCCGATAACAAGCAAACGGAGGGGAAAAAGGAAGAAAAAAAGGAACACTCACTTTCTTCGGAAAGGACCGGAGTTCTATTTCTAAAAAGTAAGACTAGATGGATCGGAAAAAACTCACATTGTTAGATGATGAGAAATTAGGTAACGGATGGGATATTTTGGTAGTTTTAATTCAGCCCATCTTCACTGCCACGTTAAGCTTACCTGGGATACAAAATGTGGCGGTTCTACTTCAGGGGTCGTGGAAAGATGCTGAAGAATGAATTGATCGGTTTGGGCCAGCCATAGATCGACTCCTCTCAGCGGATCGTAGTTGAATGGGCCAATTTTCAAGAAGCCTGATACACAGTCGTAGATATCCAGAACCTGTGGATCCAGGGAACGATTACTAGCGAGATTCACCTCTAACTTTCCTACCCATTTATGAGAAAACACTAAAATCCAGCCTCGCAGAAGCTGAAAAATAAGAGTTAAAAATTTTCTTGTACCTGTTGCCCTCCGGTAAGATGCCTAGCGTTTCTCAAGGGTTGATCCGGCCCTTTGTCTGGAAAGGTGGCAGGAAATATCTCCCCTGTCTTCACGTGTACACCAATACCGTAAATTAAAGGCCAGTGAATTCCACCCCGAACTGTGGTATTTAATTCGCCGACACAACAAAGCGTCAGGTCGATTTCAACGGGTTGCTTGTGGAAGGCACCTGAAAAGACAGAAAGTTTGAATCTGGAGAATGAGGAAGCGTCGAGCATAGTCTGAAAATAAATAACTGTACATGCATATTAATATACTAACAGAGGATATTGAAGAAAAGTTCCTCGGAGTAGTGACTCGGATCGGAGTATCCACCGACTAGTTGAAGTTCGAGACGTCCCTCGGGATATCCAATAGCCAGGTCGCTCACCCTTTGGACCATAGCTCCAGCGGCATCCTCGGTCCCAGTTCCGTCGAGGTGCGCCAGCGCCACGGCGCCGGAACCTGTTCAAAATTAATCATGTCGTGAGTACGGAGTATAATGAAGGATTAGTGAAAATATTTGAATAGATTATTCGTTCATATGAGACCGGGAAGAATCCACTTTTGTCGTGGAAAAATTCGCCCGCGGCTGACCGTTTTCCTATTATTCAGTCAACGATAAATGGAATTCATAGAATAACGCGCGGTAGTCTCGACTATTCTCTACATTCCTCGCTATCTTCTCTTCTCTTTTCATCACCTCGCGTTTATCAGAGTCGGTCGTACAGCAAAGAGTATTACGATAAAATCCGGACACGCGTTTAAAAACTTGAGTTGAAGTTCCATTTGTTTATGCTAAAGACCGCGCGTCATCTCTGTTTTAAACGAGATTGTCGACACTCCGTAAGTCGCTGTACGATCGTACTTCAGACTCTTATCGATACACGATTCCAGAAAAATTCTTGTTTTCTATTCACACAACATCGTTAGCAAATTAAAAGATTACAAATATGCGGTTGCTAAATTTTTTAAATTTTTTAAATTCTTCTCAATTTACCGGAATGTCTTGTCACGACGATGATGCAGGACGTCATGTCGTCTGAGCCCAGGATGTTGACGTTCTCTGAAACCCGAAAAAGGTAAAAATTGATCAAACTTTTTCAATTACAAAAAGAAAAACGAATTAAAAATTGTTATCTAGTCATCAAAATGGCATCATCGACTCCATTTTCCGTTTGACAAAAAAAATCTTCTTTCCCAAATTAAATTTTATTTTCAAATAATGATAAAATAAAAAACAGAACTCACTATCGTGTGGTAAAGTGGCGGCCATTTCTCTCTGAAGAACGTAAAGAAGGCCAACAGGTCCTACCAATTTAGCTGGCATGCTATGGAGTTGGGCAGCCGTTTCCCTATAAATTGGATGTGCGGCATAAAGTGACCTGCTGTCCGTCGGAGCCTCCTCCTGCAGGACTCCGTTCACCACCAGCACCATACTGAAAATAAAAAATCGCAATAAGTTTTTTGTCTTCTCAAGCCTCGTTAGCAAAAAATATTTCACCGATACACGGAGCAGGTGTTATCGCTGCGCGCAGCAAAGCTGCAGGCAATGAAAGATTTGAAAAAGAACAAAACAAAAAAACAGATTCTAGATTATCTATTTCCTGCACTGTATTTTTGGTATTAGGATTTTTGGTATGAATACATTTTTTTTTTTTAATTTTCTTCTTTAATGTAAATTGGCACCTGCTACGCAGGTGGTATTTGAGTTGCAACTGTCAATTTTTTTTCCAGTTTATAACGTTGCGTACGATTTTTTCCCCCTAAATATAGTTATAATAATTTGCAGCTGTAGCAACAATAATATGTATATTATTTACGCGCAATTAATACTTATGTATGACGTATACGAAACTGAGAAAATATATAATGCAATATCATGGGATTGTATTCTTATTTTAACGAAGACCTAAAAGAAGACGAGACTGCACAATAGCAAAGCTCGAGGTACATTAAATGTAAAACGTCAACCGGCGACGTCCAACATGAATATAATGGACGCTCATAATTTGATCTTTCAATCCTAGGCTCCTCTTTTGTGCATGAAAACCATTGTGAAAACGTTCAGATTGTACGAAAACGCTGGACTGGATGTTTTTAATTATTCAATTCCGTCGGATTTTCGATTTTCACTAATTGAATTTTTGAATCAAGTTATTATGAGGCTCGCCGCTAATTAATTGCCAATTATTCTGGACTTGCGCCGCGGTTAACACATTTAAGCTTAATTATTAACACTGATACGAAAACAGAGAAAAAAGGAATCAAAAAAAAAGATCCCAAGGAGTAAAATAATTTTCAAGAACAGATCGGCGATGGAGACTATAATAAATCAATGACTCGCCGCAGCGCGATTTCCTAGAATTTTGTCAACTATATTATGTATGCGTAAAATAAAATTGTTAACAAACAATTTGTTATCAAGTATCTGTTGTAAAAATTTTGCTATTTTTTCTCGAACAATTTCCACAACTTATACCTCGTTTTTCTTATTCTCTCTCTCCCTCTTTTTTTTACGCACGTCTTCGACACGTGATCGAAGTCGCAAATATTATAAACTCATCGGATATTTGCACATTGAGAATATGTGGCAACGTGCAGTGGAATAAAAAAAAAAATATCTCGCTTGCTGAATGATAAAAATTAAAACACGAAAAAACTTAAGATTTTATGGGCATCCGTGTGGATCGATATCATCCAGGAAAAGAGAGAAAGATCTATTATTTCTTAAATCATTCAAAATTTACCTTTTTTTTTTTTTTTTTTTTTTTTTCGAGCGGACGATCAACGTATAAATTGAAAATGTCGTAAACTATTTTTTCACTATTTCTTTATAAGTTCCAACTATTTTACGATTATTAAAATAATACTCATGGATTATTCACTTTCTTTTTTCTTCCCGTTTTCTGGTTCCGAAGTTTTTGTTTTTCACACCACAAATTGACTTGAGGAAAAAAAAAAAAAAAAAAAAAAACGAAGAAAATATCGTAAGCCGGATCAGACTTTGCGGGCAATTAAAGAACAACAATTAAACTTCCGATCTTCTGTCCTTGACGAAAGACAAGAAAAATAAACAAAAAGTCACTGATTGTGAAAAACACAAAGTTGTTGTTGACAAAGAGAAAAGAAAAAATAGTAGAAATTCAAATACGATCTCTAACCACCCTATGGATATTATAAATACACAGGAGAAACGAGCGGCTGTGAGTAGACTGGAAGTTGTTTGAATCTTGAGAATCTTATGAGAGTCGGACTAGTTTAATGTTAAAATAAATATCATTCCTTTTGGTCACGTTTACGCAGCTCATTAACAAAACGAACAAATTATTGCCAGTCGTTATCAATACATGTTACGATTGGTCGATCGGCATTTATAAACTCGTATCAAAGGTGGAGCCAGCGAGAATTCTATCCAATGAATGAATGAACATGATGTCGTTAACAACTCTTTGCTGCTGTGTAGCGATAATATGGGTTTTATCTGATAGGAACTCATGAGGAAAATAACTTGTTTGGCCCGCGCCGCTGTTGCTGTTGCTACCGCTGCTGTCGACATTTTTAATTTTTCATGTTCTTCCAACTAAAACTATACGCGATCACCGCGATTCAGAAATCGATTACTGTTGTTACAAATATATTTATAAGGTCGGTATAAGGAAGTTTCAAAAATTTTCAACTCGGAATCAAATGCGCGGTGCAAGGGGATAAAATTTTAAAAGCCGTGGAAGTTTAACCGGTATGTAAGGTACAAGGATTGCTCTCCGCTCAGCTGATCCGATCTTCGGATAAATACGTCGATGAGGATCTTTTACAAAAGGCCGAAGTATAGACCGCAACGAAATAGCCGGCAGAGCAACGCGCCTCGATATAATCTCATTCTCAAAACCGGTCTTATCGTTAGAATAAACACAAAAAACAATTTGATTTGTCAGCTCTTTTTGTTTCTTTTTTCTTTTTACTTGAATTTAGATTTACCTTATATGAAGAAAAACAAAACAATTACAACGTAACAAAAAATCAACTCTAATTTTAAATTTATTCTCATTTATACATAAAACGGTTGCCTATATACAAATTTTTTCATCGAATTTAATTTTCTGTCGCTCCGAAATAAGAAAAAAAAATAAAATAAAGTAAATAAAATAACAAAAAAATCACAACAACGTCGTATATTATACTTGCGGCAATCGCTCGAACAATAGATTTTAAATCCAGTAATTTAAACGCCAACGACCAACCAATTCCATATACTATAGGTATGTATAATATCATGTATGTACATCCCGCGTACATATATATACATGTATTTGTATATTCAACAATATATACCTGCAAACCGTGCAGTTCGAAACGTGCAATTTAGAAAAGAAACGTATTAATTATTATCCCTATGTACATATACATTATATAGGTACATAACTTGCGTTATATACTGCACATATACGTATAAATATACATTACGTGTGCCCATATCGTGGGAATTTCAAATCTCAACAGTATATATATGAACATTCATATACGTGTAAATCTATAAAGAAATATAAATCAAGTCGAATTAATTTGGGGGGGGGGGGGGTCGAACGATCGAATCAAATTGAAAATTTGAAGGGAAAAAAAAAAACTGATATCGGAATATAACACGACATTAAAATATTCGGAGAAACTTTACGATAGAAGAAAAAAGAAATATTACCTATGAAATTATGGATAATACATTTAGGTATAAGCTAATATGAAATGAGTCGACCGAATAAATGTTATCAATATTAAACGACAGTATATTAATATAGAATGATAATGATAATAATAATGATAATAATAATGATGACGATTATAATGAGATTGTTGAACACGAAAGTGAGCACGAAACGTGATGAATAACGAATTAACATAATAAATGGTATGTATATGTGTGCGTATTAAGTTAAGAAATGCGATATAGGGTTGTTGCAGAGATAATAATTCCCGTATTTAGAACAGAGATAAGGAATACTCCGAAGAAAGCTGCAACGATTTAAATACGTAAATATATCAAATAAATATATTTTATCGATTATTGTAGTAATAAATTATTGAAACGACCATTGGTGATACGAGGTAAAAATTAAAACACAAATCGGCCGTATCGTTTGTTTTTTTTTGTTCCTTTTTTATTCTTCGTATAATTTGCCAAATTCTTATACGGAAAAATCCGCGAGCCGGAAATATTGTGGAAAATTTAATAAATTATTTACCTATATAACAGTGTGAGATAAAATTATCCTCAACGCGTAAAAAATTTCGAAATTATTTATAATATATATACGTATATACATTATTCGACCGATAGCGTATATCGTTGGGATGTATTCATTGAAATTTTTTAATTTTTTTTGCCTTCAATTTCTTTGACTCCTGGTTATCCGAGTTCGAAATAAAAAGTAATCGAAGGTTTGAGAATGAAAAAAAAAACAATAATAAAGTTTCGCAATTTACTGATTCGATCAAAAATTGTTTACGAGAAGAATCGTCGGTCGAACTATCTTAAAATCCATTACATCTTGAAATTGAACTGATAAATATTACGACGGCTGCATATTAAAAGTACTTATAGTATACATATATCAGGGTGCGTCAAACAAACGATTATTTTAGTCTTTAATTTTTCTTATTTTCGAACCGTTCATATTCTGTCTCTTTTTTTTTTCTCTCCCAAAGTTCTCACCGAATGAAGATCGTTCGAATTATGAGTTTCGTAGATAAAAATCTCGAGTGTATTTTATGTATTACGTATATATAGTCGACGCGATAATCGTTATCGACAACCGGAAGATAAGAGTAGACGAGGAGGAAAAAAAAGAACAAAAAAAAAACTACCTACGTTATATTATAGATATCTGTAGTGTTAAATCGACTAAAAATAAAACATCACCATATTATCGATTCCATAACACATACATATAATATGCATTTATCACGGAATATATTATATTTATATTATCTCGTATATACTACGCTGATTTTAATACGTGCGTGATATATATGTGGAAATATTTTTGATAAGCGACCGAATTGCTCGAAACGAAACTGAGCATACATGAGGTGTCCCATTTTGAATGACAGATTCGATTGGGTTCATTATGAAAAGGATTGCGATCATCGCATAAAAAAAGTAGTATAGTTCACATCGATGAAATAATACCAACAGTTTCGATAAACTCGAATGACGATCTTTTCCGACGTCAAAGTTGTGTGAGATTTGAAGAAAAACAATTCTGCTGTGACGATTCAAAGTTGATCGAGTAAAAGTACTTCACCGCCTAATGTCAGGCAACTCAACGCACGCCGGCAACTTTGCTCGTTCGAATCCGTGTGCTGCGGGTATAGGTGATGGTGCATAAGGTATAACTACATAGGATCTCGCGGAGGATTTGATAGAGCAATAATTAGGGTAATGGTTACGTATCAACTGGATTTCCGCGTGCTTCCCATCCCTTCCCTTTTCTTCCCTTGCCTCGCTTTGCTTTACCTTCGTTTTCCTGTACTTCTCGTCAGCGTTATACCCGACTATGGTATATAAGGTCCCTCGACGTTCTCCGTAGACTCTGCACCGGTATAATTTAACCGCGATTACAGTCACGAAGAGCGAAAACGCAGCTCGATCTCAGCAGCAATTTCAAATACCGAATCCTAGTCTAAAAAGTTGATGTCCAATCGGAAATAATTGGCGATAACTCGATCGTTTCGATAGATAGATCAATTGAGCTTACAGATTCGGATTCCTGAGCTCAAAATCCATAAGAATACGT
This sequence comes from Athalia cordata, assembly GCA_963932425.1. Lineage (NCBI taxonomy): Eukaryota > Metazoa > Arthropoda > Insecta > Hymenoptera > Athaliidae > Athalia > Athalia cordata. Next base: position 12,969,363 of record OZ010627.1, read on the forward strand.
CAAAATACCGCGAAGAAAAAAGAATTAACTATAAGAAATATTTTGACCTCAGGAACACGAATCCGTCGAGTGAATTGAGCTACGAATGAATCCCATTGATTGTGAGATATCTGAATTTTTTTGGTTTTTCATCTATCCAAAAATCAAAATCGAAATATGCCTACAATATACATGGAAGGTAGAGGTAGCTATGTAAATGTAAGTACATGAATTGCTATGTAGATTTGTGAAGTGGCAGATCTAAAATATTCAGATAATTCATTTGAATTTCATCGAAACATCGACTATCATGTGCATGGAATGTATGTGTATACTTAGGTATGTATCTGTACGCAGTTGTAAAGTGCTATAAAGAGATCTTAGATATTGCGCTTCTAAAGCAGCCATTTTCCCCCTTTTTTTTAAGTACCGTTTCTCGTTTCCATTTCGATTCGTGCGGGAAAGATTGTTATTCTAATTCCATTGTATTGTTAGCTACGTACAACCTAACGTCAGCGAGTCAAATATCTGATCCGATCGATGGATCAGTATACGATGTATAATATTTCTACAAGATCATCGATGTATTGAAATATTTGACACACGTAAACCTGTTCAACTATGTAACTACATCCCGCCTATAATTCAAAAAACAACTTTTGACTAACCTGGAGTTTTAATTTGGAGAATCCTAGTTGGAATGACGTTGATTCTCTGGCGTCATTTCAGGAAAAATTAATAATTCTTTCATCTCGCGTTTACCTGAAAAATAGAAACAAGAAACAAAATTAAATCATTTAAAAATATTTCACCATGTAAAATGAAAATTCACATCGACTGATATAGTTTTAAAAAATCACTCAAGAGTCACACGTGTGCTTATACATAAGTATAACGTATGTAGCATACTCTGCATACAGCAGGTGCTCTCGAGATCTGGAGAATTTTTGAATCATTTTTTTTTTTTTATACGTGTTACATACAAACTTACGTATGTACACATCAAAGCTATATATTCATGTGTACGTAAGCACACCAGCATATATCTACGTACATATCGTCGCACAGTTTCTATATCTATCGGGTGTTTTATGCTAAATAGATTATTAGCATACAGTGGCGAGTTACCCCGAATCGTTTAAATATTTATACCATGTTAACTTCCGTCGATTGTTTTTATATGCATTAAACAAAAAGCCAAACGCCAATAACAGAAACGACTTTCATAGAAATTTACGTCAGAATTTCTTGGAACGATATGCGACATATGTATATATACATATACATATACCTACACGTGTAATAGATATACATATAACCTTGTTATATACGATGATAAATCATTCAACGATTATTACATCTGCCCGATATTGTCCCTTCAACACGCCTTCGTTTCTCTTTCTTTGGTTCTTTATCTCAAATCCCTGGGACCCTTTCTCATGTTCGGTATTTCAAAAATTCTGAGCACATTTATAACATCCATATGGATAAGGATATCTAATAAAAGGATGAGAATCAGGATAGGTAGAAAAAAGTATAGTGAGTTTCGAATACGTACGTTTTGGGATAAAATTTTGAATGAGGAAAAGAATATCATGAAGCTTGCAGGATAAGAGGGCGAGAGCATCGCTGCTCTAGGATAAGGATAAGGAGGTATATCGGGATGGGTAGGACAATACGGCGAGCGAAACTCACCTGCACACTACATCACGAAACGAAGAAGAAGACGAAGAAGAAGAATAAGAATAATGAAAAAAAAACAAAAAAAAAAAAGAAGGAGGTACATAACATTATATACCTACATACGTTAGGAAACTCGCAAGCGCGCAGCATCCACATTCCATAGAGTGGAACAACCGGTACAAGTTACAGTGACTCTCATTGCAGTCTGCCTGTACTGTACATAACGTGTACATGTATATACATACCTATATACATATAGCATATAAATAAAAGTACATATAAATAAATACACGAGTACGTATGTGCATATATATGTGTATATGGATACACATCGATACGCGTACACCGAGAGAATAGTTATTAACCTAGTACGAAATATTGTGTAACTCCCCCGCCCTCGTCCTCCAGATCTTTAGGCGCCCCCAGCATACCGTCTGGAGCAACGTCTCGCTACTCGTGACTCACGATCAGATCACGACGTTATAACGTACTACATACTATATTATAACGTATTTATATACATACGTACGCTTTTATAAATCTTACGAGTATATGTGTGTGAAATATCTATAGGTTTGCTACATAACGTGATCGAATCAGATTAATGTCTACTCTCTGTACTCGAGACTCGGGCGGTGCAGTTGACTTTAGTCTCCAGAACGGATATATTGCACTTTGTCGAATGCACGCGTAATTCGTTGTTTCATATTCTCGCTCATTTAGGTATATAAGAAAAATCCCATTTGTCGGACGCATTCGATTCGTGATGTGAGAATCTTTGAAGACAACGCCCCCTTATCGGATTTCCAACGAAAAGAAACGTGCTGAAGTTATTGAAAAAAAAAAAAAAAGAACTACGCGAGCGATTATCTCAATGATCAAATTCGATTAGTCTGAGGAAAATAGTATACCAATATCTGAATTATAAGGAAGACGAATCGGATGTCCGAAAGAAACGGTTTAAAATCTGGATTCGGATATTAAGCCGGTCAAAACCATAACCAAAGATCTGACGATATAAACTCTCAAGTTAAAACCTTCGACGTACAAAGCGAACCCGGATCTTTGACAATCGAATAATTTCTACCGGTCAAATATCCGTGGGAGTTTCGCTTCCGTTTTTTGCCTTTCAAATGACCCAAACGTCACAGTTCAGATCGACATCGATTTCCTATTTTATAGCTGTATTCGGTTTAAATTTGTCCGTCGAAAACTGTAAATATATCAAGATCATTCCGAAGAGCTCATCGCGTTGTGTTTTTTTGAAATATTAATCCCATTCGTCGATGTCCAGAACCATACATACACATTCCGATCAATTAAACAAACGATTTCTTGATCTTCTAACGCGATAATTTTTTCGGAAAACAAAAAAACTCAAACGAAAGAACGACAAATGAAACCCCGAACAAAGAATAAAAAATTACCATGTACCGTTCACCTTGAATCGTAACAATTAAAGCATGAGAAACACTGCGCAATGTATAAATTTCCTAGACAAAGCACAGCCTATATGGTATTGAATCTCCACATAGTATTAGACCAAGAATCGGTTGGTTGTATTCATAGTATAATTTAACGAGCTGATAAGTACCCCCCGTTAATTTCCCACGATATAACGTTGGTATATATATATAGTTAGGTACGTGTAATATAAGGTGTACAAATAGATATAAACAACCTCCTTCATTCGATGCAAAGTTTTATTCGATCCTTCGATCCCGTCTTCGTGTAATGGGCTCCTACGAGACTAGCGATTCATTCGTCCCTCCGATCCCATCCGGGGATCCGACGATCCGTTTGCCGGCTTAACGGCAATTTTCTTTGGCTAGATCGCACGAGAAGCACATCCTTCGATGTACGGTACTATCAACACAGTAGATAAGTCTTTGCATATTATAATCTCATAGACGAAATCTAGGCGTATTATTTTGTTACCTAACCTAACCTAACCCGTGCATAATCAGGGCATGCGTTACATGACCTGCGGCTGTCTATAAATCAAATCACTCGACTCGCCCCTTCGAAAATAGACAAATAAATGAATAACAAAATATCGGCGCTTGTTGGAAAGCTTTTCAAACTCTATAGAAACTTATTTTTCAAGGCATTCAAGGAGCGAGCTAACCGGTGATGGTGTTTGTTCGTAACGTGGTGAGCAATTAGTTGTTATTATAGTTGGTCGGTCAGCGGCTACCGAAGGTCCCGGTCCCCAAACTCCTCGGAATGGGTTTATACCAAACACGTTGAGAGCTTGGACGATCTCCGGTGGACGACGGAGAGACACGATGCGATAGTGGCACGTTATATATATCTAGATTTCTGGTAGTGTTCCCACCTATAGCATGAAATTATATACATAGGTATACACACACCGTACATGTAAGGTTTAGTTTGCTAGTTTGTGACCGAGTTTGTGATTTATGGTGACCCGTAACGGGCAGAGAAGAAGAAGGAGGTGTAGTAGTGCAGCGGTGGTAGTAGTGGTAGTGGTTTTCCAGTTACCATGGCTACAGATTGCCAGTCACCCACCCTGTGGACCAACGTCCGTACACTGTATCAGCTACTCCGCACTCCGCTAACCCCACACAAACGAACATCGCATAGGACACGCTAACTAGTTTTTGTTACATTGAAATTTGATCCCTAGAAAAAAGCTAAAATCGAAAAACATTTCGTTACATTTTTAAATATCTGTGTATGGATGATAAAATAAAATTAAAAAAAAAATCATGGTTATCCGATGTAAATTGTTGCGTACAAAAGAGTATATAATACAAGTATAATATTATCTCTCTGCTAAAGGTTACCTGCGCATGGAACTTCCATTGTAGAAAATTGAATTTTTTTTTTTTTTTTCATACACATAATTTGAGATTCGAAGGAAATATTTTCAGATTTCACCTTCTCAATTGTCCTGAACTTTGACCGAGAGGAAGACAGTTATAATCTGTGATGAATTTCTGGCTATAACCTTCGTCACATGTTCTGAATTGCATCGACTCGGTGCAGTAGACGCTTCAATTGGGGGATAAGCGGTGATGTGGATTATGCAGAGTCGGTGTTTGCGGTCGGTCTGGATGAGGCTGCACGTTGCTAAGGGGCAATCATATTAGACGTGATTAGCGTAACGTGGAATAATTTCGGGCTAGCGATTCGAAGCTATCGAATTAAGGGAAACCTAGAGATCGAAGAACCTAACCTAACCTTTTATCATATACTATAATATGACGATCGGGGGTGAAGGTTTTTTTTTTTTTTTTCTGAGGAACTATTCAATAGGGATGGAGAGAAAAGCAGTTGTTATGGAATTGGTCGAGCAAAAATTGGGCCTCATACGTGTAAAAGCATCGGTGTGAAAATTGTTTGGTTTGAAAATTCAAAGACGTTTTGCATGTTCGTATAAACTGGGCACTACTTATCGCCCATGAAGATCTATGGGTACAAGCATAATCCCTGACAAAGATGGTAATCTTGAAAATGATAGCCACCATTTATAAACCGGGTCTTACTTGCAGCGGGCGGCTAAGAAGTCTCAGAAAGAAGAAGAGGAATAAGAAGTAAAAGGAAAGAAGACGAAGAAGGAAAAGCGAGAGACGTATACGGATGAAATTATCGGATAGCAAGAGAAAGAGAAACCTGAAGAAGACCACGGCGGTAACTCGGAAATTATTAAAGTCGAACATCAAGTAAATTGCCTACCACTTACTCCGACTCATTCCAACGTATAGCCCGACCGAGACGTTCTAGTTAACGAATCTCTTTCAGAGTATTTTTCAATGATCGTTACGTACATCTTTTTTGGCAACAAAGTAGAGCCGGGCAAGTAAGCTGCACCCCATTACCTCGTGCCTTCGCAGTCTCATCCCTCGAGTTCGATCAAACGTTCATAATTACGCAATATTTCTATCCCCCATAATCATCGCTCGCAATTAATATGCACCGTTCGCAAATATAATAGGCACATAAAGTCAATCAACAAAGTATGTGGAATATACGATTCTTTGATAATCGTGGTGAAGTGAGTAGCTCGTTCTCGTCTTTTCTTTTTTTTTTTTCTTTCACATGATGGTTCATGTAATCCATGAATTACGAAATGATGCAGCAAACCTGCACCATCAACGACATCACGTTAAGATTACGTTACTCAACACAATCAACAGCTACGACGTTATGATTACAAGCTTTCGTTCGCCGTGTCGAAGATAACGACACAAACCAACAACGCGTAGAATGAATGAAACGAATTGTTCTTTTTCCTCATTTTTTTTTTCGAGGTATATATAGTTATAACGTTAACGTTTTTTTACAAAATAATAATAGTAATAGTAAAAAAGTCTCTGGTCCAGCGAATCTTCGACTAACAGAGACAACATGTAAGTTAGAATCACGTTATTATCGTATGTATAGTGTATAATAAGAATAGTTTAATTGTGAATGAGTCAACAATATCACGACGCGTTCTGCGGAGGTCTTGAAACTCGTGTAACTGAAATAGTTACTTTGGTTCGCGGTATAAGATGTTGAATTAATGGGAATCTGGACTAAAATTTTGCAGCAACAACTTTGTACTGTAACTTCCTCATGGTAGCATTAATAGCTGGGACTTAAATCTGCAAGAATTTCATCAAGACTTTATACAGTCTGGTAATCATATCGTGTCTGTGGTTTATTTCATTCGTTTCATTCTACAGGTTTATTCGAAATACATGAAACAAAAATCTCGTTTCGAATCTATTGCGAAGCCAAAAGCTCAAATATGTGAGCCAAAAATGCAGGTGAAATCTTGGTGCAGAGATGCCCCAATGGCTTCGGAACATCGCCTGCAGTTTTCTCAGCGATCATTATTCGAAGAAGAACGCCGGTTTATTGATTTATCTATTCCTCGGCTGCTTTGGATCGGTGCGCATCGTTAATTGGCGTTTGGCTAAAGGTCTTTATAGGTATGACACAAGTCGTGAATCACCCTATACAAGTTACGGGTCGAATCGGAACGCCGTGCGTGTTACACATCATTACCTCTTCTTCTTCTTTGACTTTTTTCCCTTCTTGTTCTTCTTGTTTTTCTTATTCTTATTCTTCTCTGCAGCTCGTTCATTCGCCATCATCTCCATATTTGAATTAGAATGCAGCAAAACCGCGTGCAGCAGCAACAGCAGCATCGGCATCAGCCGTAAGAGAATAAGAAAAACATACGACTCGTTCATGCCCTCAGGACTTGAATCTCTTAGTTTTGTTACCCCAGTGTTGCTGCTGCTGCTGCTGCAGTACACATGCTTGATGTAACGTGCGTTATAATCCCGAGAGTAGTATATAGCCAGTTGTAATTTTGTACACGCATATATGTGTACGTATTATGTGAAACAAAACAACTATAAATTTTTGAATTTTTCAACCCAACAATGAGACAGAGGGCGCGAAGTCACGTACCCTTTTGATTTCGAAGAGAAAGTATCAATTCTTTCGACAGAAAAGTCACAATCTGCCGAAATCACGATAACGTTTAAAACACACAAAATAAACTCGTCTCTAAAACCACGTGTACATCGCCACCTTGATTCTTCATTAATTTCACCTAGATAGAACTGGAATTTTTTGTACCTATATATCATCTGGTCATGACGAATCATTTTATCGCTTTCATTCCCAGCAATTTATGCAGCATGATGATATAATTTGCGGCTGCGGTAATCTCATAACACAAGAAATAAGATTTTTAATCCTGACAACGGTCGCAAGACCCTCTTTTGCCTCATCTCAATACTGTAATTAACAAACCGCCTTCAATTAACCGTCGTTTATCAGTGAGAATGCAAAAAATAATAACATCGACGTCCCTGTAAGATAGTTAAAAACAAACGCTAAACAAAATGATCCGCACAATTCACATAGCTTCTTATTATTTTTCTAGCGTTCCAATCATTATCAGCGAATATTGATTGGAGATATTTGAAAATGGAATAAATAAAACTTGATAAAAATTTAACTCCGCTTCAAAAACATCAGGCTTCGTATTCTAGCCTACAACTCGATTCGTTGGTAAATAGAAGACCTGTGCCTGCCACTGAACTAAAACTAACCTATACGTTATAGCTAAAATAAAAATCAAATCAAATAGAATGAGGAAAAAAAAACAACAGAAAACTCACCAACGGAGAAAAGTACAGCAGACTTGTGTTGTACTTCAGTCTGTCAATTTGAGAAGTAGAACCACGAAAAAGCAGCAGGACGTCTTCAAATTCTAAACTTTGAAACGTCTTCTTACGCAATTGTTCCCACGGTGGTTTGGAGGATGGAAGAGAGATGTTGTAACAAATATAAGAAAAAAAATATAAATAAAATTAAAAAAAATATGGACACTTTGTGTACAATTTATGACCAATCAAACCGCACCGCACCGCTTTCACCGAGAACTTTGAAACCACCGCAAAGTGACAGTGACAAGAATTGTGGTAGAAATAATATAAAATAAATAATAATTCTTTTACCCAGATAAAACTAGGGACGGACAGCGTGCTACTCGCCGCTTGCGCCTCACTTGCCACATCTGTAAAAGCGGACTGTCGTTTGGGCTCCACAAATCCCAAACTCACCACGAAAAAGTACTGAAATCGACCGATAGCAGCAGCACCAGGCAGCAATAATTTGAATCCAACAGCGACATCATTCAACCCCTGCAACAACCAAAATTCAACAATTGAAGGATATTCAAAATGTCATGTACTTGAAAATCATTCGTTCTTTTTTATTGTTATGTGATTATTTGACAACAAATAAGAACATTCTTCAAGACCAGTTTATCTTTCATTCACAGCTCTGGAGGGGGTATGAATTTTCGCCCTTCATTTGAAAGAAGAAAATATTTTTCCTTTTGTCGTAATCAGGATCTGGTAAATTCTAACATGGAGATTTCGAAGCGATAAACTCCCTGAATCCACTTAATATATCACCTGTATTACTTGAGCTGCAAGACACTTTTTCCTTCGATGAAGAGGTATTAGGTAACTGCCTCTTTGTGGAGAATAATATTCACTTTTCGGTGAGTTCGATTCCGGATAAGAAAATTTAAAACTAATCAAAAAAAAAAACAAAGCGTAATTTCGATACTTTTGAAGTAAGAAAGTTATAACTCTAGTAAACTCCGACACATCAATGCTGGTATCTGTTCATTACAATAATGCACCTGTTGCGAATGTTGGAAAACCATAAAAATTTTCAAGTTCGTTCATCGGTGGATTTCATTCTCTCCGAAGAGTCAGCAATTATCTGGTGTTATTTCGCCGAATGAGTTTGAGTTGCCTTACATCTCAAGTAATAGCCACCATTTCCCCAAAATTCATTGAGTTTCACTAGAATTATTTTATTTTAATGAATTCCTCGCATATATTTTCAGGTTCTAACGGGTGCAGAGAATGGATAAATCAGAGAGATCATTCGATTATTTAAATTCGAAATTCGGAGACATTCCTGTATAAAAAATTTTGTATTCATTATGCACGCAGAAGCAGAAACATATAAGCAGCAGCAGCAAACGAAGGGTAAAAAAAAAATCTATCAATAGCATTAAGTAAATGGCAAAGGGTATAAAGGAAAATCCATGAGCATATCGATAAAGATCATCGTCGCTTATATTCTAAAGGGTCTGTCGGTCTAGCGGTAAGAAACGTCCCATAACGTAGATACGTATGCATGCGATGATTTGCATATGCAATTGACAGTGACGATCGTATGTGGTTATACGTATCTATAAGATCGTCCCATACCGATAATGATGCCAATGGGACCGAATAAAAATACTCAATTATTCCGCTCTCCCGAACAAATTTTAGTAAGGACTACCGACATTTCAACAAAGAGCCTTTTCCGTCAACGCGTTACAACTTGTTATAATTTTCAGAATCTTATACGTCCAACTGGAGCACCGGCGAGGGCAGAAAGACCGAAAAGAAAAAGAAGAAAACAATTATGGAAAAAAGGGGAAAAAAACTAAGGTACGACGTAAAGAATGGAGAACAAACTGCACAATAATGCCGTCGAAAAGCATTGAACCACAACGCAGCCAACCACCACATCATCGGTATACATACATTGATCTATGAATAGAATTTGATGCGGGGTCAGACACGACGGCGTTGCAGTAGTGCGAAGTAAGGCTGATATATTATATAGCTTATCATGCGTATCTAGGATAATGATATACTAGAGGTTTATTCAACGTATACTAATATAATGTACGCGTGTATTTTATTTCATGCACATACATAGTATCGACGTAACAGTGGAGATGCACGTCGAATTTGTATTGTGTATAGATCATATATCCACGTGCATGTTAGTTGAATGTACATAAGTATACCATACGTTAGGTGCGCATATTTTCAGCGTTAAAGTCTCCTAATTTCCATCGTGCATCAGCAAGTCAAAAGCGAAAAACCGTGTAGATTAGATCGATCGCTCTTTAACCTCGGCTCGGCAACGCTTTGACGATAATCAGAAAAATCTATGTTTTTTTCTTATTTGTTTTTGTTTTCTTTTTTTTAAATCTTTCTTGTAAAATATAGTTCAAAGTAAAAAATAAAATTAACCCTACCGCAATAGTTATATCTTCGAAAATTTCGCGCTGAGACATTGTCTTATTCGTTCTAGTAGAGAAAATTATAATCTACCATAAAACCATTCAGACAAATTATTATGAAGTATAAGAGGGAGTATAAACCTATAATAGAACTATATCTCAAACGCGCGTAGATAATCTCTAAAAACAAAATGTCTTTTATACTACAGAAATTTAGTATAAAATTGATAAATTGTTTATACCTTACATAGGTACATGTTATGTATAATGTAGAACATGGGATGTGCGAGCGCCGGTGGCTTGGATGCGCGATCGTCAATAATATGAATGTATATCAACTACAGACATTCACCAAACACACGTATACGTATAGTATACTAAACCAACACCAATACTCATTCGTATTTGTAGCCTGACGTCAGCGCGAGAGTGCCTCCGCCGCGTTCCTCGCGGATATATCGAAGATGGCGGCACTTAGCTAGAGGGGTCTGCAGAGAGAGAGCAGATAGTCTAAAGCTGCTCGAGAGCTACTGCTCCCCAGGTCAGCCCAAGAGACGTCGCGTCGTCTGCCTCAAACAAAGAGGAACCATCGATAAACAAACCACCAAATATTCGAGGTGAGTCGATTGAACCTTCCCTTCACTTCTTAAGGGAGATGAAAAATAAATTCATATCTCATCTTTCTTTGCGATTTTTTTATCAACAAATATAACTGCCTGTAGTACTTTCTTTCGATCTATACCTTTTTTTTTACAACTTTGCGTTGTTGTATGGTTGGTTTTCGTCGATGTTGTTATTATCATTGTTATTATTGTTATTATTCTCTTGTGCGATAGGAACACGGTTGTCATCTGTAATCAGGATTGTAGAGTTCGATGATAAAGTTCGTAACATTGAATGTAGAAAGAACACGATTCACCGTAATGACAGCAGCAACACGGTGGAGTTAAGATTCTTGAGGGATGATGTAGAAAAGTTGAAAAAAAAAATTAACAAACAAAAATCAAAGAAGTACGTATTAACGATATAATTTAGTATATCTATACAGATACTTTGTAAATCGTATTGCTGGGAAGTTCAACGCACAGACGTGTGCCAGTCTCTTTTCCGGTGAATATATAGACACATATATGTATACCTATATGTATAGCTATAATGTACATGCACAGAATACTTGCAACACGGTATAAAGTTAGCTTGCACTTATGTGCTGCTACTGGTAGTAAAATCGGGTATGTACATAACCTATATATATACATATATGTGCATAGCTATATGCATAACCATTTTATATACTAGAACGCGCGACTGTATAGCTATTCTAATATACATATAGTTTTAATCCATGGCCGTTTGTTCGCGAACCGATTTTCATATATAATTATTCTTGCATTCCATGCAAGGGAATTTTTATCGATGGAACAACAGTTATTAGGAGTCACACAACTGCTCCAGATATTTATATATACAATGTATATATACATAGATATAAAATAAAACTATAATAGTATCGCGCAACGTTAAAATCAAACGGAGAACCTATTTTTATAAAAGCTGCTCCCGTGCTGCTGTTGCTGCTGCTACTGCTGCACCTAAATAATTACCCACCACTGACATATACGTACCTATATACTTATATATACTATAAACCATACACATATAGGTATACCTACGGCAATGAATTGCAATAAATTCGAATAGTTGTATAGAATATAGTTAATATTATTTCATCTCTTTTTATTTTTTATTAATTTTTTATTTTTATTTTCTTGTTTTTCAATGATGATAATTTTAATCTTACGTATAGAGATATAATATTGTTGGGGGATTTAATCAACTTGCGCATCATAAATATACCTATATGTCATCGCCCTTGATTATATCGAGTGAGCTCAATATTTTCTACTCAAATCGCTGGCTCGACTCATGTAATACGTACACCTATATTGTATGTATCCAAGTATGAAAGACGGAGACGACATATAGCAAACATATTTCTCGGTCATCGCAACGCGTTTTTTACTCTTTTTTATAGCTTCCGTGCGCACGATTGCATCGATATATCGTGTGCATATATCCAGTAATCATTGTTCCGCATTAAATTAGAATTTCCACTATTTTATTATTCATTTGTTTGATCGTTTTTCCATTTCCTCCGTAATTCTTTTCTATATTCTTCAAACGCGTACGATATCATCATTACACTAATTACTTGTAGATATAATAATAATGATAATAATAATAATAATAACAACAAAGATAATAAATTTATATAACATCGAATCATTTATATACTCATTATTATTGTTATTATTATTATTTTTATTATACCGGTTTTGGCAATCTATAGTATGTAATTTCTTTCAGGTGGTGATGGGCTGTCCTTCTCTCCTTTAATAACAAGAGTTGATGAGTAAAGAAACAAAATCAAAATACTAACATATTATTATAAATATTTGTACATATAAACTTCATTTTTACTCTACATTCACTACCACTACTACTACTGCTACTGCTACTGCTACTGCTGCTGCAGTTATCGGAACCAAATTATAAATATTTATAAGTAATAGAGTTTATACATGAGAAAAAGAAAACGTAAATTGTTATGTTCACAACCGTGAATGCGCTGCAGTTTTTTCTAGTCAAAAGTTTTTACCAAAAGATTGCTAAAATTGTATAATAAAAATGTGGTGAAAATTAAATTAACCAAAAAAAGATTACAAAAGAAACAACAACAACAAAAAACAAAATGGAAAATCTCCTTTATAAGAACAAAAAAGAATCCCATTAATGATATAATCTTAACTCATTGACTTTAAATATAAACGAATCGTTGAATAATTCTTCGATACAGTATTAAAAAAGAAAAACGAAAAAAAAAACCACAGAAAGGAAGGAAAATAAATATATATCATGTATAATCTGAGAGAGAATTGAAAATGTATACGAAGGTTTTATATTATACCTGCAAAGAGTCAAGAGGCAAAGGTCAGGATCAAGTTTGACTTTTTAAGTACAATATATCTATAGGTGTAGAGAAATTTAAATGCCACCACTACCCCAGCGATATGCAGTGACTCGTACGATTAAATGAATGATAATTTTTCTGGATCGAGATAAAAAACAAGTTTTTCGAAAAAAGGAGAGAAGCATAAGCATAAAGGTGTGGAAGACTGAGAGGGTGAAAATATTTCGGGTCAGGGGAGTGAAGTCGTGGAGACGAGTAAGAGGCGCGGGGATATTGATTGAGAACGGTTACGCTTGCGCGAGGGAATAAAGTAAAGAGGAGGAATGGGTGGTGGTTGGTGGTTGGAAATGAGAATATAGATAGGTCCGAATCAGCCACCGTCTGAAGAGGAAACCTTTGGCTATTTTAAAGGACACGTGTAACGGTTCAGGGATCGGAAACGTTCGAGGAAATATCTTGTAAATAGAAAAAAAAGAAAAAACATCGGGAGTAACCTGGCTGGATCGAGATATACATATAATATATACGCATATGTTTTCGTCGTGTGCAGAAAAAGTGTGAATTGTTTTTGTTGGAAAAAAGATTCTTTTGTAAAACGGTGATATCGCAGTGCGCGAATAATAGACTGCAGGTTATCGATTACGGCGCTAATTCACGTAGCGGCGGAGCCGAGGTGTTTCACTGGGATAGGAACGATTTTGAGGAGATTCAAACGATCGCGCAGGACACATTCGGAGTGTACATTGCTGCCGCGCATCGAGAGCGGCTGCTGCTAGGTCGCGAGTGAGTAAAAAAAATGCAGATACACAACTTATACGAGCCAGCAGTTTGAACTTGATAGTTGCCGAATGATATTCGAGTTTTGCCAATGGTGTTTCCGTTGTCGCTATGACGATGATGACGGTGATGCTGGAGCAACGACCATAATGGTGTTTCTTCTTTGAAGAAATAAGAGAAAAAAAAAAATGAAAAAAAAAATAAATAAAGAAACAAACTCTGCAGCGACTCTGTTAAAGATAACGAACCGCAGCAGCTGTGATAAAAGTAACACACAAACACTATAGAATTTCTACGTAGTTCCAGACCCCCCCAATGTTTGAACGACTATAACGTTGATAAAAGATAATAACCACTTTTCCTCAACATTGACTATATATATTGTCGGTATACGACACATTTTAGAAACAGTTTGAAAACGCTCGTCGCATACCTGCGATCAGGTTAGTGGTGAACTAGTCAAAAAAATTAAAAAATCAAACAATTTTCAATGAATAAATTTAACCAAAAAACAATCCTACACACTCGATTTTATAAACAATTTTTAATCGCATAAACAATAATCGTGATAATCTACGGAGGACCTGTCAAAAGAATGGCGAAAAAGAAGTTGACGGAGAACTCGATGGACGAGAGTTTTTGTTTTTTGTTCGGTAAAAATGACGACGGTAAAAAAAAGGAAGTGACGAAGAAAGGGAGGGAGCAGTTCGAGAATATTTACTTCGAGAAACTGTGATAACGGAGAAATTAATTTAGACGCGGGAAAATAAAATAGATACATAATATTATATCTATATATATATATATATATATACATATGTAATTCATACAGTGGTGCAATATGACGAACGTCGAAGAATCATCAACGGTTGAAAATTTTTCCGGAGTTGAAACAAATTCCAGGGATGATATTCAACTTACAGAATTGCTTCCGGTTAAAAAATTGTCAGTTATTTGTAACGGTACAGATAGAGATGATTGTAAGGACGACGACGTGGTAGCTGACGCTTTTAAAGCGCTTCGCGAAGGGAACAAACACTTCTCTATAAATGGGGATGAATTTTGCGACGACGGAAATGAAAAAACGCTCGATAATAAACATGGAGAACTTATCGTTATGGAGATTGAGACATCGATAAATTCTAACGTTTTAGAAAAGTTTAATGATCTTCAAACGAGGATGAATAAAAATTTCGATAAGGTTGGCGATATCGATTGCTCAAAAAAAAAGGGGAACAGAGTTTTTAAAAAACGTATAAAATACCTCAAAAACCGACAGCAAGCCGTTACCCAAACCAAAGAAAATCAAACTCACCAAATCAGCGCTTTTTCCCTGGATTCCGATAGCCACGACATCATACTCTCCTCCTCCTCCTCACGATTGCTGAACCTGGAAACGAATAATGAGAGAATCATCACGGAGACGTCAAAGTTTGATGCAACACGTGGTAGAAATCTATCGAAGATAAAATCAAACGGTCATCACAACATGAACGGCGATGCTTCTAAATCAAAAGATAAACCGAAACGCGTGTCAGATTCCGAGGGTACAGAGGACGATCACAGTCTACGTGAAAAAATTGACGCGATAATACAAGCGAACTACGTATTAGAACGTAAAAACAACAACACGATGCGTGAAAATCGCAACAGTTTGAAAAACGATTCGGTAAATAATTCCGATGGATCTGAAATGGACGTAAGAAATTCTGAGGAAGACTCGTCATCGTCACAAAAAAAACACAGGTGTGCTATATGCAAAGCTAGATTTAAGGGAAGCGGTGGTCTGCGGACTCATTACAAGGTTGTTCACGCGGCAGGACCAATGTTCACCTGTAACGAATGCGGTAAAGAATTTCCATTGAAGGAACGACTGAAACTCCATGTTAGAACGCACACTGGTTATAAACCTTACAAATGTACGGAATGTGACAAAAGTTTTGCACGCGGTGGTCAGTTGGTACAACATCGTCGTACACATACTCAGGTAAAACCTTATCGTTGCGTTATATGTCCGGGAACATTTTCGTGCGCCGCAAATCTCGCTTTGCACGTAAAACGTCACAATGGTCAAAAAGATCACAAGTGCGAGATATGCGGTAGAGCATTTGTTAGAAGAGATGCTTTAAAAAAGCACTTGGAATGTCTTCACAAAGACGTTAAATCATTTCTATGCGTAATATGTAACAAAACATTTAAAGGACATCTTCCGCAACACATGAGAACACACGCACAAGACAGACCGCACGGTTGCGCTATTTGCGGTCAAAGATTTGCCCAAAAATCACAATTAACGGTTCACCAAAGAACGCATTCCGGACAACGACCGTTCAGATGTTTAGTTTGTTGGCAAGCGTTCGCACATTCGACCGCATTAAAATTACACACCAGAAGACACACGGGAGAAAGACCGTTCAAATGTGCCGAATGTAACGCTGGATTCACTCAATTACCACATTGGAAAAAACACATGCGTTGCGTTCATGGACGGACCGATCCCTACTGTTGTAAAAATTGTAACACATTCTTCAGGATAAAAAGCGACCTTGAAACGCACGAAAAAACCTGTATGGTTATGGATTCGCAATTGGAAAATGTCGATGTTGATAATCGTGGAGTTTCAGGGCGTCCGATTGTTCCGAAATATCGTATAATGACGGTTGAAAAAATGAGATTACTTCTCGCGGTTTTATTTAAAAGAATTTCAAAACCCGAACGTCTCGATGAACTCGGATTTGGTAAACGATTGATAGACCAGGTCCTCAAGGACTCGTTACTATCGGCTGGAAAAGATCCGGCGGAGAGTAACGACTGCAGCGAATTCGAGGTTCTCAAAAAAAATTTAGCAACATTTTTAGAATGGACAGTGCCCAGGGAGCACTGGGAAGCTTTTAAGAAATTGAATAAAACACCGGAAGAGATACTAGAAACGCTGACAGTTAGCCAGTAGATATCGTAATTTTGTTGTTTTTTTTTTTGTTTTTTTTTTGTCATTTCTGTTTTTCTCAAATTAAATTTTGATAAGATAATTCCAAAGGTCAACCAAAAATTTATATAATATATAATACTATATGCAGTTAAAAAATGAAACCAAATACATATAATTATATCCTAATACACATATTATAATAATAAAAAAAAAAGAAATATCATCACTAGGCGAACTGAGTTCAAAGACTAAAAATTCGAATTCCTAGATTGTTTTTTGTCTGATAATAAATCAAAGTGGTTAAGCCTTATATTATTGTTATCAAGAATTCGCGTGATAGCTTACCAATTCGAGAGAAGGGTAAGAAAAAAAAAAAAAAAAAAAAAAAACTTGTGCAGATTTATAAATAATTGGATGCTTCCGCGATTCAGATTATAATATCTTTGTAGTGCCATTTGTCGCTGTCCTTGCCATATTTTACCAATGATTTTACTGCGCCATTTATTTACGTTTAATTACTTGTCTATAATATTATACTAATTAATATTATCAATTACATCCTGCGAACGTATCGTTTTAATTAATCAGATTCGATGAGAATGGTCTCCCGATTTCAAAAAGTGAATAACAATGAAAGAAAGGAAAAATTGTTTTGTTCCTTCATGAAAATTTCATTCATGATTCAACATTCTCATCGGATTGATTACATTGTTACGTTGAATAAGGATATTTAACGCTTGCCATAAACAAATTTATACATATAAGTAGATATGTATACGTATTAACTATATAAATATAAATATTTATTTGTTTTAATTTTTTTTGTTTTTCAAATTTCATTTCTAAATAGTAAAATGCCAAATGATAAAAGAAAGAGAAAAAACAAGAATTTTCAGTTTATATTTATATTGAATAGAAAAAAAGAATTCTAATATTGTTATAACTTGTAGATGTGTCACCAAGTTTCCCATAACGTTGCGACGTCATAAGATTTTGTTACAACGCCTTTAGATCGGGCTAGATTATCGAAACGATTATTATCATTATTATTATGATTATTAATATTATCGTCATAGATATTTCACTGGTTAGATAGACGTTCAATAAAATGTGACCAGACAATAAATAAATAAATAAATAAAAAAAAAAAAAAAAAAAACGAATAAACTAATACATAAGGTTAATATATTATTCTAACAATATATGTATATTACACTTAAAACACTATTTAGATACCAATCATAAGTCAGATACACAAGATGCACATCCTAATTCACATAGTCGACATATTCGAATTAGGGTAATCGGGAGAAATAAAGTCAGGCCAGTTTGAGGTAAACGATAAATAAATAAATGAATAAGTCAACAAATAAATAAAGTATTAAAAATCCTTTTTACAACTCTTGAAAATTTTTGTAACAGGCTTATAATGATTGCCAAATATGAGATTAACTTCTTCGAAATCTACACGCAAACTACTTACAATGTGCAGCACCGCACCGAAGTATGAACCATAATTTGGAGATTAATCGTAACGTGGCGCTTAAGTTTGGTATATAAATTGCATATTATGGATACTATAAAACCAATGATAATGTGTGTCACTTTACCAGACTGTATATTAGAAATAATAAAAACTAGAAATGTCATTTTTCTTTTTTCTGATGTGTGATAATTTCTATGGTACTTAGCGATCGTTCTACTGCCTCGCTAATCGTGTAAAAGCCATAAGTAAAGTTGTGTGGTATTTGATGTTAATTGAAATATAATACACGCACTATTGTCGAGCACTGAGATTTGACTGATTCCTGAATAATGTTGTTATTATCATTACTACTTTTATTTAAAAAAAAAAAAAACAAAAGAAAAAAGTTATTGAAATTCTTTTTAGTTTAGACTTTTATCACTCATCGAAGATTGAAACAACTACCTCGGTTGTAATTGGATTGTAGGGATATTCGGTGATTTGCAACGATTGAGCAAATCTATCGAAACTATATCTCTAATAATTCAGCTTAATTTTTGGTGCCAAAGCGATTATCCTAATACCAGGACTGTTAAACGGTACCAAATTAATTTGTTATCGGTAATCAAAAGTAGTATAAATTATATCGTCATTAATATGTTTAAAAAAGTTGTTCATGTATTATTATAGTTTTAAACTATATTATTACGTTAATTTTCATACTTACGTTAGATGTATATCGTAGAATTGAAATGCCTACAGGCTTAGGTCGGCTCTGAAAGACGCCTGATCATTCAATCAACCCTTGCAAACCTTGTACCTTTCATTCATATGTATCAGAATAAACTGACGAGAAAAGAAAAAAAAATCGTTTTAATAAATTCAGAAATTTTTTAAACCTTGAAATGTATTTTTATTATCTAATGCATACCCAATTAGACTTAGAGTTAGATATATCTAGTCTTTTCCATATGTCCAGGATAATTCGAAGCTGGTTTTTAGATCGACGAGCAGCTCGCTGATCTTCAAGAACTACGGAAAAAAGAAAGATAAATGTTATAAGAATTTTGGAACTTCATTCAAAATTATTCATGCCTTACGGATCTTCGATGGTCGTAGATAAAATCTATCTGATTTTCGTTCAGGAAGACACGATTAACTTTTTGTGTAACTCCCATCAAACTGACTCGTCCAAGGATCATATCTTCAGTGAAATACCCTTTCTCCACTTCAAACTTGGTCAATTTTTGATCTTTGACAGTAAATCGCAGCCATTTATATCGCCCTTTCTCAATCGAATCTGCGGATTAAAAGGTTCACACTTTATCTATTTTTGGTTCTCGGCATTAATGGATCACGCGGAATGATTCGTC
Source organism: Athalia cordata (assembly GCA_963932425.1). Lineage (NCBI taxonomy): Eukaryota > Metazoa > Arthropoda > Insecta > Hymenoptera > Athaliidae > Athalia > Athalia cordata. Next base: position 12,989,115 of record OZ010627.1, read on the forward strand.
GTAATAAATTTTCCTACCTAAGCTGTCGCCGTCGTCCCAATACAACTCGCCTCTGGCGAATCCTTTTGTATCCAATGCGACGAGTAATTCGAAATTATTCTTTCGGCTCAATGTCGTGGTAACATTTGGTCTTTGCGCCGGTAAAATTGACCCTCCACGGACCATCAATGGTATCGTATCCAGCGGGGCTTTCAGCGTCACATTTTCTCCGGCCGAGAACATGAAAGCTTTTGTGTAAAAGTTGTACCATGGCCCACGTGGGATGTACGCAGTAACTTCAAATTTGTCCTAATCGCGAATGATCGAAAATCAGATAAATTTTTGTATCGATACGTATAAAAATATAATTAAACTATCGGGCCTCAAACAAACCTCTTCCAGTACAGGTATTATCATTAGCGAGCTACCCCATAGGAATTGAGTATCGATACCGTAGGTATTTTTGTCATGAATAAACCTGGAATTGTTAAATCAGCTGTGAAGATAGACGCGATAAAATTGGAGGAAGAAAGATCGAGGTAAAGTAGTTTCACTCACTCGAAGAACAGCGGCCTTGCAACAGTGTCACCAAATTTGTGTGCCTTGAAGAAGAGTGTGTACAAGTAAGGTAAGAATTTGTATCGGATCATTAATGCTTTTTTAGCGGACTTGACTACCAGTTCTCCCATAGACACTGGATCTTGAACCTGAGAATCGAATAGCTCGTGAAAAAGAGAACAACGCGAATACTGAGGACAAAGCTTGATAATATATTATACTAACGATTGTATCATCCGAATTGTGATTTCTTGAAAACGGATAAAACGCACCAAGTTGTACCCAACGATTGCACAGGGACACAGTGGTGTTGCCGTCAAATCCGCAAATATCGGCACCTACCAAAGGAACTTGGAAGAAGCTGTAACTCAATATCTCTGGAATGCTCATCCGCAAATCATGCCTTAAAAAGATATCATCGATGTGAATCACATAATTCAAAAGGAAAATGTACACAAAATGTAAGAGAAAAGTATCGTACCATGAAGAATAGACATCTCCGGTCCAGCTCCCTGAATAAAATCCGGAACCTACCCAAGTTGCCCTCGAAATTATGAACGGTCTCTTGTTTCTGATACTGCGTAAGGCTCTGGTAATGATAGAAATAATCAGAAAGTTTTAAATAATATTCCACCATTGTTTGTTTTTCTATTCCATGTATTTTTCTACGTACGAATTTGTGGCAGCAGCTTGGCCGATACCATATGTATTATGGAGGTCATAATGAAGTCCCAGGTAATGTTGAGCATTCATGCATAGCGTCTTGGTCGCCAGTGATCCACCGACGACATTAGGTATATATGGCGGATTATCCAATTTGTTGTATACACAGCCACTGAGGTGACCGTTATAAAAATTGGACGGCTCGTTCATGTCCTGTAAATGATAATTACTCAGTTTGATTTGACTTTCATTTAACTAAATAAGTTGCCTGCCATATAATACATTTGTTGCAAGTGAAAAAAGCTGAAACACCTACGAGCCATATGCCATCAAATTGAAAAACAGTGTGCATGTTCTGTAGCATGCGACGATAGTAATCTCGGCTTTTAGGGTGAGTGAAATCAGGCCACACGGTCGAAACTGGATTCCAAACTCTTCCGGTGAAGGGCTCATTTGTTATCCCATCTTTCACGAATATGTCATCTCGTATGCCTTCGTCATAGGCTGGATAGGTGCCTCTCTTTTCCGAGGCACCGATACCGGCATCTAAAATTGGAATGTAGTGCATACCCACCTAGAAGACAAAGCGTCAAGCATCGCACACCAAACATGGTATTAAAATCGCAACTCACCGAATGAATTTCGCCAACAAACTCAGGCAGGTCTTTGTAGTTTATTTTGTCTAATGTAAAATCATTGCGTCGATCCATGTAGTCTATGTCATTCCATTGTGTATCCTGGAATATTAAATAATGCCTATGAACGGATGAATACCGAAGTTATTTAAAACTTTCATGGGTGATAGTTACAAATGGTATTCCAGCATTTCGTGTTTGGTACCAAACTTCCCTGGTTTTAGCAACGCTCCCATACCCCAGTCTGAAAATGTAGTGAACATTTTATTCAAGAATTTGACAAGTTGTTAAAACCATAACTTTTGATCATAATTAGATATTGACATGGAACTCACTGGCAAAGATGGAAACCAAGAGACCAATAAGGTGGGAAAAACGGTTTCCCGACAATCTCAGAGTACTGTCTCAGAACATCAGCTGGTGTTGGTCCCATGAAGAAGTAAATATCAAAGATTCCTCCTATCATCCTAAACGTTATAGCCGGAGTAGGCTGCAATATCACATCTAAAATGATTTTGATAAATTGTATTTATTGGCACTGAATTTTCTAGAGTCCGACAGTTACTAGATCATATTACCCATAGCATTGCTGTTCAGGAAAAGAACTCCGTGACATTTTCCAGAATCTTCAATCACGAAGTAAAAGGGATGCGAGCTATACAAATTTGCCTGAAACCATCAAATGCAACACCTAAAAGACTGTTAGAAAAGATGATTTTTGCAATTTGTCTCATGTGAAACTTATTAGTTTTGCAAACGTACCTGTTCAGTAGGGGGTTGATCCTTGTTGAACATTGTGAAAGATTGCCAATTAGTACTGAGTCTGAGAGGCGCCCTGTGCTCACCTAATCCATATATGTTGTGCGATGGCAAAGTCGAATGTATTTGGAGGAATTGATCAGCAAATATAAAACCCCCTTTTGCAACAGAATCAAACCTACAAAATCGAATAATTCGAAGTTGTCAACATAAGACTGATCAAGTGCTTGAACTAACTAGAGAAATCCAAATCCTCGATTAGATCTTAAGAAGTATAGAACTTGAAAAACACTCACAAAGTAATGTTATCCGCCACACGCTTCACAGTAAAGCCGGTTCGTAGGATATCTGTTTCGAAAATGTAATTTGGAACTGAGTTTTTTGGACGGGAAACTGCCCAATTAGATTTTAACGGCCATGGTGGTTCGTAACGAGAATTTTCAGGGTCATGGATCTGGAACAAATATTCGTTAACGGAATAGTTGAGAATCGTCAATTTTGAATTAATTAATTATTGTCTTTATCTGAAACCAATAATGCATCTCACCTTTACACGCAGAATATTATCACTCAAGCTCGTGGTCTCCATTTTTATTAGATGCAAATCATGCTCATAAAAAGATTTGATTTTCCGAACTAGGAAGCCAGAAAAGTCATTGCCACTTCTCGTTGAGTTAACGAATTCATAGCTAGGCCAATTTTCGGGGTAGTAACAAGGAGGTTCACCCACAGATACTCGTTTGAAATTGACATTTCTTCTCCGGTTTGGTATTTCAACTGGATCCCAACAGCAACCTCGATCCGTACAAGCAAGCTGAGAGGCGCCGTTTTCTGGATGACAATCGAATCGCGATCCCTTAGGAATGTTACCGCATTTCCGGGCACAATCATCGGTACCGGAACAGAATATATCTCTTGTAATTTCATTTGTAGCATGATCTCTGGTCCTGTGTGCATTGGGGTCATCCAGGATTTCCTGAAGAATCTCCACACTGGACACAATCGCTTGCGAAATAAATATAATTTGCAACGTGACAATAATAACGAACAGAATGACATAGAATCTTCCGACCGTTGGTCTAGTCATTAAATAAGTATTTTTCCCAGATTCAAGTTTCACAAGATTTGTGGCGAAACTTTTTTCCGTGGAACAGAGAGGCCCATTTTTACAGACGCTCACTCCCGGAATATTCCTCTGCGAATTGTAACCGCTCTTTGGTTTATGCGTTTCAATTTTAATAGATACCATGACGATACTTTAAATCCACGAGCTATGAATGCAGACAAATGTAAAAGCATGAAATAAAAAGACGAGTAAAGAATCTCGTGATTGAAGAATAGCAAAGCTGGATACGAATTGTTTGATCAAAAATTTACCCCTGCAACTTGAGAAGTAACTTCACTCCCAGCAGAGTCAGCACTAGCAACTCCTCAGTGCATGTGCATTAATTGCGTTGAAATACAGATATAGCCTATCTCACAGTTCGATGTCCGACTCTGATTGCTCCTTTTGTGATATAACATGAAGAAGCATCCGGCCTTACCAGACGATTTTTTTGTGTCTGACTCTATGATTCACAGCTTCGGGAGATTGAATACATACACTAATTTTATACATGAAATAAAATTTGTGGGTGCTTTTTCATTGTAAATTCGTAACAATTATCGTTTATTTATTTACAAACTCACGAGACTTGTGCTCATAGGAAGTACCTTATCAGTCTTTTACTAAACAACACTTGACTTATTATATTATTATATATCACTGAAGTGTTATAATATGAAAGCAATAAGACGATTACATTCGACAATCCATTCCTTGATTAAAAATATTGTATTATAATTGAATAATAAAACATGCAAAGACATAATATTATCTAGGTTTATGAAAATATCACATTCGAAAAAAAAACTCTGTCGTAAATAGTAGATAAAGATTTTATCCATAAACCAGGCTTACTCATATACCCAGGAGAGAACAAAGTTCGTTTTCAAATCCACATTTAGATTCTTGACGTTCAAATACTGGAAAAACAGAAAAAATGCATGATTGTTTGAATTCAACCTGAATAAATTTAATGTGTCGCTTGCAGTAATAACGATCTATTTTGCATGCTTTGTGACACAAACATCTGGACTTACAGTGACAAATAAGGAATATAAATGAGATGAATAAATAATAATTGTTCATATCTTACAAATCTCTGTTGATCGTAGATGAAATTTATCTGATTTCCGTTCAAGAAGACATTATTGACTTTTTTATTAACTCCCATCACACTGACTTTTCCAAGGACCATGTTTCCAGTGAAATCTCCTTTCTCGACCTCACGATTTGTCAATGTTTGGTCTTTGACGGAAAATTCCAACCATTTATATTGCTTTTTCTGAATCGAGTCTGTCAATTACGAAGTTGAGGCATAATTTTTTATTTTTTTACTTGCTACCGATGCGATTTGTCATCGAAGAATCAATCAGCGAAAAATAAATGTACGAGACTTTGTTCCTACCTAAACTGTCGCCGTCATCCCAATACATCTCACCACTGGCAAATCCTCTTGTATCCAACGCGACGAGTAATTCAAAATTATTCTTTCGGCTCAATGTCGTGGTGACATTTGGTGTTTGTGCCGGTAGAATGGACCCACCACGAATCATCAACGGTATCGTATCCAGCGGAGCATTTATTGTCATATATTTTCCAGTCGAGAACATGAAAGCTTTCGAGTAGAAGTCGTACCACGGCCCACGTGGAATGTAAGCATTGATTTCGACAGCATTCTGATTGTACATAATTAAGAATCAGATGTACAATTATATCGTTATATTATATTGAGTTTCCTATCTAAAAGCAAGCGATAGAACCGAAAATAGGTCGGCAAAAACTGATGGTAAGAAAATCGAACGATCAATAATCAGGTTTTATAAATCTAAAATTATTGTTTACCGATGTGCCTTAAACATACCTCTTCTAGTACGGGTATAATCATAAGCGAGCTGCCCCACAGGAATTGAGTATCGATGCCATAAGTTTCTTGATCATTCATGAATCTATAATAATGAAATCAGATGTATAGTTAAATCATTGGGTCGAATGCTTTACGTGACAAAAATTTCTACTTACTCAAAGAACAATGGTCTTGCTACGGTATCGCCAAATTTATGAGCCTTAAAGAACAGTGTATACAAATGTGGTAGGAATCTGTACCGAATCAGCAATGCTTTTCTAGAAGATTTAACCACCATATCCCCCATGGCTACCGGATCTTGTTCCTGTAAGAAAAAACAGAGTCGCAAGTGCGACAGAGCTTTGAAAATCTGAAGCAAAAATATACAATTTTCGAAACTTAGATAACAATCTTATCGTATTACTTACGATTGTTCCCTCAGAATTATGGTTGCGTGAAAATGGATAGAACGCACCAAGCTGTACCCAACGATTGCACAGGGATACGGTCGTGTTACCGTTAAAACCACAAATATCAGCGCCCACCATAGGGATTTGGAAGAGGCCGTAGCTCAGTACCTCTTGAATGCTCATTCTCAGGTCATGCCTTGGAAAAATACAATCGACTCCAAATATCTCGATCGGAAAATAAGCTTATTGCCAACTTACCACTCTGAGAAAACATCTCCTGACCAATGCCCCGCATATTTGCCATGACCTTCCCAGGTTGATCTCGATATTATAAATGGTCTTTTGTTTCTGATTTTAGTTAAAGCTCTGTGAATCGTAAAAAAATTAAGTTATTCTAATCATCACGGCCTCCAGTTTCATTAACAAAAACTTACAAATTAGTAGCAATTGCTTGTCCAATGCCATGGGTATTGTGGACATTGTAATGGGGTCCCAGATAATGTTTAGCGTCCATGCATACCGTTTTAGCTGAAAGCAATCCGTCGCGAACTTTTGGCACATATTGCGGATTATTCCACTTATTTTGAGCACATCCGTTGGCAAGACCGTCGTAGAAATTGGATGGCTCGTTCATGTCCTTACAATATCAATCGATTAGTTTATCCCTCCAAAAATCGTAGCCTATTCAACGTCAGATGTAAATATAGAATCCTAAAATACTCACTATCCAGATTCCGTCAAATTTGAACATATTGTACGTGTTTTGGAGCATGCGATAATAGTAATCGGTAGTTTTTGGATTTGTGAAGTCTGGCCAGGCGGTAGAGACTAAATTCCACACTTTAGCGATGAAAGGTTGATTAGTTGCTGCATCTTTGATGAATATATCGTCTCTCACACCCTCGTCATACGGAGGATAGGTCCCAGGCTTTTCCGCTGCAGACACACCGGCGTCTATTATGGGGATGTAATGCATACCTGCCTGAAAGTTTGTGAAAAAAAAAAAGGATTCAAGAATTAGAGAACCAACGGAATGGAGCGTTCAGTTATGGAATTATTTGATAAACCTACCGAATGAACCTCTTCAACAAACTGAGGCAGATCTTTGAAAATCTTCGTATCGTACGTGAAATCATTGTTACGATCCATATAGTCTATGTCGTTCCATTGTACATCCTAAAATATGATAATCTTTGGAATGAAAACAATTATCATTGTTTCAGTGATGTAAAAAAGGTTATACTTACGAAAGGAATTCCAGCATTTCGAGTTCGATTCCAAACTGCTCTGGTTTTGTCCAAGCTTCCATAACCGTATCTGTATCACATTTGGATAAGTCCAATAACTTCTTTCAAATCTTGTGGAGAGGAAAGATCAGAATTTGAATCGCTTACCTGCACAAATGAAAACCGAGAGACCAATATGGCGGAAGAAATGGTTTCCCAACAATCTCGGAATACTGCCTCAAAACATCAGCTGGACTTGGTCCCAGGAAGAAATAGATATCGAAGATTCCACCTATTGTCCTGAACGTGATGGCCGGCGCCGGTTGCAGTATTACGTCTACAAGTAATACGGATGATTTTATTCATTGCCGTTAATTCTACTAGACTGCAAAGTCTGATTAGCTAATATCTATTACCCATGGCATTGCTGTTTAAGAATAAAACACCGTGACAGTTTCCAGATTCTTCAATTACAAGGTAGAACGGATGTGAACCGTAGAGATTTGTCTGAAACAATAGTGATCTCAAGTTTTTTGGTTGAAAGACTTTCAGCACATCGAATTCAGCCGAAATTTTGGTCAATATTTTGTAAATTGTACAATCGTGAACTCACCTTTTCCGATGGAACTTGATCTCGGTTGAACATGGTGAAGGATTGCCAATTGGTATCTAATCTGAGCGTTGATCTGTGCTCACCCAAACCGTAAATGTTATGCGACGGCAACGTTGAATGCAATTGAAGAAACTGATCGGCGAATGTAAAACCACCTTTGCCGATGGAATCAAACCTAATCAAAATTTTTAAATCATCAAATATTTTTATCATTAATTAAAGTATTCGTATCTTCCCGAAGACCAAAAACACTTACAGGGTGGTATTATCGGCACTCCGTTTAACTGCAAACCCAGAGGTGGACTCGTCAGCTCGGAAAACATACTTTTCACGTATGTCTTTCGAACGACGAATATTCCAATCAGATTGGACAGGCCACGGAGGCTCGTAACGAGGGTTCGATGGGTCATAGATCTACGACATAAATTGAATTTTTCTCAAAGGAGAATCAATCGACATGCAATAGGAATGCCTGGAGAGATGATAGAGTTCGCCTCACCTTGACCCGTAAAATCGAATCACCCATTCCAGTCGATTCCATTTTTATTAACGTAAGATCGTTGTCGTAGAAAGTTTTAGCTCCGAGTAACAGATAGCCTGAGAAATCGTTGCCATCCTGTGTCGTATTAACAAAATTATAGGTAGGCCAGTCTTCTGGGTAATAACAATAAGGCACGTTTAATGGTACGTCTTTAACGCATTCGTTTCCAGAGCAGTGTGGATTGTTAAGTGGATCCCAACAGCAGCCGCGGGCTGTACAAGTGGACTGTGAGGCTCCTTCTTGTGGATGACAATCGAATCTGAACACTCTAGGAATATTCTGGCATTGCTGAACAGAAGGCGGTTCCCGGTGACTTTCTACTACCTTGGAATTTTCAGCAGACTGTGAATCTGAATCATGTTTGGCGTTGCTCCGAGTTTGGATCAAGTTATCAAAATTAATATCGTATTTGTTTCGAGTTCTAGGAACACCTCTTTCTAGTGGCAAAAATGAATCAGGGGAATCAAATAGCACTGGAGCAGCTTCGTCCCAATTATAATCCTGGAATAGATCCTTTTCTACTGGCAAATTGATCGGACTTGTTCCACGAGTCAAGATCACATAGGCTGTGAACATGATGTACCACGAAGCAGCGAAAGCAAATGAAATTATCAAAAGTCTGGTAAATGTTGACGTGCTACTCAGCCAACTCCTCCTGAGCGTTCTTGGCTGGTGGATCTGATCGCTGTTGCGAGAACATTCCAGAGATTGAAACTTTTCATCAGATTCTTTTGATTTCAAAATTGGAGTTTTCAAAGATACCATGGCTATCTCTCACAGTATCTACACCTATAAACATGAGAAATTGTATTTTCTGTAAAACTACTCGTTAGAACTAATTGGGAGAAAATCCAAGCTGATCAATGAACTGTGCTTCTCAAATTAGCTGTCCATTTTTCTATTGCCATATTTAGCAGTTGTTTATAGTCGTATTATCATTTGGGACAAAAGACTTCGGAGAAGAAGGCAAAGTCTATACTAAGTGCAAACCTTGATTAGCATTATATGAAAAATAACACTTGTTGGTATTATCTCAACAAACTAGGACACAACCATACTGGCAATTATACATATAAGATTCTCATCTAAAATCTAGATAATTTTCAATCTCAAATTCTCCAATTTGCAAAATTTGAGAACCTACAAGCATTGCAGTTGCTTGAGATAAACTTCATGGAAGGCAGCAAATTTTAATCCATGCAATCATGATATTTAGTATTCGTTGAATTCATATCTACTAATCTATTCTGTTTGGGTTATAGTCCCAAACCTCAAGTTCCAAAGGCCAAACCAAGGAGAAAGCGTTGTCGGAGAAAAACAATATCAAATAGAAAAATAGAAAAACACATAGAATAACCAGTTTCAGATCAAGTAAAATTAGCCGGTTTATAATTATACTGATACTTGTCGTACCTGTGATGAAGAATTTGTAGCTTTAAATAGCTCACGACCGCGAAATTCAGACTCTCATTTGCGACTGTTACTTAGTTGCTATCATCGTACTTCCCTGCAAACAGAAACAAATTTGAACTGAAGATTTGCTTTTTATGGTTCATGAACAGTCTTAACAAAAATACATTACACACGTAGTAGTTCGCGATTTGAATATCTCCGTTAGAACGACCCCAAGACAACAATCCTGATATCAGCAATCTGCACTGTTTTGTAGTCACTCGAATCAGCGGTTATTTCGTAATAATAAGCTAACGCAATGAAACCACAATAACAGCACAAAGGCGCTGATAAAAGCCGGCGTGAAATCGTCGATTACCAGAATAAGAATCTGCTAAACGATACACCTTGTTAAAAAAAAGCAACGATCGCTGCACTTTTTCGATCACCCACAGATTAGATCATTTTAGATCACGTCGGAGGTCCAGCTGATCTATTTACATTACCAAAATATACCCATTTGACATATCCAACTGACCCCTAGTTGACTATCAAGGACGTAACTCCATCTCGCGGTATGTTGAAGGAAAACCCAACTTAGCCGAGATGTTCTTTTTTTTTTAAATACTCAAATATTTAAATGGATGTCATCATAGACTTGTGATGTCATTAATGGACGAGGTGAGACAGAAACAGGTGGTGGATAATGCGAATTATCTATGAAAGCACCATTATTCAGTATTTATTTAGATATTTGTAATTATTTACACGAACAATAATCTTTTTAATATATAATTACTGTAGTAATCAGTTAAAACGAATTTGATAACTGTGATGATCCTAAATGTTTTTTTTTTATACATAAATTATATCTACATACATGAATTATTACAATTAAACGTAAGGAAATGCTCAGGAATATTAAAGCTCGTCTTTAATAAAACGTCGCATAATATTTTCTTTATTTCTCTAATTTTATTTACACGAAATATTACCATCGATAGAGTAGCAGCAAACATCCCAACACAATTGTAACGAACCTTCAAATATCAATGGTTTTTCTCAAGATATAAACAAGTAGATCATAAAACCGGATAATTCATGAAAAAACAATAGTCGCCTTACAAGCGAGAAATACTTATCGTCAAGCCTCTTTCTCTTACTTTTTATTACTATTTATTTGTTTATTTTTTTATTCGACTAGAACGATCAAAAGACGACAAAAAAAATCGATCACTATTAATCCAAACAAAAAATAATTTGCCTTCAATGATATGGATATAGTAGAGAGCTAATTGTTCAGGATTTGAGGGGTCAAGTGTTCAGATAATTTGCTACCATTCTACGAATTGATTAGAATCAATCAATCAAATTGTTGCAAAATAATAACTAAAGTTGCTTTGTAGTTGATAGCAAAATACAGCACTAGACCAGTTTAATATGAATGAAACTCTATAGTTATTTTATCCAATAAATAATCGTTTAACCCACAATGGTGTATATTGCAAAGTTAAATATATCATGTTACGTACCTGAATACGTAGGCCAATAGAAATAGCAAATAAGAAGATACAAATGGAAAGAAACTACCTTATAACAAAAGAAAGAAAGAATGAATTATAATCGAAAAACAAAGAAACGAGGTAAAACATGATTATAAATTCATGCAAGTTAAAAGTTATTGTCCAAGAACATTTCTGGCAAAATACTTCCAGAAAGAAATATTTCAATCATCGTGTTACCTTTGATCAGGTAAAGCGACAAAAATAAGCACGGAATCTCTGAACAAGCTCGGGAAATTTTTTGCCCATAATTTACTCGTACCTGAATTTCTACCGAAATCAGTGATAAATAAATGTGCATGTTCACTTATAACTTCCGCGTTTAGTCCGTTCAATGTAGCGCAACAAGATTACGATTTTGTAATTAGTTTTAAATAATTTACACAATATAAACATTGTACAATTACATTGAGTTTGAATAATTGCTTTTCGCGTTCTCATTCTTGATTACTTCACGTCTCCTTTTCTTTTTTGTTTTAATTTGATTCCTCAAATTTTCTCAGACTTTCTTTCCATACATCGTTAAACAATCGATATCTGGTCGTCTTGTATTGTGCGCACAGAGCACGCTTACTATGCGATAGTAATTATGGCAATAATAAAGTCCTAACAAATAATAGTATCTATAGATGTGGTTCGATGGACTTGCAATGATTTATGCAAAATATGAACTTAGGAGGTGAATACTACTGACTCTGATTAACGCAGATGGAAACAAGTACCAGCCAACGCAGACCGGGTGTCAAATAATCTTGTTTCTATCGGCAATTAAACACAGCGGTCTCTGCTTGCTGGTGAAAAATTTACTCTCCGTTTAATCTTAGCAGTTGACTATATTTATAGTTATGATTAATCGTTAATTTGTTGTCACTTAACTACAACCTTTTGTAAATGGTTCTTACAATTTACAATATCACTACACTTTTCGCGCATATTATCAATTATACAGTTTTTTAAAGGTCACAGCTGATTGTATCATTTCTTCATGCGTTTGGTTATAAGCCTTTCAGACTGAATTTTATTCATCTTTTATCGATTAAATTCGTTGCGTGGAGTTTTAACCTAGAGCCGCGACTTGGCAGGAAAAAAATTCAACAGCAGTTAACGATGCGAACAAAGATCTTATATTAAAATTACTGCTGTGCATCAAGTGAAATGGGCGTTTATGGAAAACGACTGGCAGTTATAAATACAAAACTTAAGCACTAAGTACTTATTGTTAGCATTTTTTGGATTCGTCTTGAATAACAATGTACTTAAAACCAGGATCATGAATAACACGGAAGCAAGTTTTTTATCCACTCATCCGTTGTCATAGGATATTGAAATGAGGACTATTGTCATTATTATTAAGATTTTACGTAAGAACTAAGATCAAATATTAATATAAAACTTTACGATCGACAAACCTCCAGCTTATAACCAAAGACATTTTATTCCCAAGCTGATATCGGAGCATTTTCTACACGAAGTTTTTCAGCCCCTGCCATAGATTCTGAAGGCGACTGAACGAATGAAACAAACTGATATGAAATCAATGGATATCGATCTTGTCGGATTTTCTCGCAGACGTTTAGTAGAAAGTTTGACCAGAAGCTTTGCGTTCAACCAGACCAGCTTCTCGATAGATCTTTCTAGTAGAACACTCCGATTTTTTGTGCCCGAGAATATCGGAGTATACAAAAGACACAATAAAATAATTTGCTTAATAAATATGATAACAATAAAAAACGAATCATCGTATCTATTAGCAACTATTTGAGTGCAAGCAACCAATTATTTAATTGGTACGTTCAAATAACGTACGTACATAGTAGCAGCAGTTTTTTGTCCATTTCTATTTTTTTAATGTGTTTGTTTATTTTATTTGTTCCTTGGGGATGGCCACGTGCTTTTGTTTTTCAATCATTCAGAAAAAAAATAATTCTAAATTTAGTGTTCAAATTCGGCGTTCAGGTATTTTAGGAAACTTCTCATTAACTTATTCAATACCCTGAAAGGATCCAACACTTTTCTCCGGCATGTTAAATTGACTACAAAAAGCAATAGAATTAGTAAACACCTAAAGAATCTAAAGCCTGTAAGGGATATGTAAGATTTTTTTTTGAGAGCTGCGTGTATACAGTTATGAAACGTCTAGTTACAGTACTAGCTGCGGTTCACACGCAGCTGAATAACGATATTAAAGAATTCAACGCAATTTACCACACGCCGACCATCCCCGGATGGAACCCTTTTCAGCCACAGTCTGGACAATAGCCGTTTCTAAAGAACAAAACTTCTTACGGCAATCTGCCTCCTATTTCTCAGGGAGCGTAACATTATTATTATTACATTTGCAATTTAAATTGCACGCAGGTAGGTTTGTTTTATCTCTGTGGCTCACCAAGTCCAAAAGATTGGCTTGTTTGCTGCTGCGTACCAGAAACGCTACACCTACCACCCGGATGCTGCTGTGGTACTTGCCCATTCTGACTAGGAGACATGCCTGGATCAACAGAAATAACTATTTAAAAATCTTTGACCATTTTCTGACGTTTAAGATTGATCTACAGTCGGCGTATTTCCAGAGACGAGCAAGTCTCGGTTATTGTTATCACTGGTACTGAAATAGATGACATATGACTCACCAGAAGGCGTTTTATCCCCTGCTGACATCTTCGAGAACGCTAATAGAGCGTCTGGAAAATTTGGAGGTGTAGCTGGAGTATTGCAGGGTGTGATCTGCAATATGAATTTAAATATTCGACTCATTGATTGTTGCTGGTAATACTCACACTCTATTAAAAAATCTGTCTCTTTACTTTACTGCTGCAATTCAGTTTTCCTAACTCACCTGTCCAAAATGTGTCCCAGGTCCTTGGGCGCAGGAAGGTATGGCTGCTTCTTGGAAAAATATACTGAGCGCCGTCTGAAAATATAGGAAATAGAAGGCGGATATTAATACTTGGTAAAACGAGTTCGTCTAGCAGATACCAGAAATTATTTTCTTAATTGCAGCAAAAAGTTCTGGAAAAATAACTCTTTTGTCAAGGGACATCCAAGGGACGTTAATCGAGAGAGTTGTTTAACAACGCCAACAAGGTGTCAAATTAAATATCGCGTACAAAAATTTCTTAAAGATCACTAACAACTAGTTGAATTTATTCAGTATACATATACTATAAATAATCTGAAATGGCATTTTGCCACCTGCCAAGTGTGCTATTTTTTACGCTGCTTTGGCACAGACAATTGTCTGCTGTCTGCTCCAAAATATACCTAATCTATAATCGTATGTGTTTATACTATAATATAGATACGTTTGTCTGCTGTTGGAATGCGTTTGACTGTCTACAAAATCGCTAGCTATAGCTATGTGATCATAAATGAAACACGTATCATATCTTCCACTGTAATTATCGACATTTCGATTCCCCTTATTAACACTTGCAAATGATGTTGTTGGCTGATCATACAGCGATGATTCAAATGTGATGAAATTATGTATAATGATGAATTAAAGTTCATCTGCATCAAGTTGAGAGGAAAGAAAATGTTCTACGAAGTTATTAGCACATTGGCTATTTGCATATGTACTAGATCAAAAGAAACAAATAAAACACCATTGTTTATTTGCTCGTTGTTTATTTACAAATATGGCCGGGTTGGTTGGCTGATTGAACCAAAGAAAACATGATGAAACATTCCTTCAATGAACTTCAAGGAATAACAAGCACCAGTGTGATTACCACGATTCTTGAGGCAGAATAGCAGATGACATAATGAATGACGATAACATCGTACGAAGGTATAAAGGAGATAATCCCATTAAATTTTCATAGATATTTCCAGACATATCATGCAGATCGAAGAAAATAGCGGCCATTTTATCGTCGGTGTTGATGGTCGTTTGTTTACGTGCGTATGGTGGGTCAGTACAACCTATTAAGAAAAAACAAAAGAACGTAAAACTAATTCAAAAACTCACCTCGAATTGCCAATGTGCCGCCTGAAGAAGCTGCTTAGCCTGTTCCCTGGCGCATCCTGCTGCCAAAACGAACTGATTAATCATCACCTGTTCTCTGAGCGCGTCCATTTTAAAGCGGACTGTTTTGGCTGTTTTGTTTTTGTTTGTGTTTTTATTTATTATTATTATGGTTTGTTTTGTTCTTTCCTACCACCTTTGCCTAAGTACGATTCAATAGGGAGTTTATTATTTCACCCTTTTGACGATCACTGGGATATTACCGTTCCGCTGCGGAGACAGCGTTTTAGAAAACACTTTCAATCTAAAAAACGCGTAGCACAAAACAAAGCAGATGCTCTTCACACCACTATAGGAAAAAAAACCATCAACCGACCAACGAACGTACGGCAGGCAGGCTAAACTCCTCTACTTGTTTTCAAAACTACTCATCCCAGACCGGAGGCAAAAGACTACGCGTGACGTCACGAGTTATTATAACGCAAGCAACCAACAATTTCAATTCTGTGGAAGGCGTCCCCGTGTTTGGGGCCGTTACCTTCGGCGAACGCACTCCCCTCTTCTGATTATTATTATCGCAAGAATCCGCCCCGCTTCATCAAACAACCGTAATACTATGTTTTTTTTTTTGTTATCTTTTCTATCTGTTCTTTTACTGTGGCGAAATCAGAAAGCGCGCGATTCTGACGAGCAAATTACGATTTTGATGGTTGATGGGTTGAATTCTTTTTAAAAGAACGTCGATGAGTATTTTTAGTTTGAGCTTCTAGAACGTCGTATATTACACGTTCTATAGTATTTACGCTATTATTATGACGATTACACCAGCCCAAGAGAACGATAGAAGAGCACGACGGTCAACGCGTTGTCAGCTGATTAAATACATACCCGGTTTTGATACTATTATACGCTTTTAGATTGTTGTGTTTGTGTATGAATGGAATTATTTGAATCGTGTTGGTGCCGATAGGTGCGCATGAGTAGCTTATGTTTCAAGGGGATGGAAGACAGACAGCGCTGCAGATGTCGGGTTTGATTGTTTTGGCTTTATCGTTGAAAAGGTTGTGATTTTAAAGCAGCTAGCTGTCAAAAATGGAAACGTCAAGCGCAGGCGAAAATGAGGATTATTATTTGGAATTATCGGCTGATCCTGTCAGATTTGAAGCTGTCAGCCCTCTTACAAATGTTTTCTTCGATGACTCCAATAAACAGGTGATATATAATGAAATGAATGTGAATCGGTCTTCTATACAACCCATAAGTCGAGAATCATTCATCTCTTTGTTGGCTTAAACATCAACCCACTTTCAATATTGTCAAATTTTTAATGCAGGTCTTCGCTGTCCGGTCAGGCGGCGTCACAGGTGTTTCGGTCAAGGGACCAGAGCATAATTTGAGTTTTAGAATGGACGATAAAGGTCCTATAATTTCTATCAAATTTTCACCTGATATGAATATCCTCGCAGTACAGCGGACCAATACCTCGGTTGAATTTTTAAATTACTCGTCCGTGTCTGGTCTGGACAATGTGGAATATTCACAGTCTTGTAAAGGCAAAAACGCCACTATCTTGGGCTTTATTTGGACACACAGTAATGAGATTTTATTAGTGACGGATCATGGAGTTGAACTCTTTTTGGTAATTATTTTGGAGAAAAAATTTTCATACTATTATATCTAGCACTTATACAACTCACCTGCAGGCTCTTGCATCCAAAAATTTTCAGGTTGTTCCAGAAAAGCGTCACATCAAAGCACTTAAATCTCTCAGCCTCGGTGTCAATTGGTTTGTGTTCTGCCCTCAGAGCTATTTGGTTTTACTTTCATCTGGAACCATTGGTAACCAGATGCAGGCGCTACACATAACTCCTGGAAACTTACACAAACTTACTAAATTTGAAAGTATGAGTTCTTGAAACATTCAAACTCAACGTAAGGTCTGCTTGTAAAATTAATTATTTTTGAAAATATTTCAGTGGAGGCTGGAACAACAAAACCTGGAAAACTAGCGGTGTCCGAGAGAGATGTAGCACTTGCCGTGTTATATGGCATACCTTCGATAATTGTTCTACGGCATCAACCGGGATTGAGCCGATCCGTCGGTACAGCTCAAGTCTACGTCTATACCGTCCATAAGTAATTATGTGTATTCATACGAACAGCAAAAAATTCTGTTCGTTTGTATCCTAAATAATGTCAAGTCACGTAAGAAGGTTCCGAATTAATGAGCCCATGTTTAGCTGACTTTGCCAATACTCTAGATACACGAATAGTTATCCAAGCAATTAATCGGCTCAAAATCCTACAGGATGCTCACGATAAAACGGAGCCACGTTTTGAAACTTGACACAAGCGGGAGGTTTGCCATCAATGTGGTTGACAATCTAATCATTGTCCACCATCAAGCATCGGAGGTAAGCTCCGTATATCCATTTCCAGGTTGTGAGAATTCAAGTATTAATTGAGCAATATATTACAGACTTCGATGATCTTTGACATCGAATTACCCGGGGTCAGTGACGGTACTGTAATGCACCACACCAGCATAGCTTTGCCCAAACCAATAAAACCATACAGTTTAAAGGTCCCAGGTGCAACTTTACTGGAGCAACTATCCCAGCCGTGTCAATTATGTATCCTTAACAATAATAATTCACCCAATTATTTATGTAACTGTCAACCATGCAAAGTGTTTTACTTAATTCAGCACAGATTCTCCAAGTTGGGTAGTCTTCCAGCCGAATATAGTCATTGACGCGAAGCTAGGCTGTCTATGGTCAGTCCAAAATCCGTTTATTCTATTTCTGTTTGGATGAAAATAATACATGTATATTATTAGAACCTCCATACTTTTGTAGGTTCATAGAACTGCGGCTCGAGTCTTTGGTGAAATTGATATCTGACAAAGTACTGCTTGTTGAATTTCTAATGCAACGTAAAGATTCAAAGCCAGTCTTGATGCAAGTATTGAAGAGCTACGTCGCTCAGTTACCGTCAAGTCTGATATACATATCGACGATATTTGACAAATTGAATTCAGTTTATCGGAATCATCTCGAGAACGAAATACAAAGTCAGGTGAGTTTTTTTTACAAAAAATTTACTAACTCTCGTTGTTTTATACTATTTTGGTTTTTCCGGTACATCGTTGAAGTTGTTTGTGATTCTTTTCTATATTACAGATGGGGACACCATTACAGACCAGCTCTAAAAATGTGACTACGGTTTCAGAGAATATTAAATACAAACAAATTGTTGATCAGAGTGACATGTACACCCACATTTTGTCAAAGTTTTCTGAAAGCACGACAGAACCAAAAATGATATTTTGGATACTCCTGGAATATATAAGGTAATAGGATTTTTTCTAACTTATTTCCATGAATTATTTTTGCAATGATATTGTATATTCTACTTCCCTACCAAAATTTTTGATCTTTGTACAGGTCTTTAGCTGATCACGACATACCCGTTCAGCATTACCTTCACGAATTAATCATCACAACTTTGGTTCACCGTAAAGCATACTACCAGCTTCATCAGCTGCTACAATACCACGTAGTAGCGGATTCAAAACCATTGGCCTGCTTGCTTTTATCTTTAGAAAACCTCTATCCAGCTGCTCACCAGTTGGCTCTGGATATGCTCAAACGGTTAGGAAATGCTCATGAAGAAATAATGGAAGTTCTTTTATCTAAAGGGCACATACTGCCTGCGTTGAGGTGAGCTGAAGCGCGATCAAGGGTAAACGGGGGATCATGAGGTATGAATTTTGATGTAATGGTCCAATATTTATTTTCATAGGTACGTCAGATCAGTTGGAATAATCGATCAAGTATCTGCGAGGAAGTTTTTGGAAGCAGCAAAGTCTTCGAATGACCCAACCTTATTTCATTCTGTTTATAAATTCTTTGAGCAACGTAATGTTAGACTACATAACTCGACTGCGTTCATGAGAGGGGAGCATTGTCAGACTTATGTACAACATTTTAAATATTTATTCCACGGCACTGACAATGGCTGTAACTCTGATACCAATTCAAACGTTTCGACACTATCCTCGTAAGGAGTGAAAATAATTATTTGCAGCAAGCAGCCAAATAATAGAAACAGCTATCGTACATATGTATAAATATTCCATGTTTAAGTATTATTTATAACATTCAATAAAGCCAGCCTTTGTATAAAGCTAATCTAAAACGCGTCTAATTTCTCGCAATCATAAGCAGCAACGTTGCAAGGTTTCAAATTTTCGCTACCGTGGGCCGGTAGATTCCCCACTCCACACCCGATACAAACCATACAAACCCAAAATCATACGGAATACAAAATGGCGACGATGAAGAGAAGTGTAGTGAAACGGGCAAACACAATTGAAGAAAATAAACAAGTATTGAGTGGACTGATAGGAAAAAATAAGGTGAGAATAAGTTTTATATAGGGTCTCATAAATTTAAATCAAATTATTCACAAATAATGCGCACTGAGAGCTATCAAATCATGATCATTTTACTGCGTTTTTCAGTTCGTCGATCCCAACCAGGAAGAATTGACCGAATTATTTACTAAATTAAATGTCAAAAACGCCAGGCAATTTGCCAGGTATGTGCAAAGCTATGAGTCTGCCGGGCACAGCAAAAAGGTTAGTTGCTTTTCCCTCCAAACATTAAAAACACACAGCGTATCATAACCTCAAAGTTATATCCTTGTTGACATTGAGCTTACGAAAAGTTCTCTCCTGCATCTGACATTTGTTACACTAGGCTGTTAGCGTTTTGAATCATCATTCACTTTTTAAAGTAGTGGAAAATTAATCCAAGTTGTTTTTTTTTGTTTTTTTAAGCGAAAAGCTTGGCAATGGTTGCAAATTTTGACGTTTTTCTTTGATTTTGTCTTACATCGTTTTACCATGGCCCTTGAAGATATTACTATGTTTACGTTTTCTAACGTCATAACAATAGTGTTTAACTCTACTTACATAACGTTCTTGCGATTTGGTATCTTGTCAAATAAGATAAGGAGTCTGAAGTCTGCGACTTCTGGTTAGTTTTTGTAATCTTCAATTATTTATTGTCTCATTTTGAATAGCCATCAGGTCGGTGACAAACCAGCAATTTGTCTGCGTAACTTTTCGATCTGTGTTCTCTCGTTGGTCTAATTCGTTTGTTTTGTATTTATGTCCGTGTTTATGTCCTAATCTTAGGAGAGTTTTTCAGAAGCTACTGAAAATCATCCAAAACCTGTTTGTGATTGAATTTCTAATGAGCCAATCTAATTTTTCAGGTCACAGATCAGATCTATGGACCCATTCCAGGTTTTCCTTCTGGATCATGGTGGGGAATCAGAATGGACTGCTCGAGGGATCGGATACATGATCCATTCAGTGCAAATGTGCAATGTGGACCTGTAGGAGCAGTTTCAATCTGTACTTCTCGTTCGCCGGAAGATGTTGACCTGGGTGATGCCTTTACCTTCACCGGTGAACCTTGTGCCGAGGAAAACAGACATCCAGGTCATGTTGTTGGGGATGCAAAACAGAACCAAGAAAACGAATGTTTGATATTAAGCTATAAGAACAAAGTCCCCGTTCGCGTTATCAGGAGCTGCAATCTTTCAAATACATATTCACCAAAGACGGGATATCGATACGATGGCTTGTATTTAGTCGTTGATTACTGGATTGGAATTTCTCCAGACAACAAAACCAGGTGCTACAAATTCGCTTTTAGACGACTCAAGTACCAGGATCCACCTCCCTGGGAGTTTCAAGCTGTTGGCCATGACATGCCACCACCGGTTATCAACCACACACGACTCAATACAGACAATGCTGATACCAACAAAAACGCAACTTCTAGGTTACGTAAACTGAGACTTGGAGAGAATGTAATTATGCTCGTTTTGTTTTCATAACTTTCATCGATCATTGTTGTTCAAATTTCTTATGCTATCCGTTGTGTTTTAGATACGTACTCATGGTTTGGACAGATCTTGTGGCGCTTGCAGCCATGGAAATGTACCACAAATTGATAAATCAGATCCAGAAGTGAAAGCAAGGAAAAGAGTTGTTAAAAACAAAAGGCAGCTAAAACCACTGGCCACTTCAACTCCCCAGGAAACCATGCATACTATGGTATTGGCTCCGTTTGGTACAAAAATGGTGTCTCCAGAACATAAAAATGTTCATGTCAGTGCAATCGTGACACGACGTGTTTCTAAAAAGCAGCAAAACAATAGTTTTAATAAAAAATTGGGGTTCGATGGTGTGATTAATATGGGTGGTGATTCGCATATCAGAACCGAGGAGATCAAGGAAGGAGAAGGAATCACATCACTGGGTATGACGAGGCTACAGAACACGAATATATCAATTCGCACCGATCTCTATGATTCCTCTCATAATCTGAAAGACCGAGTGAAGAAACATGGCTCTAATGTCACACACGGTGGGATTTTCAAAGGGCGTGCAATTGCAGTACCAAGAAGACAGCTGCACTTTGCAGGAGTTGATTCATCGCCTGGTGGTAGTCGACCAATTTGTAGCGTCAAAATGGAGAGGGTCACGTCGTTGCTTAATCAGAAAGAACAAAATCCTAAAGACATTCACGAGGAGAGGACATCGAACCAGCTTCAAATTACGGAAACTAAATCCTTGTGCACAAGTTTAACCGAGGATGTTGATATGGAGAAGTGCTCGGATCAGAGAAGCGAAATTAATGCTGCAGCAGTGCCTTTATCTTCAGAGAAATTCGAGGTCACAAATAGTAGTTCTGTTCAAAAAAATTTTATACATGATACTGAACGGGATTCGGAGAAATCGGAGGTCCTACAAAATAGACACACGGACGAAGCTGAAGATATGTACGCTTCCGCGCCACTGGAGAATTGTCTTCAGTATAATAAACCTCAGCAAGGTGGTGATGGAAATTTATCGGACGTTACAATGGACGTCGTTAGTTCAGATAACGATAGTGAAATAATAGGAAAACAATCTTCACTCAGGATAGAAATCTCAGAGAATAGCGGAAGCGAGACGCCTGCATCGATCGGTGATGCCGACGAGGTCTTCAGTTACTGGCGATCACGTCGACGAAACAAAACACGTAATGAGAAAAACGAATCTCGTAAACGAGAAGATAATTCTGTCCACAAAGACCCCCATAGTCCTCGGAAAACCACGGACCATGTTTCCCTGTTTGGCGAATCACCGATACCTCCTGTGAAAGAAGCAGAACTCGATTTTTCTCTAATTCAAACACGAGAAAATCATGACGAGTCTTTTCCTATGACACCAGAGCCACGAAGCCCTATGCAGAGTGTAACGTCACCAGCTAATTTGGGACCAACGAACAAATTAAGATGCTCTCTGGTTTCTCTGCCATCCGGTAGCCCTCCATTTAAAGGATTTGAATCTGCGTCGCAGGCGTTCAGTAAGATTCCAAACTTAGTAAGTGAGTTAGCTATCCTGGATACGATGTCACCAGAAAGTTTACTTGATATGATAACAGAAGAAAAAACCACCTCCATAGCCCAAATGCTGATCAACAATGTAATCGGAATTCCTGCCATTTCTTCTTCTTCCACTTTTGAAAATCGGAATCTTCAGTCTCCCCATGAAACAGAAACTCGAACATCCGAATCCGAGGATTTACAAGATTGCATACAGCCTGCAGAATTTTTGACAAGTGAAGATCCAACGTTGCACAGAACTATTCTACGGGATGAATTCAGGCCACAAGAAATATCACCCAAGAATCCTTTCAGCATGAAAACAAAATCTCCGGAGCGAGTAGCTGCGGCGGAAGGAAGTCCTGCTTCAGCAAGTAAGGAAAAAAAAGAGCCTTGGAATATTTTTACAGGCAATGTGAAAACTATTCGCAAAATATCAGCAAGTCACAGCATACAATCGAAATCATATTTGCGAAAATCTAAACCTCGTTCATTGAAACCTTTGGAGAATAGTATGGAGCAAGAAATCATCGAGTTTGTACATACGGGGAATGAGGAAGAGAATGAGGAATTGGTGGATAAAAATTGTACCCCCAGATGGACTACGAGTCCTGATATTGACTGCAATTCTACTACGATGCTTCTTATCACCAAAAATCAGAGTGTTCAAGAGAATGTCGAAGCTGTCGATAATCGAGAAAATACAACTGTGAGGCCGAGTCCAAGTGATGATGTTGACCATTCATATCCTCACGCAAAACAAATATCAAGAATAGCAGTATCGAATGATGTTCAAATCATGCCACAGAACAACCATAATACAATCGATGAACTTCTCATAAACAAAACTGACTTAAATGATTGTACGGTAAACCGACAGGGAGTCATGCGTGTTATTACACACAGTGCGATAAATTCAGAATCGGAAAACGAAGTACCCACAGTCTCACCGAGTACAAAGTTGTCAACGGAAGGCGCAGCTAATTTTCTAAGCCACCAAGCACACCTAGCAGATCGAAACTCTGAAAAATCTGGCCATCACTTGGCTAAGGATAAGCCGTTGAAGAAAAAAAGGCTAGTGAAAGGCTCCGGAGTTTCCCGTCATTACAAACACGAGATAAAGAATTTAGTCATAGACATGAACATGAGTCCGAGATCAAAGCGAACATCTTTGAGGCTACTGCAAGGTGGTGATTGCCTACGCCGTAGAAGCTCTGCCGCAGTCGTTGAACGTTTGAGGAAACGATCAACCGATGATCCGGTCAAACATCCGACCAGTCCCAGTAAGCGACTGAAAAAGAACGTTACAATGAAAAAATCTTCCATTCCAATAGCCCAGAACACATCACCCGGTAAAGAATTGCGTCTGAAAATGGGTCCTGGAAATCGTGGTTCATTGTCAAACAACAACAACAACAATAACACCAATGATAATAGAAATAACAATTCTATGAAACGCATCGGGAGGCCAGAAAATATGACAACAAAGCTAAAAAAGCCAATGAAATTAGTGGTCGCGAAAACAAATCGTATAAATGGTCGGAGAGCTGGCGGAGAAATGCCAAAGATAATTCGTAAACGAGATTCAATGGGGTTGACGAAACAAAGCGAAAAAGTTGTTGTTACTCGTAGCGGAAGGTATACTACTAAGAATATTTCAGTTAGCAGAATGGGACTTCGTAGAAAAAATCTACTCGCAGCAGAAACGTATGCCCGCAAGAAAATGCAACATAAGGAGACAGTCAAACAGATCAAAAAGCAGAACCAGGCTTTGTCTAACAGAAAGTCTAGAAACGACATACCAGATAAGGGTAATTACAACGTCCTGAAGAGTCCAGAGGCAAAGAAGAAACCCAGAATGGTGAGCGTGATGACGCAATGTTCCTTACTTCCTGAACTTCCGAGATTCAGCCCACTGTGGGTTGGCAATAGTACTCGGTCGGCAATAGTGGTCAGCAATAGTGGTACCGAATACGTTCCTAGCTCACACAACTCCACTCAGGAACAAATGAAGAATGAAGGCACCGATGTGATAGAAATAAAACCTGAAGATAGCAACGATGATGTTGCCCCCTGGGAAGACGATGACGATGATGAACTCGGTGAAGATAGCGATATTAGCGAAGAAATTCCGCAAAGAATTAGCGAAGTAAACATGAATCCTGCCTGGAATCGAGCCTTTGGTCAATTTGCAAAAGTTCGTCAAACGGAAGTCCCACAGATCAATATTTCTCAAAAAAAACTTCGCTCACCAATGACCAGCCTTCCGAAAACAGGTAGTAATTTTATATTTGAAACGTACAAAGCAAACACTTCTGTTCCATTTAAAGATCAGGTATCTGGTGACTCGGTGCCAAAGAGAGGATTCATTCGGTATGTTGGTCAACGCAGGCAATCGTCTTTTGTCCCTGTGAAACCAGTGGAGGTAAGCTCAAGAGTTGCGCAATTAAAGTCTATCGGATTCAAGCCAATAAAACCGGGAGTATTTCCCTCCGATGGAGACGAAGATGGATGGGCATATGAAACACAAAGTACTAGCGACAGTCCTAAAATAATCTACTCAAATGCAGTAGTTAAGCGAAGCGTACACGAAGAGTATGATAAATATACTAGTGAGGAGACGAACGTTGTTCAGTACATGGACAGTGAATTGTCCTTTGAGGATATTGAAAATGAGGATCTAATATTTGGGAAGCATGAAAACGCGGAATTAAGCAGTTCGACTGAAGAGCAGGTGAGATTCGTTAAGTCCGATATCGACGAAGAAAGCAATGCCAAATCGGAGCTTCAAGAGAGTTACAGAGACGAAGCAAAAGACAAATGTGAAGATGAGAGAAAAGAAAGCGACAGAGAATGGCAATCACAGTTTGACGATAATAGTTCAAGTTCAGAGGATTCTAAAAAGGCTATTGTTGAATCTGATGGAGAGTTGCCGTGGCATGGATGGAGGAAAATTATATCGAACAAAAAAACTTATTTCGTGGGGTGGTAAGTATTGCAAATACATTAGCACTTTTGACCAGGTACAAAACTTAGCCGAACCATTGCAAGTTTCGCTACAAACGTCGAGTTCGGTTCGGGAATCAAAGAATCTTTTGGCTTTGGCGCATTTTCTTTCAACTTTACCGCCATGATCGGCGTCCTCTTTTTTCTTTGTGTTTCCATTATTTATAGAGAGACAATTGTTTGCAAAACAATTAAGCGTGCAAAAACCGTGGCCTTTCCTAAACAAAGAATATCTATAATTTTTAATTTCAGTAAAGATATTTCTCTTATTAGGCATTAAAGTAATCCCGAATTATTTTGTTAAAATGTATATACCTATACAATACATATACCCATAATTTTTTTTTCTTTTTACGATAATTTACCGATTGTTTACATATTTCATATTCATCTGTTTTTCCATATCGAAGGAATATTTATTCCTTGAACAACTTATCCCACTCGCTGGTTGTAGGTACGGGTAAATTATTAGTTTTTAATCTTGAGTTTTCTTATCGGTTATTCTTATTCAAAAATTTCACTCGATTATGCGATCACACTTTACTAACATTTGAACTTCCTGTCAGATTGTATAGGTGCCAATCCGTATCTTACAGGAAAATCTCAAAGATTTTTAATTCTTAAGTTGAAAACCCACTTGAATCGAACCTTTCAAGTGTTTGAGAACAATTTAGTGTTTGAAAAGCTAAAAAAGAAAAAAAAAAAAAAACCAAGTCTTAACAATTGTCAGAGAAAATGTACATAGAACAGATCCGATGATTGTTATAAAAAAGCATACGTGCATATGCTAATATGAAAAACGAAAAGAAAAAGAAATGTATAGAAATATTCTTGTAATTTAGTACACGCTACAAGCAGAGAAGAAAATTCAACTAGATTAGAAAAAGTTATACAGGACACCGTTCTGTATTGCTGGTATATACAGAGATATTGCATTACAAGTGTTTATAATAAAAACTATATATTATTTTGTTAACGAATCATTGTGTTTATATATAAATAATTAAGAGTTTTAGAAATAAGAGTGTAAAATTTATAGCGCGTTGCTAGTTCACGGTCTCTCGTTTTTTTTTTTTCTTACTTTTGTCTTCTAATAGCTATAAGATAGCTAATTTCTTTTTTGTGAGGTTTGTTGTATATTTATTAGTCATTAACGGTATGGATAAATTTTATTAAAACCTATTGAACTTCTGGCCAATTAACAATATGATTTTCCGCAAGTGATATAAGTATACAAATGCCTAGAGTTTTAGGATAACAGTTTAAGTAGAATAAAGGAAAAAAAAAACTTATCCAGATGCTCGATTAACTAGGAAGAGCATGAAGACTGATGCGTAGGCTCGTGTGCAGAGCCAAAAAAAAAGAGAAAAAAACAACAACCAATTACTTTGCAAATTTTGCATCGTATAATCATCCGATTCGTGTATACACTTTGCAATAATCTTATCCTTCAAAACATATTTTTAAGCCTTTGGGTCATGCTCCGAAATATTGAATCTGTATTGTTTATCTGAACTTGTTCAACAACAAGAAGCGTCAAAACTTCCGAGTACAGGTTTACTATTGAAAAATTGTTTGATGGTTCCAATATAATTATGTTCTCCAAACTAGATTGACGAAGCTTACTATAGCGACGCTATCTTCTGTATTCAAAAACATAATCCAGCTAAGTAAATCTTATAAGATACAGACATACCTATCTAATTATTTTTCATACTTAGAATATTTTCATATCCAGGGACAGGTATGTTGAGCGCTTCAAAATTGTGAAATCGAAGTTGTCAGGTCGATTGAATCGCCATTCTATGTTTTACTATATTTTTTTAACTTTCAACACTGAAAATAAACAACATATGTTATGAATGAAAAACAGAAATACCACATTCGTATTTTATTTGGAGCTCCCAAAATTCGACGGAGTCATAAAGTCGAAGGATAGAATAAACAGCCAATGGGGTGTAACAGCATCGCGTTTACAAGTTCAATATTTATTGCAATAATACTGTACACAATAACATAAATTTTCATTAATAATGAACAATAATATATTATTTAATACATTTGTCCTTTTTTTCTGTTTTTTTGTTTTTTATATTGGTCACAAATTAAGTAGATATCCATAATCATAATTAAATTTGCGTATATTATGATATATTCACAGTAAATTGGTTTTTTGTTTTTGTTTCCTTTCTTTTTGTTGTTTTAAATATAGGTACCTATTTATTCTTTTGTCATGTTGGATCCGCGTAAGCCGTTATCAATTATTATTCTACAATTTAGTATCTATAATTTATGCATCATCATTTATATCTCATGTTTTGTTTTATGCAGACTAAGAACTGGTTTTTGAATAGAAATTAATATTCCTAAGTTATTTTTTTATTTTTTTGATGGTCCGCAAACATATTATCGCGTCGCAAGTTAAATGCATCGTAAAATGACGAACATCATCGCATCTGAGAGTAACATACCTCTTTGATGCATCAACAATAATTTTATTCATGGAATAACTTCAAGCAACAAATGTAATTAATAGAAAACGATTCAACACTTCATAACTCATAAAATTAAATTACTCATTGGTAATTATCATCATGGAACAAACTTATCAATGATCTTTTTCCCCTTATATTGCCCTAATTTTCTTTTTTGCAACAGCTTCTAAATTGAGCTTCTTTGTTTTCATTTTTAATTATTTTTTTTGCTATAAACTACATCGTTTCACGATGCATACCAAAATATTTCGGTACATCAAACAGAATATAAAAAATTTGAGCTACCGCTTTTAATTTAAATTCATATGATAGACGTCAACGTAAAATTCTGAAGTGCGAGGCAAAATATGATTTATTTTGTTTGTACATTTGATTTAGGCATATATTATAGATATAATATATGAAATATCATTGGGAATTGGGAGAGAAAAAGCTTTGTTGACAATAAAGAAAATCTTGTAAAGCGATGAAATAATTTTGGAAAATCCCTACACCACGGGCGTTTGGAGTTAAAGGATTCCCTCTGCCTGTAGAAATCACATTTGCGGTTTATTTACACCAGGCGTGTCTTTATCGTGTAACCATTTCATAGTTAAGATTAATATTATCATAGTTTATACGTATTTAAGAACGCCATTACCTATAGGTAGCATAGCCTAGGTAATACATGAGAAATGATGAATATCTTTGCGCGTTCAACGCTGTCTCTTTTCTTCTCTTTTGCGTATCCATCAAAGTATTGTTCCAATGTTTTACTTATCTTGGAATCCTTCGAATCATCCTCATTATTTTTAATCGTAAGGTATGTATCAACAATCTTAGCTATTTAAATAATGGACGTAACTTTTAAATATTTTGGCGCGAAATAACTGTTCAAAGCAGGGCAATGAACTCTCAAAAACTGGAGTATTTAAAATTCTCACATAAAGCTCGAATAGGCTGAGGAAAGAAACTGAACTTTTCACCGTAGAACGAGATAGTAGAAAGCAAAAATGTTATACTATTGTTTTAAACCTAGGTATCTCAAGTAATATCTATTTAAGTGCATGGGCATTATTAAAATAAATATTTTTCTATTTTATTATTCTTAAATATAGCATATTATTTCATTTCATCAGTTGTGTGGAACTATGATTTATAGTCAAGTATAGTATGCTTTACACCTTGAAAAGGTTGCAAATATATTCATTTTTTTCTTGTTCTCACTTAAAAATTTTACAGAATCATCAGATTCTCGTCGTTACTTTGAATCTTTCGATTTTTATCTTTTCCTTACTCAACTAGAAATAATAAAACGAAGAAGCCGCGATCAACGGATAATTCCGCACAAATGACCTCATCGTCTTAAATAATTCTTTGTCCGAAAAATCATAGAACTACAAATCGCCCGTATAACACTGGTATCCAGAAAAAAGAATGATGGAAAAAAAATTGTATTTTTGATATTAAATTTATAACTTTCTTTCTGTTAACGAAATACTCTGCTTTAAATTAACTAACTAGATAAATGCTTAGAATTAATCTTGATATCAGGATGACTTTTTGGACCTGATAGCCGATCACCTTTCAAAATGTTAATGTGAAAAAATATAATCATAAGCGAAACTACCAGCTCAAAAAAAAAAAAAAACTTCACCGTATCCAAAACCGTATTCAGAGATTTTTATTTAGTTCCGTAGAACTGAAAATTCAGGAGGCGGAGGCTCGCATTAAATTTGTACATCTAATAGGAGTTTATGCCATTTCTACAATTTGAAAATGATCAGATACCTAAGTGCCTCGAATCGAACAAATTTTACTCAAGAAAATTTATTAAACTGTTCAATTCGAACTTTCTTACCTTCTTTGAGATGAAAGTTTACTGAAACTCATCGTCACTGCTGAGCAACATAGTTTTCTCATTATAATTTTGAGAAATTGTAGCAACTCGTTGATTAGAAGTGTTCCGTCGTTGAGGTGGTGGGACGGGCATATTCTGGGGATCGTCAGGGTCGTAACTGGACACTCGCATTCCTCGTTGTCCTTTACTTCCTCCTAATAGTATTAAAAATAGGAAAAAAAAACATGATCTCTGATAAGGAACGTTATTCACATATTAATTGATAAATTTACATTATTATCAACGTTTGCCATACTATTGAAAACTTAGTAAATGTGTTTCACGTGTGATGAGATTATCGTGTCAAATTTACACCGTGTATGATTTTGAATGAAATGAGGGAATCACCGAGTGTACCATGCACAAACTCAATATGCATGCGTAAACAAATATTGATATTGCGATTAGTCATTTTCATAGTAACAGGCAGTTATGATAAATTTTGGATAACGATTATACGTCGTATAATACAAATAAGTCATTTGTTCATTTTTTCTTGTTTTATTATTGAGGTAGTATTAAGTATTTAGAAGAAACATAAGTCAATACGTACAAAAATTAGAGAAATATACAAGCAAATGTTGATAGGTTAACCTCACTTTGTTATATCCATTGGTTTTCACTACAACCAGATTGATTACAAACAATTAAACCGTATATTTACAACGTAATTAAAAATCAGAAATTCTCAAACAACTTTTGCATCACTCCAATGTCATTCCAACAGTTTACCAGTTCTTTCGAGCACAATTATATTTGCTCATTGTCAGTTTAAGATATATTGGAAACCTTTCATGTGTTCTGTAAGCACTGACAAAAATATGAGTAGTTCTGACAAAATTTGGAGATGAAAAAAATGTAACTGGTACTTGAATCGTGTCAAAAGAGACTAGTAAACCACTTCAGTCACGATAACACCATTCACGAATCCCCAAAATCTATGTGTAATCTATCAAGCATCCTATTGAAAACATCTCTAATGTAAGAATAAGCGTATACGTCTGAAAAGTACAGCTGAAGAAATACCATAGAAATTCAATTTATTATGGCCTAATATAAACGATTGAATAATTTACGTCGAGAAGGTTACACGTCATTAGTGAATTGTTAAATACACTTTGTTTCTGGTACGGATATCATAATTTTGTCCCGAGTTCTAATTCTTTTATACGTAATTCCAATCGATCTACTTTTCACAACCTGTCATTGCGAGTCACATTAATGAAAACAAAAACATTAATTTAATCAAATCAGCTACAGTGATAAGTCTTACGCTAGGTGAACACTAGAGAATGATCGTATTTTAGCACGCAGGTACATGTGATCAACTTCGGAACAAAAACTGACAAATTAAAAACAAAACTGGTTAGCAGTATCAATACTTTGCTAAGAGATTTTTTGAGTTTGCAGTGTCCAAAGTAACCTTTTATTGTACCACGTAACTAAACAGCGGATATAAATGCACGAGGGAAGCTACTACTCGAGAAAAGATCCAGATAATTTACAGGACTCTGCGTTCAGAACTATTCCTTTGTTCTTATAACGTTTTTTTGTCATAGCATTAACTGATAAATTCTTAATCGTAAGGGTGTAATAATCTCAGGTGACATCCTAAAATTATTTTTGCCACATCCTAATCCTTGACCCGTGGTATTGATAATGAATCTATATTAACGCTAATTCTTAATCAATTAATTAATTAATATGTATCATGCATGTTGCAGAATAATGCTATGCACATGCTGCTGCCGATAAGTTGCAAATTTTTTTTTCGATTATGTTATCATTATTATTATTTTATTCGTAAATTTTTTGTAGTAAGATTGCCAGTAGATATAGTCAACAATTAGATTGAATCAGTTGACCTCAAAATCAGTTGTACACAAAATCAAATTTGCTACAGAACAGAAAGTAGCAAGGGCATTAAAACTTATACAATTTCCAATACTTTACTTCAAAAGCAACCAACGTTTTTGTTTAATATCTCGAAATTAAAAAATACAGATGACACGGTAGCGTCACATGCTCACAGCTTTTCGTACGGCAAGTTGGTAATAACGTCTGAAAAGCAAAGAAAACGTTTTCAAATAACGTTTTTTACTCTGGGATTAGGTCAACCAGATGCGCTCGTGGCTTTAACTTTTGAAAATTTGATGAATTATCGTCATCAAGATTAAATTGAAAATCCCAAGCTTTTAACCCAAAGTTCTTGGTTCTTTTTTTTGGCTGAACAGATAAATTTATTTACATGCAGGAGGTGAGCTTTGGTTACGACGACAGAAAAAAATTGCAAACCCCTAGAACTTAACGAATGTACACAAGTGTAGAGTATATAAATTTATTTACAAAAGCCAAAGCCAGCAAGCAGTAATATAATTAAACTAAATAAAAAGATCTCTATGAGTCGTTAAAAATTACAATCAGGAATATAAATCTTCTATTTCATTACTAAATTTCATGACTCTTTGGGTACAGATGATTGAAATAATATAACATGCTAGGTCGATCGAATAAAATTTTTGATCAGCGACTGGCTTATCGAAAGACATTCGACTCTTTGACTACTCGTGCTCCGGTCATGTCTTGGTAACAATCAGAGCATTAGCAACAAGGATATAATCTCAGGCAATTAAAAAAAATGGAATTCTCTTGTGATTGTAAAAATTTAGATGCATAGTTCATTGTATTAGAATATTCAAATATCATTCAAACTTACCGGAGCTGTACTGCGTATACTGTTGATATTGCGGATGGAAATTGTGTATCGCATCTGTCATTATATCCTTGGGGTTCATTGTTTCCTGAAAAATTGAAGATTGTCATTTATTGTCAGTTTCAACCTTTGAACCTATTCTTAAAACTCACTTTCAAACTGCTACTGATACTTTGCATGGTAACGCTACGTCCTCTAGAATCTGTAACGCATCCCGCCGAGTAAACTTGATACGGGAATGCATAGCGGAGCGCAATTGCAGCAAACAACATCTCGATACAGATTATAAAGTTTTGATATCCAGCAGACACGGTACCAGCACTTGTGGACTGTCCAAGGCTGTTAATGACGGGTGAAATGACGCTAGCCTTCTCAAGAACCGCCAGAAGTACTCCTGACAAATTAGAGAATAATTAGAACCTTCGATCGGAGTGCAGAGCATGATTAATTGGCTACAACAAAATTCTATTACCTTGCCAGAATGACAAGAAGATGACGCTTTTGACGGTGCAGAATTTGAGTACCGGCTCAAACGGAGTAAGTAATTCTCTTGTCGCAAAATAAAATAGGAATAATCCATATAATGCAAGGGATACACTGATGTTGTATATAATGGTGATGTATATGTATCCGCCATCAGGAGACCAATCTCCATCTCTATAATGTCCGAAAGCTTGTAAAAATATTATAATAAAAGCCATGACAGGTTTGACAAGGCAAAACTGCAGCGTGGCCTGTTTACAGAAGCGTAGGAAACCAATGGTGTATGTTTTTCCGACGAGACAACATGTTCCGTAGAGACAATTCGATCGGATGGGTTTGCCTCTTATTTCTGACATGATGTTTCCCTCTCCACCCAAGTACTCGTAGCACAAGGATAAAAAGTTGTATATTACGAATGCTTCGTAACAATCACGGACGGTGAAAAAGTATACGTAATAACTTTCGCTGTTAAAAAATAACAGCGATATCCACGAATACGTTGCGTATATTGGTACTATGAATAAAATCCTTACTATCCATCTCTGCTCTGTGGGATTTGTGTACCATCGCAAGTGTTGGTAAATCTGAAAAAGACAATGACATTTCAACTTTAGAACAGGAAGTCATTTGTATAAGACCTTAAAATTTTCAAGTATACTAATTAGCGCATTCATTGGTCATAGAAGCGGCATTTTTCTGTTTGGTACAAATTCTGCACATTCCAAGGTCGACGGAATTGAAGGACTTGAATAATACGTTTAAAAAGAAAATGGGACAATTCCGGAGTTTCGTTGAATATGATTCAGTTGTGTGATCTGATGAGGCTTTATGATAATCAGGGATTATGGAACTGAATTTACATAATTGTAGCAATGCAGGCCCTAGTGTGGTATTAATACACGAGGAGAAACAGATTATTGAAAGTCTTAGATGAGCCTGACTTTTTATGTAAAGCTATTCCACGTGTTACTTTCACTGCTTGACCTTATTCACACAGGCTCTCCCAGCTGGGATATTTACTTGATACACAAATATTTTTTTGTTACAGTCGTTTAGAAAGGGGTGTAGTTTACGATAGTTCGAACATTTTGGTAAACTTGAAATTTGAAATTGCATAACAGCAAAAATACAAAACTCTAAATTTAAATCAGTATTTAGTATTTGAGTAATATAATTATTCTATTGCTATGAAACTTATTTTTGCAAGACTCACCTGTTGGCATGTTAGGAACAAGGCTGCCCAGACAAAAACCCCAGCAATACCCTGTGCGGCTCTAGTTTGTAAAAAAATTGGAGTGACTGATGAATTTGCATCATTATTTGCCACTGCAACTCTCGTGATTGTCGCATTAACGGCTCCTGCTACGGTGGATGCCATAGTCGATGATGCTCTTTCCAGAACTCCAGGAGTAGTCATTTCGTTATCCTGCAAGAAAAAAAACAAAAACAATGGTAAGATTTTCATGAACTAATCGTACACACCATAGTTACACAGAATAATTTGAACCGAGACGTGTCAACTTGTGGTCACCGTTTATTTAAACTACGATGGTTTGGAATTGTAATCTCTATGTAGATAAGTCTAGTGAGCCAAATATTGGCTTCACTTGAATGGGTTTATTACTTGTGTATAGATTAAAAATAAAATGACTAACCAGTCAATTTTTGATAAGATTCATATCTAAATATTGTCTACATTTAAACAATCATCATTGTTTGAGACCATGTTGGTGCACAGTAACTTAACGCACAATTTATATTGAATATAAATCTAGATAAATCACGTGATACTATTGAAACAAATTAAGTGCCTATATGCGCTGCAAAGAATAGATTATGCTACAGTATCGTAAATACTAATCGTGAAACAGATGGTTCCAGTTATCACATGATCTATTGATGTTTTTCAACACCAGTAAGAGACTTAAACAGCAAAGTTTTTTTTGCGGTTGGGTGTGGGAAAGGAGTCATCAAGGTTATGCGAAAGGACATAAGTAATGTATTGTAAAATTACGAAATAGAAAGACCTCGCGGTCGCGGTTCTTTAACTTAATTATATCAAGCGTCATAGTAGAAAACAGTACGTAAATTGAAGTCATAGATATTAGACATAAAAGGGCAAAGGTAAAAATTTTAAAACCAGCAGCAACGAAAGTTTGCATCATCAACAAATACACCACCATAGGGTAGGCATGATATCGCGACCCCGTAAGATAAAAATCAATATCAATAATAACAACAGTACCAATCGCCGTCAACTTCGTGAAGCTGATATTTTGTTTACACCTTTTCACCGTTACCTATATCTCCACAAAGCAACTAGGTACGCGTGAATCCATGCATGAATTTTTAATCCAACTTTGCTCCGAATCGGAAAGCAAAGATAACATAGGCTCCATTTCTGGATATCAAAGAATCCCATGATTACGGATAATGGTCGTATGTACGTACGTCACCTCTAAATTTCTTGGAAATCAGCCAAGGAGGCTCGTTAGCAGATTGTCCGCCTTTTTGTCAGCCTGCTTGCTGTCCGAACTCTTCGCAGTAACACGAATTCACAGTTGAGTGAAAGAGCTAAGCTGCGATGGGATTGATGGGAAAATATTTTTCCAAACACTGTATCTTTCCCACCGATAATTTGTTCACTTTTGATCACCGATCCACAGGTTTATTCGACATCATGATGAGGTGCCTTGTATGTTCTCTGCGGGAACTTTTCACTTAACGCGTTTTTTTCGCGAAACGGGTTCTTTCCTTCTTTTACGGCAATACTAAAAGGAATTTAGGAGCGAAACTCGTATGTCAAACGCAACTTTGATCGGGTGCCTATCCGGATTCTTCGTATGCCATCTCCTTCTCTTTTCTACTTTGCTAGGCCACAACCATACGCTGCTTGCTTCTCGTTTCGTACAATATGACCTCGATGCTGACGCGCCTGCGTATTCCAAGTGAAATAATAAAAATGAAGGACATTGCTTTTTTCTCTGCGATAGTTCTCACTCGAATTTCAGCGGATGAGTTTACAGGAACCTTTTGAGCCTTCTTCGGGCCTTCTGATGAATTTAGAATGAAGACAAACAGAGGCAAATAATTATTAATTAATTGTTTACGTTACCTGGGAAAATCACGATTTTATAGCGCAGACGCAATTTTAATCACGGTCATGTGTTCCAATAGATCTGATAAGTCTTTGCCTGATCGCATCATAAATTTTTTCTCTTTTTCATCGTCCAATATTGCGGTTGATGTAGAATCAGGATTCATGGAACAGCGTCATCTTTGTTGTTTTCAAAAGTTCGATATGCAAGCTGTGAACACTGTTGAATACGAATTCAGATAGATTTTAAATTCACAGAGAAATCTCGGAGAAATCATATGACGTCTCCAAAAAAGATCTAATCACAAGCTTCAGATCCATGAGATATTGAAATTTGAATTAAAACATTTGATCCCTGACGCGCCGTCTGTCAATGACAGTGATTTAAAAATGGTGCTCGTCAACATTGAAGACAGTGATACTTGGTAAATATTTGTCAATGATTGTTCAATTGACAATCCTATCAAGTGCATTGGCACGCGATGTTGCTCCGAAACTGTCTTATTTACTATCAGTTTTGTGTTAACCGAGAGTAGGGATGATAAATTGCTTGAAACATAATTCGAAGCATGCGGGGGTTGAAGGTTATCTATCGAACGTTTGACAGTTCATTTGATGTGAATTAATGAAGATATTTTTGTGAATTCTATTTTGTTTTTTTCAGCAATATTTGGGCACAGCTCTATGGCTGGATTGTTCAATACAATGAGCGAAATGTAGAAAGAGATTAATCAATAATAGACGAATTCATTAATGAAATCATGTTTCAACTCACTTTGCAGGCTTACAGAACATGAGTCGTGCGAGAAGTTATTCCGTGAGATCATGGAACAGCTGACGTTACGAAACAGAGAATCAAGAACATCGCAAAACTATGCTACTTTATCTGCACATATTCGACTACGCATGAAACAGTACAGTGGAGAAGTTGATCAACTGAAAGATAAACTCAACGAGGACGCAAGTTTGCGATCGATGTATCCTTACTTTGCATGAATTGCATTTGTACACATTTTCTGCAAATC
Organism: Athalia cordata; assembly: GCA_963932425.1. Taxonomy (NCBI): domain Eukaryota; kingdom Metazoa; phylum Arthropoda; class Insecta; order Hymenoptera; family Athaliidae; genus Athalia; species Athalia cordata. The sequence goes on from OZ010627.1 coordinate 13,026,515, forward strand.
TTTTCTTCTATTCAATTGTACGAGAGGACCTATTCTGCATGGGGGAGCACATTCTCTTGTAACACCTTAATCCTTAGCTGTATAAAAATATAGAACGGCAGAAGAAGCTGAGCGAAGATCACGTCAAATAGAACAATTACAGAGCAAAGAGGTACAGCTACAGCAAACTTATAATAGCAGAGGCAACAGCACCGCTGGCGATCGAGCAAGACTTTTACAGCCAAACACCTCGGCATTTGCAGATATGGGAACAACAAGCTGGGGTATAGATGATGACGACGATCAACCTATCGACATTCAGGTCTCTGTTGAAGACTTGAAAGCTCAAAAACTTCGTCTTTTGCAGGGTGAGTATGTTTGCATTTTTCTCTACAATAGCATTTTGTGTTGGACGGCAACAGAACTGGATTGTTTTATTTGTTCAGAACAAGATGAGGGTTTAGAAGCATTGTCTAAGGTGATTTCGCGTCAGAAAGAGATCGCAATCAGCATCAATACCGAGGTTGATCATCAAAATGGTAAGTATCCTGAATAATTTCATATCTTGTCGGTAATGGTCTGTTAAAATCACATCATTTCACTACAAAAATCCGCAACTTCGCTGTCACAAAATAATACAAGATTACATAACTGATATTCTTCAGATATAATTGACGACCTGGCTGATCATATGGAGAGAACTGACCAACGGTTAATTAGCGAAACACGGCAGGTTGGTTTGATAGGAAGAAAAGACCGAACTTGCGGTTACTGGGTAGTTATCTTGATACTTTTTATAACTATCGTAATTCTTCCTTTTGTTTAGAAATACGTACAGTTACATACCCTTGTCAATAACTAATCAATAAGCGATACAAACATATTTAAAAAAAGATAATACTAATCAGCCACATTCAATAGGTTTCTGGTTCGTACAGAAATTCCAACAATTATTTACAAGGTAGAGTAGCATACTCCAATGACTGGATTGGTAATGAAGCCCTAAGTTCGCGTTCATTTTGTGATGAGCAAGACATTTTTTTTCTATTTTCGCTTCCCGCGATCTCGCATTTTATTGTTTGTAAATAGATGATCTTGGCTGTGTTCGTAGATCATATTCGTTCCAAATGCAAAGACAAATATATTCAGACCAATAAAAGGATAACGATTTGTATTCGTTCCGATTATGGTCCGCTAAAATGTATCTTGCTATTGTACATACAACCTATTTATACCTATCTAATGAAATGCATGCTTTTATCTGCAACACGGAACCAAAAAATACAATTGTTGGACCATGATAATGTGTACGTTGAAGTAAAACCTCACCTTTATAACCGACTAATGATGGTGACAGATAGGCGTGAAAAAAATAGACCCAACCATACCCAACTTACAATTTAAAGTATGTATAAAATTTATTTTTCATTCATAATATGTTCCGGGACAACCTTAGCAACCTTGCGAAATTCTTTATTGAACGTCTTGGGACATTGCATTTCTGTCCAACTGACCGGCACCATAGAAACTCCTGTAAAAAAGTGAGAAGTGTGTGATGAAATAATATTACTTTCAAACTGCGTCCAGTTGCGAAATTAAATTTGATTTAATGCTTGCCTTCTTCACTGTGAGCTATAACGACTCCCAATTCGTTCTCAGCCGTCGTGAGCTGATAAGTGTGAACTTCGGTGAGGGGTAACTAAATTTATAATAGGAAATGATTCAAACAAAGAAAGGTATTATGTATACTAGTAATGAGAACAACTTCAAGGATACAACTCTGGCTAAAATTATGTCCCCTGGCCTGAAGGACTTGTACATTTCAGTTTTATCTTTTTCTGCTGCCCGAACGTCTTCTTTACGCAAAATTCCTCTGTACGGCCGGGTCAAAACCACATCACCAATACATTTGATGATGCACTTACAAAACCTTTGATTGACAAGCATGACCATTGCCGTAACAATGTCACCTGGCGCTGGGACAATACTTTGTTCTCTCATACCTTGTACTTCTACGGTGCATGTCTAGATTTGAAGACAATAGATGGATTCAGTTGTACACAAGAATTGTGAATTAGCATGGGTAGAAGACATTATCCGCCAATTTAAAAGTCATACCGACTATAAGATCTGTGCTTACTTGTTCAGTCTTAACTAAATTAACAACGCCAGCCAACTTTGAATAGATGTAGCCATGCTGTTCGTAAGTTCCCGGTCCAGGTACGTTGAATTTATCTGATAAGCAAAGCCTTTGTCCTGTGTAAAACAAAAATTATCTGGTGGTAAAAGATAGAAATATTAGAAGAATATACACAAAGAATGGTTGAGGTTAATGTATATGTTTTTCTAGCTTCGGCGCATCAAGTTAGACAAAGTTATGCAATTCTGACTCTTACCTGGCACACAAATAATAGGTTCTTTCTTTTCCTCCATTCGTATTCTGTGTTAATTAGGTGAGAATTATTCTGTTTATGAAATTAGAGCGTAAAAGACTTAGAGGTTAGAGAAAGTTCAACACAATTTATGGAGCACGCTGCGTTTTCAAATTGACAAACGTGGGAAAATTCTGGTTAAACAATTTCCTGAACTTCTGCAAGATGTCATTACTTGTTCCTCCGAGAATAAAAATTCTCAATTCGAATAAAGGGATATTCTCATATAATAATAGTTTAAATTGCGTATTAAAATAAATATCCAGAATAACTTTATTGTTTACAATAAATGTCAAAAAATATACGTGTAAATGAAATCTAAGATAGAAGCTTTGGTTTTCGACGAATAATAATTATAATGTTATACATGTAGCCAGAAAAAGGAGAAATTACACTATAATAAATTACACATCGATGGTGAAATAATTTGTACATATATGAGTACAATTATTTTGAATTTGAATAATATTTGTAATTGTTATCAGATTACAATTATAACGTAGTAGATTAGATATTATTATGTATCATCACACGAGCGTTGCGAGAGTCTCAAAATAAATATAATGTAATAATGCTACATAAAAAGAAATCGACTTAAAACCGATCATGTATTTTTATTTTATGAATAAATAATACACACTACATATTTCCAGTCATAATTAACAAGTACACATGTCTTTTCTCGCTCTTATTTCAATTCTTATTGTTATTCATTTATTTATTTATTCATTTTTTATCGTACAAGAGCGAAAAAGAGTTTATGTAGTAGGGTATATTAAATTACATTTATTTTGAGAATAAATATTATAATTTAATAGTAAATAAATAAATATGTTAGTCAGATGGTCGGTTTAATAATCGGTCTGGCCCAGGACACTGTACATAATTCTCTTGAAGCTTCCACTCTGATGGATCGTCTCGGTGGAGTCGTTTAGGGAATTCACCTATAAAAATGGGGGATAAAAAGATAATCCTTTATCGACTGTTTAATTTTTTCCAATAATCAATTGGCCGCCACTTTGTTCTATTCCAATGGGGGTAATCATGTGTTGTGTTTTATGTGTCGGAAACTCAACAAATCGTTATCAACTCATGGAAAAAAATAAATAAATAAAAAAAAAACAATAAGTAATTATGATATTGTTATTTCAACTCAAATTTGATCGGTAAAAGAGACGTACAAATTTTGCGAATAAAATTAGAAGTCGTTGACGCGATCCTTAACGAAAGGAAGAGGGAAGGGACGTCTACGCATTCCTGCACCCTGATTATAATCAGAGAAACAAAATTACCCTTCAATATTAATTAAAATTCATGAGTAATTCAATCCCAGAAATTGGGACTTTGTCCCGTACATATTCGTGAAGAACAAAAAAAATGAATAGATAAAAAATAAACAAACAATTTCCATCGGTTCTTATCTGTAGGATATAAAGTAATTGTTGAAAAGGGCGCAGGAAAATTTATTGGAAACTTACGTAAGAACTCTTGGAAACAGGCTGGTGGATCTGAAAATACAACAAAAATTTATGATCTGTAAAATATTTTGTGGTATTTTTTCATGAAATCGGAATACATCGATTGATTTCTACCTTGCTTTGGTTGGCCTTGTGCGGTGAGAAGACTCCTGTGCGTGCAGGTTGTCTAACTTCTTGTACGTAATCCCCTAGAGCTTCTTCTTGCAGAGCTTTGTAGGCTTCGCTCTTGCTCGGATCATACTTGACGGGGCCCCTCTTCAAGCTAATCAGCATTTTTTTTTTATGAATTTTCAACCATCACTCTCTAATTTTATCATCTCTAATATCCAAAAATAGGATTATCCATGTTTGTACAATGCTGCTATGGAAATTACGGACTATTTTTTTCTTCTCATTACATCATAAAACAAAGTCAAACTCGTATGTAAATTCGATCCCAGCATTGAAAAAAAAAAATTTCTTTCATTTCCTCTTTGTACAGAGACCAACACAACAACAAAGTCGAACCCATTACGAATCGCACGAGACAGAGGATAAACAAAATCAGTAATCTATGGTAATAGTAATAATTATGATCATGATGAATTATGCTAATTGTTAAATTAATTAAAAATTAGTAAGTTATGATGCGATAATAGCTTTGTTAAAATGTTATATCGATTGGATTATTTTCATGCAAAGTTTTCAACATAACGTCATCAACATTTTTATTTGTAACATTTTATTAACTTTCCTGCTGCAGCAGCTCGTTACTTCCGTTCACGTACAGTAGTAGGCGATAAGACCACGAATGAAACACGATATAATACGGGTGCCCCACAATTATTCCCCGCCCTCAATTATATGGACATATTTATTTTCGATAAAGGTAAAAAAAAAAAAATGGAAAATATACGCGTCTACGATGAGAGGAAGTGTCGCTTCTTTTTTTTCCTCCACTACTATATGCAAAGTGCTCTCGAATCGATCGATCGATATCTATAACTTTTTTTTCAACATTCATTGATTTTCATTTGGTTTGTTGAATTGAGTCCAGACGTTTTTCGAGGATGCAGCCTGCATAGCCTTCTCTCTCATGATCTGTGCCTGTTGTTGTATTTCTTGTTTTTGTTTCAAGAAGGAAAAATCAATGAAAATTCTGTAAAATAAATAAATAATATTCGTATCCGTCGTCGTCGATCATCCATTATTATCTGCAGCTTTAATTTTTTTTATTATCTCCAATAAATTTTATTTTCAACAATAATTATTTTCTATATTTTTGTTTCATTTTCTTTTTAAATAATTAACTAAATCTATTTGCTTTGATAGTTGATTAAAAAGCGTATAATATGTTAATCGTATAAATATATTAAAAACTAATATAAAAAGCTGTACGATATTTTCTTTTATTTTATATAATAATTTTCTTGTTAAAGCTTGCAGGCAATTATTCAACTCTGTACAGGCTAATTATCATTAATCGTCATGGGCGAATGGATTATCGATATTCGTGATCACGTTATTACGATGAATATGATCAATTAATGATAATGAATTAAATGTACAAGTAATTAATTAAAATATACTTACGGGACTGCCGATGTTTGGCATTTAATCGTATCTGCGATATTTTGTTCGGAGTAAAGTCCAATCGGTGAATTGAATTGCTTATGAACAACCTATTCAACAAAATTAAAAAAAAAATAAACAAAGAAAAAAAACATTCGAATTAGACGTGGCAATTATAAATAAACAATATAATTATCATTGAACAATAACCCATAGCATGACAAATGACTTTTTCTTTTTTTTTTTTATTATCATTTTTTTAATGCATATATTTGTGACGTATAATAATCATTATGTGTAGATATATTATAGGCATTAATTTTTTTTTAAACAATCATATCATGTTCAACGGTTTTTTTTTTTGTATGAATTTTCCATCATATGATCGATATGAAAAATGTATTATGATTATTGCTGTTGTCATCAAGAATTTTTTAATTAATAAAATTCAACGAAAACGCATCACACTTAATTAATAATTCGACTGTGCGTATAAGCTATGACGTCAGATTATCTTATTATAATTATTGTAATTATATATTTTTTCTCATAGGTTCTATAGTTTATATTAGCTTGCAGAAAGCGATGGGAGATAATTATTACAAAATTAGTATTACAATGATTTGAAAAATTAATGATTTTTTTTAATTCGATTAAAATGCGTTTGTGACAAAGAAAAAAAAAAAATGAAACAGTTGCAACAGCATCGACTTGCACATATAGAAAACCAGCGGAAATTGTAGAAACTCCACGAATATAGAGAAGTATACATGAAGATTTTTAATTAAATAGATATATGTATAATGAAAATTTATATATACATAACAATATTATTATAATATTTGTGTGTATGTATATTTTAAGACAAAGCTAGCACAGGTGCGAATAGGTATAGGTATAATCCGAAGCGTGAATAATATTTAATGATATTCTCAAAAAAGAAAAACCAAAAGCGATTTCACGAAGAGATAATTAGATACATATTTTCAAACCTTTGGAACATCATTTGGTCCCAACACTCGCTGGAGCACTGTTTCTGCGACCTGGTATATATCAAGATGGTTCGTAAATAATATAATAATAACAACTACTTCGATGTTAATAACATTATAAGCTATGATAACATGAACAATTCTTTTTTCTTTCCTAGTCTTTTCTTTTTCTTCTAACAAACGAATGACATTTATTTTTTCACCACGTAATTTCATCTTGAATACGTGTGTATATGATCGTTGATGAAAAAAAAAATTGTATTTCATTTTTTGTTCTTTTTGTTTTTGTGCGTTTGTTTGATCCGCTGATTTTTTATGCCGATTGTATGTGTTGATCGTTTATATAATTTATATAATATAATAAGAATCAAAGATTTGGATATACAAAGGCAAAATATTTTTCTTTCTCGGTTTCTCGTTTCGTTTTTCCATTGTGCCTTTATATTATTCGAATCTCATACTGGTTATGGTATATATTATATGGTATATATGCGAGAACGTTATGTTATTATTGTTGTAATTGTCGTTATTTCAATTTGTTATTATTATTGACGGCTAGTCGGAAATCTTCCGAATAGACTACGTACTTTTTGCTTCATTGCCACTTCCGGTAACGGTGTATCGTAATGATGAGGAGCAGCTCTTATCATCGGATTCGGATGATGACGAAGATAAGATTCTCCTATAGGCGCATCTTTTTTTACTTTAGCACCTGGCAACACCAATGGCGTTGTACGGTAAGGCTGAAAAAAAAGACGATCAAAATCAAAGTCAAAGTCGAAATCAAAATGGCAGCCGCCTCTCGATTTTTTTTCAATATAGTTGCAGGCTCTTCATCTGCATCATTAAACTTGAAATCAGCCGATTTGCGACACGGTTCTTAACCTTAAAATTTAAGTATGTAGATTTTTTCAGGGTGTAGAAATAGAATTTTGATATTCACATCCGTTTATTAAACCGAGCCTGTCGAGTGAGGCGGTACACGCTATCGAGAGCCAAGAAAACTGAATTGACGAGAGAAGAAAAAAAAAGAAACTCGAAAAAAAAAAGTAAAAGAAAAAAAAAAACCAATGACTAAAATAAAACGAACGTAAAAAAGATAAAATAAAAAACTGTATTTTCACGTACGAATAGTTTATTAACGCGCGCGCCGTGCGGCGCTTGTCAATTATTTATGGACGCTCGTGATATAAAATAGCCATCTCGATTAATTAGTCTACAAATGCTGATGACCCGCAGATGCGACTATACATGGTATAAGTATATCTATACCTGCACCTATTTGATAATAATAAAGCGTAATATTATAATATGATGCAGCACGTACGAAGCTGTTACTAAAATAAAACTTTATAAATATGCGTCGTATGTACCACGAGGATACGCGATAATATGATATTGGAGTCCCGATGCTTTTCTTTGATTTTTCTTTCCTTCTTTTTTTTTTTTCTATCATCATTTCGTCGCGGCCCTGCAGAGGAGGCGCGACGCGTCGCGACGTTCCGCGGTTTAAACTCTGCATTTTATAATACTCACCGTCAGCCGAAAATAAACGACAACATAATTCGAGAATTCAGTGATATTTTTTCCTGGATATCTCACGGATATAAACGATCGTCTTTTGATTTTTTTTTTTTCTTTTTCTTTTTCTTTTTCTTCCTCCCTTCTTTCTTTCGCTTATAATTCTTGGACACCGACATTCCGACGAACGCACGTTCGCTTTCATATTTGCCATTCGAAATCGGAGTGAAAAAAAGTCGTTATACTTTTTGCACGATATTTTTTATTCGTCAATTTTTACGTTCCCATTCGTTGAAAAAATTACATTTTGTCGTTCACCTGGCATAGCAATTTTTTTCTCCATTATTCTCCCCATTATACGTCCATAGAACAACAATTATTATACAGACGCATTCTTATAAAATATACTCCAGATTTGATAGGAAAAAGACTGTGAAAAATTTGGTTTATCACACGATTCTAGATCCTACGTGTCATCTATATTGTGCATGTATAACGTGCTCGGATTACATTTGAAATTTGGCAACGGGTGTTTGCCGCGTTGTGTCATATCGGTCCGCAGTTTATATATATGTGCGTAGTGAGGAAACATCAAAACAAACTAAAATTAGTGATACCCATACCTGTATCAACGTTCGTATCTCGAGTGCTCTATAAGATCCACCCACTATATGCATGTTACTGCGTTGCAACTACCATTATTTCACGCTTACTTTGATTCACAACGTTCTTTTACATGAATACATGCATTTATCGCGACAAAATGTACAGAAAATTCAGGAAGACGCGTAGATTTGGCACGAATTGCCCTATACATTGTCCGGTTGCCTTCCGTCAGGCGCAACGTCTCGGGGAACCAACGGTAATGAGATACTTGTGGAATTTTTTTTTCCTCTTCTATCGGCGCATAAAATGAGCCCTAAAAGAATACGGCTACGTGTAGGTATGATATAAAAAACAAAAAAAGGCTTGGAGATTTGACGGAACGATTAAGTTTTCAAAAGGATCATTTGTTACTACTGCGCTAACCGCGTTTTTTTGATAAATAGGTATGTATGTACACCCGGTTAGGTTGATTCTGAATCGCTTCGCGGCCAAGCGCGCGTTTGGACAACTTTTGCGTGTAGCTGGACCGGCTACGAAAAGTTGTCCAAACGCGCGCTTGGCCGCGAAGCGATTCAGAATCAACCTAACCGGGTGTACACCGTACAGTTTACGTAGGTATTACATCACCATCTCCTATGTATTTATACACATTCTTAACGGCTCGACAAACTTGGCCGATTTCCTCGTCGCATATACAACAACATATTACATCGATACATCGTCTTTTAAATAATTTTTAGGGGGAAAAAAAGAAATTTGTAATTTTGAAAAAAATTCAAATTCTCCTATTCATTATTAGATATACTCGTGATCTTTACAATTTTTATTTTTTCTTCTTTTGTTTTCGATTTTTCACCGCGGTATCGCGTAACGTATACGTACGTACCGAAATCGCGAAAAGCAGAAAAAAAATAAAAAATAAAAGAAGAACATTTTCATTATAAATGGGTCAGGAACAGTGTAATATTACGGTGGGTATGTATTGTATAATAGGTACATGGGATACACATTATACATATGTAAAAGTATCGCACGACAGTGACTCTCAAAATAGATGAAGGCCCCAGCTGGCAAAAATAACACTACACCGAACTACAAACTGATTGAAATCCACGATTGTATATCTAAAATATAATTTAAAAAAAAATCAAAAAAAAAAAAAAAGATGACTAATTGCACGAAATTGCATTTTTTTTCTGGAAACATGAACAAAAATTATGTAACCTCGTGTATAATATAACGAGTGAAACGATCTCTACGGTTTGACAGTTGGCAGGTGTATATCCGGCTGATTTGCGAATTACACCTCATATACCATCGATATAAATTCTTTTTTTTTTTTCAACGCGTCAGAATCCGGTTAACTACTTCTTTTTTTTCTTCTTCTGAATAAAAAATCATTGGATTTGAAAAAGATGACTCTGTGGCTGTTTATAGTTATTTTAAAAGAGAGATTTAATAAATTGATCATTTTTTCAGGTGGTACAAATTTCACTCGAAAAAACAAAAGAAAAAGAAATAAGAAAATCATATATGATAATAGTAATAATGATAATGATAACAATAATAATAATGCAGTAAGGGTTACGGGCTGGTCGAGTTGACTTGAAATGCCCCATTTATGAAAATCTATAGTTTGATTCTAAATAGAAATTTTAAGAGAGTTAAATTAACGCGATTGCTCGCAGGGTGAGAATCTGTCTGTGCTGCTGCAGCGAGGCGAGTAGATTTGATTCATGTATATTCATATACCTACACATGAGCGTATGAATTACTAACGTCAAATCAAAATGCAGCGAGACTTATAGTGCAGTTGGTACATACCTATAGATATACTATTATACATAAACGTGATGGCATATAAATTCGTGTTTTAGTAACCCAGATTTTCGAAGCGAAAATAGCGTTCGTTTCGAATAGTTATATGTATGTAATTTCAGTATTACATATCTACAGATTATAAGTGCATGCGATTTACATTATAGGTATTCTCCTTCAGATATAATGCAACGAATGTTTGGATTACTAGAAGGACGTAACCCTCGGTTTTTGGATTTGCAATGAACATTATCGCCTGAGGTCGTATCCCGTAACAGTGAGCTAAAAAAAAATTTGCCTTCTACAATGAAAAAAATCAAACAATCTTTCGATCGCAAGTCCAACGCGGACGAAAACTGGATCTTTAATAATTGCGAAGAGTAATTAAAAACCAGATAATTAAAAATAAAGCAAAAAAAGACATTAGAAATTAAATAAACACACATATATATGTTATCCGCATTCTAGTTGTATCCATATCATGATGATTTATCGAATAAACGAATTTTGTATACAAAAAAAATGAAAAAAAACGAAAAAAAAATTAATCAAAATCGAACACTCCTACCCAATAAACTGCAGCCTCTTCATCCTTTGGATGATGTTCAACGTTGTAACGATAAATCGTTGAGTAAGCCGGCATGATGATTGATCGATCGATTAATTAATTAGTTAATTAATTAATTTGTTTTTTCTTCGTATACACGCCGCAGATATACCTTCGTTTTGTTCGTTTGTTTTGGTTATTAGAAATATTTTATAGAATTTTGTTTTCTGTCCTTTTCTTTTCCCCTTTTTCGTTTTGTGTTATTTATTATTTGTTCATTTAGTTATTTATGTGTTTTATTTTTTGTTATATGTTTTCACGAGAGATGTTGACCGGTACGAAGCGCGGCCGGTACTACCATCGACCTCTCGTAGTCACAATTGCCGCCGGATCCCCCGCTGAAAAACGCGTTCCTGAGGAAAACTTGTAAAACTAAATCGTCGTCGTCTTAGTCTTGGTCTTGGTCGACGTCATAGTCGTCTCTACCTATAAACCTCGTGCGTTTATTAAAAACTTGACGCGACATTGATCCATATAATTTTTAATTTTCAATCCCAAAAATCATTTCGTCTACCAAACGCCCCGCAAACAAGAGAAAACGAAAGAGGTGAGAAAATAATGGCGACCTTCGTCGTTAGTTATTCATAATTTTGAAAACTTCAAAAATTACGTTATAATTTCCGTGCAGCGTTAGATCGATATCGATCAATCCTTTCCACAATTATATTATTGTCCGATCGGGAAGAGATTTTTTTTTCCTTTGGTTGGATTTTTTTTCTTTTTTTTTCAGTATTATGTGTGGGTGATGAGCTAGTATCGGTTATAGATACGTATTACATATATGTATCGGTATAGTTTCGATGCAAAAGTGAATTTATTTATAGAAAGCAACTGCCGAACGGCAGCTTATTCTAACCTCCGCGGACTTTCCGCCATCCGTCCATGATTTCGGGGCTCGCCAACAAAAATATTACAAACTTATTTATTTCGACGTAGCCGATCATCTCAGTATTATAGTTGCCGATATTTAGCTACTTTTTTTTGTAGAAGTAATAAAACAAATTATTGAAAACGACTTATTGTTAGTTGCACCTGCAGTCCAGGTGATCATCGATGTTAATCAATTACGAAAAAAAGAAGAAGCAAAAATTCGGTGGCTACATTATAGTTTTATTTTATCGCTGGGATGCAACTGTAATTTGCATCCCAATACGATGCTGCAACACTACGTGCATGAATGTTCAGCAAATTGCAGTCTTAACGCTCCCGGTGGTCAATTGTTGATTGAAAAATCAAGGCCACCAATTTTTTGATCGGATTTTTATGATTGCAGATCGATTAATAGTCGTTTAAGTTCGGCTGATTTCTATATCGGATGGAATTCGTTTCACACGTGAAGAACAATTGTGAAAAATCGATTACCTGGTAGAGATAATTCCGTTCTTCCCTGACCTCGTCCATGTAATTATGAGACATTTTGATCGCCCCTTCCGGTGACCTTCTTGAAGGTGCTTCATTGTATTGGATGGGAATCTGAACGGGCACAGGACTTTTTGGCAGCACTTTCTGGGGCTGCGGTATCTTCGACCTGCGCGCAGGATCGAATATCAAAATTTTAATGCTCCTCGATCATCTTTTTGACATGATTAAAATTTTTTCGAAAATTTTCATTCTCACACATAGAAATCCTCTTTGCAAAATCCGTAACATTTTTTGTTGTATATATATTTGTAAACAGGGTATCACACTTTGAGAAAACTGATCGAAATGCAAAAACCACTTTTTGTTTTTTAATTAGTTTAGATCAGACGATATAACGTAGTTAAGTTTACGTGGCGTCGGTGAAGATTTGTAAATTGCCGATTCAATCTTTGAACGATGAAAATTCAGGTCCAACGAAATAAAATATCATAGTCTGTGAGACTGTCGGAAGGTCGGTCATGTGACGGTAATTCTGGCAAATTGTTCAGTTTCGGTAAGGAAGTTGAACTGCCAATTTTACTATCTTGGCACGAAAATTAGCCGCTAGCTTTTCAGCAGAATCAAATGAGCCAATAAAAAACGTGGAAACCCCGGAAGTGAAACGCGGGCGCCGACGAGCTGCCGCAATTTGCAATGAGGATGTTCAACAAACTCAATTGAAAAAAGGAAAAAATCAATCAAGCGATTAGGAGCACATCGAATTTGAATATCTTTTTTTTCTCTTAAAGTTAACCAAAGTGATTCATTAATTCGGTGCTAGATTTTCAGGATTTTTTTGTTTTTCCAGGACCCGGGGCCAAACCTTTCAACGACAAGTTTAATTGATTCAGACTTTTGCAGTAGATTCTGGGCGTCCACGTGACGCACATCTCTAGCGTCGTAGTCGTCGATTTTTTTTATCACGTCACCCTTCAGGAGGTCTTCGTTTTCCGACTGAAAAAATGAACAGGATAATTTGAATAAGGCACATTATAATCATTTCCTTACGAATGCGCATTAGCCAATTAAAGAACAAAAAACTGGAGAGAAGAATTAGCTAACAAGGAAGAGAAACGAAAGATGGAAATATTAAAAGCAGCTGCACGGTCGAAGCATAAAAAACCGATTCTGGTGCAGAATGAAAAAATATGTACGGGAACTAACAAAACTTAGTAACTAAAACTTACCCGGGTGACAATGATAGGTGTTCCCAAATCCGCCCCGCCAACGATTCTAAATCCCCAAGGCTGATCGCGACCATTTCGTCGAAGTTTTACGACGATAGTTTGTTTTTTAGTATTTGTCATTATTTAAAAAAAAGAAAAAAGTTATGACCTAGTCTCCACAATAAAATGAATGATTTGACAATCAGATATATGAAAATTAAAGCCAATCGTTAGAATGCAGTTTTATTTTATCTCTGGTGCACTGTGCATCGATTCGATATGAACTTTTTACTGCAGTTTGACTTTGACAATGCTAAAACACATTCGATCTCTTCGACGTCTGGTTACTCAACTAAATAATACTCGAACCAAAGATTCTGCCCTCATTTTAAATTGGCATACTCGGCCCATTGTTTTGGCTCGCCATTTGCAACGTCACTATTATAATAATTATAATTATCAATATTGTTATCATCATCATCATCATCATCATTTTTATTGAGATAATTTTATGGTCTTGACTGTCAGTCTGCCCGAAGTCGGCTATAAAGATGTTTTTATTATTTGCCAGAACATCGCGGAATGTTAACTATTATCATAGGTATATAGGTAGGTGTGTAATAAATTAGATTATAATCGAGATCGGTTTTATAAATTTCAATTGTTATTATGTACTTATGTACAAATAATTGATGATATGTTTTTGTTAAAGGTCGTCTTCTCTGGTTGAGCTTTTAATTGGGATTTGAATAATTATTGTATACGACGCGATGAAATCTAATTGAATCAGATTTCGCCACGCCCATTATATCAGGCAGAGTAGGAGAAAATTCATTTTGCACCGGTATTTCGAGATGATTAATTATTATCAATTGATTTTCGATTGTTGAAAAAAAGATGATATATATTTAAGGAGCAACATTATATGTATATCAACGATATTTTTACACCGCATAAACTTAGATTCTCTGTACATAAGAATTCCTCTACCCCTTACGTATTCAATTATACATCCGTTGTTGAAATATCAGAAAACAAAGTTGCGTTCGTTAAGAATTCAAATTATTATACTTATTATATATTTTTTCCTGCTCTTTTTAATTATTTTTCATTTATTTATTCTTTTTTTTTTTCTCTGAACAATCACTTTACACGATACGCCACAAATTTTAATTCAATCGAACGGTACGATTCGTTTTTAGATTTTCTAATGTGTTTTCTAGGCAAAACCAGGGTGATTATACGTACTTAGGAATCAAACGAAAGACTCGTACGTGTATTTTTCTCTGTTATGCAAATTCAGATTCTTCTTTACATGAATTCTTTTATTTGAATAGTTACTGTTTTTTTTTTTTTTTTTTCTATCACTAGCTATTTAGCAAATCTATTTGAAACCGGCTTCTATTTCAATGTGATGGCATGGCGCTCTAGTCAATTTCGCATGCGGATATTTCATTTTTTTACACAATTTATAAATATAGAAATGTTTATATTCATTTCAATTTTTTCTATAGTTCGTTTGCAACCGGCAGCTGCTCTTGTAAAAATTATACATAGTTATATATACCGGGAACGATGTAAAGTTAAACTATATTTCCTGAATCTTGGAGTCAAACGAAAGATTACTGCACGACAACTTTAGTTACACGGGTCTTGTTAAATATACTTTTTATTTATTGCTTAGTCATCAATCTCAAAAGAAATTAAATTTAATTAAGAATACATGACACACACCTCGTCACAAACTTTAGGAACTAAAACATCAAACACCAAAAAAAGGAATTTATTATTACAAAAATCAGATAAAAAAAAAAGGTGAATAATAAATCAGTATTCACAGTGATTCCATATAATTGATGGTAATTAATTTATTAAATAGAAATAGAAATCTTGCGATGTATAAAACAATATTTACGTAATCTGTGTAGTAATTTGATATGGTGAATTTTAGTGGCATGACGATGATCGATGGTTCTCCCCAAGAGTAATTACAATTAACGGAATCGTTGAAGAATCACTTTCAATTTGTATATGCAGCTAAATATTTTGGTAAAATTGATGACAATTAGAACGGCGATTGGATTCACTGGTTTTTGTCTGAGAACACTTCGATTGGTTTTGGTGCCGGCTGCACTTGGATTAATGACTTTAAAATCACAGTTGAATTGAAATGAGAGAGGAAGACTGTGCAGAGATTCGACAAAGATAGCTGATTAGCAGCGAACTTAAATTAGCAACCTATAGCAGGAAAGGTTAATCAATCAACCAATTAATTGTAAGCAACGATCATACGGCGTTATAATATAACGATGACTCAGGCTGCGTTACAATAATATAATCGCTCTCATGATCACAATTTGAATCATCGAGGGTAATTATCACCCAAGTATATTAATACAATGATCTATAACTTTGGGGTATCGTTTGTTCACATCGGATACATCCAACGGCAATAAACACCTCGTCGAGCTTTATTTGTGTACGATCACATATGTACACGATACAACAATGCTGTTTCATTTGCCAAATCTATTTGATTCAAGCTACCTTTGCACATTGTCAACATCCTAGCGTTACATAATAGTAGTATAAATTATACATCTAATCGATTGGCAAATCGTCGCCCAATCTTCAAGATACTTTTATATCGTGTTCGGTGTACTACACGATTTTAAATTAGACCTCCATAATCCATATTTCACATCATCTTCTACTTGGGTAGTGAGGTGGGTACAGTTATACCTTCGATGAAAATGACTAATTGTAAGTCGACTCAGTTCGCGTAAAGAATAAAATTTAAACTTTCTAAAAAGTTTATTTTTTCCGAAAAAATTGTAACCAAATTTTTCAACGTACACAGTTCGAAAAAAATTTCTTATTAAAATTCAAGTTCGATATTTAATTGATATTCACACTCCCATGTAAAACTAGTTCCCTGAATTTATTTTGGAATGTATACAGATTCTTCGGGTTGAGAATTATCTTTGAACCATATTCAAGTCGAGAGTAAGAACCGAAAATATTACACCTTTTGGATTAGGAGTATTCTTCCGCGATCGCTCTTCCGATTACCATTCTCCGTATTTCGCTTGTGCCAGCTCCGATTTCGTACAATTTAGCATCCCTGAGTAATCTGCCAGTAGGATAGTCGTTTATAAATCCGTTCCCACCTGTTAAAAATTTATTCATCAGATATTTTGTTATACATATATACCTATATGTATATCACAGAAATGTTGATCTCAAGAAAGTTTCTATTTTCCTTTTCATTTCTTATCCTCAGAAACAAACAAATAAACTGCAGTACATTTTGGTCATATTTACCAAGAATTTGAATAGCGTCGAGAGCAATTTGCGTGGCTTTTTCAGCACAGTATAAAATAACCCCAGCACAGTCCTTCCGGTTTTCATGACCCGCATCGCAAGCTCTTGCTACAGAATATAAGTAGCTTCTACTAGCGCTTAAACTTGTGTACATGTCGGCAATTTTTCCCTATAATTTATAATGTATGATGTTCAGTATTATAAAGCCGTCAATATTAGTTCGAGCACGAAACATTTTATTGAGATCATTTACTCACCTGAATTAATTGGAATTCTGCAATTCTTTGTCCAAATTGTTTCCTAGCATGGGCATATTCGAAAGCAACGTCGCAACAAGCTTGCATGATCCTAAAAGAACGTTAGAGTAAAAAATCTTTTTGTTGAGCGAATAAAAAAATGTTGAAATTATTTTTGAATTCGACGAAATAGCTGTTCTTTTTGTTTATATCAACAATTGTTTTGTTGAGTTTAATTTTCATGCTGTGCAAACTACAAAAAAATATTCAACGGTGGTATATCATCTCACCCAATAGGTCCACTTGCAAGGACCAGACGTTCCAAATCTAGACCACTCAATAAAACGTAAACTCCTTTGTTCAATTGTCCCAAAACGTTGCTGGCTATATATAAAATAAAAACACACACCCATACATACCTATACGCACGCAAAATAAAAAACGACGTAAAATAAGAATTTTTCAAAAACACTTTGATGAATCAATGATTTACCCGGTATGCGACAGTCCTCAAAAACAAGTTCACAAGTATTTGACCCCCTCATTCCAAGTTTGTCAAGTTTTTGCGCGGTGCTGAAACCTTTCATAGCTTTTTCTACTATGAAAGCTGTGATTCCATGCTGTGGTTTTTCTGCTTTGAGATTCGTTTTAGCATAAACTACTAGCGTGTCCGCATCCGAGCCGTTGGTTATCCAAAATTTATTTCCATTTAAAACGTAATGGTCGCCATCTTTGTCTGCACGAAGCTTCATGGATACCACATCAGAACCCGCACCAGGTTCTGACATTGCCAATGCCCCCATGTGCTCACCGCTACAGAGCTGTCAGTGGATACAAAAAAGAGAATTCAAGATGACTCGCATGAAGGCTATAACTATATATATATTCGATAATTTTTTTCACCTTTGGTAAATATTTTTGTTTTTGTTCCTCAGTTCCATTCCTGTGGATTTGGTTCAGACACAAATTTGAGTGTGCTCCATAACTTAATCCGATGGCTGAACAAGCTCGGCTAATTTCTTCCATAACAATTATGTGATCAAGATAACCGCCACCTGAACCTCCATAAGACTCTTTAGCTGTTATACCAAGGAGACCAAGTTTTCCCAATTCCTTCCAAAATTCCTGAAATAATTATTCGACGGAATAATAATATGGGGATGCAGAAATTTTAATGAAGCAATTACCCTGAGTCCATCGAACGAATTTGTCTTATCTATTTCAGCTGCCTTTGGTGCAAGTTCCTTCTGCGCAAAATTAAAGACCAGGGAACGGAGCTAAAGGAAGAAAAAAAGGACATCGATTAATGTGTAATGTTTGGAAAATAAATTCACATATAATTATGGCACATGGGAATCATTCGCCTTCGTTAATACATTAATTGATGCATGACAGCGTTGACTTTGCATGACATCGCAGAAAATAACGTAATTATTATTTTGAGAATGACGCATGTAAAAAAAATTGGCCTGTCACAATGAAACTCTTATTTATTATATATATTTTTAATTTATATAAAAACGCTTCACCTCCTTTTGATTATCGCTGAGACCGAAAATATTCTCGTCAATTGGATAATATTGTGATAAACATCTTACGTTGCACTGATTTATTTTATTTACACCCTTAGTTACCCTAAAAATATTTTTGCGAATAATGTTTATGCTCATTTTGTACCGCTGTTAGAATATGATGAAAATGATTAATTTTTGTGTGAAGTTGTTATTGGCTTTAGATTGCGATGCTTCAGAATATGATGAACACGGTGCGACGTAAGAGTCAACAATGTATGTACTGTACGCCAGTAAAGATAAGACTGAATCCAATTATTATGCCATCCATTACGATTGTAAGGCTATCGGTGCTGCCAGAAAAACGAAATGTAAAATTCCACTTGAGGCACATATTATCTCCAAGAAATATATAACATACTCGCAATGATTTTCACAATGATTTTTTTATCAGTAGCTCATGGGACGCGGTACATATGATCGCATTTGAAAGTGGAAGACGAGACGTCGACTTTATGATGATGTGCAACATAACTATTTCCACACGATTGATGAGATTTAGAACGAACGAATTATCAATAATTAAATAAACAAGGGGTTCGATGAACAGATCCGAGAGATTTTTATTCTTTAAACTTGAATTTCGTGATTGTATTTCCAAATCATATTATACATATGTACTTATACATATTTCGAGTACTTTCTCTTCAACCTTTTGCTATACGTTGAATGACAATGATTGAAATTTCAATAACTAACGAGCAACCTTCTCAGACGAGAATTTTGATAAGGGGGAACAAAATATTCTGATAAATAATTGAAATTTTTAAACCTAGACAGTGGTGTCATCTGATAAATAATCGAAAATTTGAATAATCACTATTAAATCGAAAATCCAACAATAGGGGTCGCGTCGTTACAGCCGGTAAATTTCGATTGTTTAGGTTAATTTTCTTCACAAATGTTCTAGCAGTACTCAGTAATTTATTAAATCCTGTCCTACATGACAGCAAAATATCGTGAAAATGGGTGAAATAAATTCGAATGACTTTCACGTTTTAAAAAGCGGTGAGAAGATCCAAAAAGTAGCAAAACACATCGAGGTAAAATATTGTAGACTAAAATTCTGGGGTTACATTCTAACGTGCGAAACTTGAGTAAAAAGTGTTACCTGCACTACGTGGATACAATACCTTTCATATTTTAGGATAAATGGAAACTTGTTCCTGCCTTTCTCAAAGGAAAAGGGCTCGTTAAACAGCACATTGATTCCTTTAATTATTTCATAAACGTTGAGATAAAAAAGATTGTCAAGGCAAACGAGAAGGTGCTAAGCGATGCTGATTCCCTGTTCTACGTCAAGTGAGTTGATAATACCCAAAGGTATGGAGCATCCATGTTCAGAATCAGCAAAAATTGGTATTCTTCACTCTTCAGGTATCTCAACGTCTGTGTCGGCACACCTGATGTCGAAGAAAGTTTCAATGTTACACGGACAACAACGCCTCACGAATGTCGGCTGAGAGACTTGAATTACTCTGCTCCTATATCGGTGGATATCGAATATACCAGAGGCAACCGAAGGATCATTAGAAACAACTTACTTATTGGGAGGTAATTGTATATTTTTTTGAGCTTATCGAATACTCCGGATGTGATGTACTTCTATTTTGTTTCCTGCATACTATTTTGCAATTTTTGAAACAGATCTTGTCTGGCTCTAAAGATGCATAGAACTCAGTCAAATCATCACAAATTTGTTTCTCAGAATGCCGATAATGTTGAGAAGTTCAAATTGCGTTTTGAATAATAAATCACACTTTGAGCTGGCAAAAATGAACGAGTGTCCCCATGATCCTGGTGGTTATTTTATAATAAACGGGCAGGAAAAAGTAATCCTTATCCAAGAGCAGAAGTTAAGAAACCGAATCATGCTGGAAGAGGACAGCAAAGGATGTATCGTCAGTTCCTGCAACAGCTCAACCCATGAAAGAAAAACCAAAACTAATATTGTTGGCAAAGGTGACAAATACTATATGCGACACAATATCTTTCAAGATGTACGTATATTTCGTGCAACATTCGTGCTGCATTCTGCACCTCTTATCTTTCACAATCAATCTCTTCTGCAACTCGCTTCATCACTTTTCAGGATATCCCTATTGTAACAATATTCAAGGCAATGGGCATTGTGTCTGACCAAGAAATAATGCAGCTAATTGGCACCGAGGAAGAATTCATGAGAAGATTCTCAGCTTCTCTGGAAGAATGCCATATCTTGAATGTTTTCACTCAAGAACAAGCACTGAGGTATTCCGAAAATCCCGTTCTTAATTTGTAAGAATAAACATTCTGTGGCCAAACTTCAATTTACGAAAACGTCAACTATTTTACAGATATCTGAGTAATAAAAGAAAACAGAAACGATTCCCTGTGACCAAATTGAGCGTACTCGATGAGCTAAAGGATATTCTGGCCATAAATGTTCTCTCGCATGTCCCTGTGAGTATTTCTGATCCACTAGCTCTGCTGTCTCACTTGACGCAAGACTATGAACAATTATTATTTTTATTCAGGTTGTTGATTTCAACTTCAAAGTCAAAGCGACTTATGTTGCTTTGATGATACGCAAAGTCATGCAAGGTCAAATCGATAAAACGCTAGTTGATGATAGAGATTATTACGGTAACAAGAGGCTAGAATTGGCTGGTTCTCTTCTTTCCCTCATGTTTGAGGATCTTTTCAAAAGATTCAATTGGGAGGTAAATACTAATTTTGTTTAAATTCAACCAACGTTACCAGAAACAAACCGACTACCAATGATTTGTGTCAACTTTTTAACGCAGCTAAAACAAATTGCTGATAAAAATATTCCGAAAATAAAGGCTGCGCAGTTTGATATCGTGAAACATATGAGGCAGGATCAGATCACGAATGGACTAGCGTTCGCTATATCTTCGGTAAGAAGAATGCGCCACGAGTAATTCATTGTGTTAACAATGGAAGAAATTAGTTGGAATCTAATGAAAGTATTTCCACAGGGCAACTGGACCATAAAGCGTTTCAAAATGGAACGTCAAGGTGTTACGCAAGTCCTTTCAAGATTATCTTATATATCAGCATTAGGTATGATGACACGTGTAAATTCACAGTTTGAAAAAACGAGAAAAGTCTCCGGCCCCCGCTCCCTACAGCCCTCCCAATGGGGAATGATGTGTCCAAGTGACACCCCGGAAGGAGAGGTAAATGATGATATTTTTTTTCATCGACCATTGCCAAACGTTTGGAAGAAGGAGCCAAATTGATTTTATGCAATTCCAGGGTTGTGGTTTAGTAAAAAATCTAGCATTAATGACCCACATCACAACAGAAGTCGAAGAAGAGCCGATCATTAGACTGGCCTACAACCTCGGAGTGGAGAATGTAAATATATTAGGCGGCGAGGAAATAAATAACAAAAATGTTTATATGGTTTTTTTGAACGGCAACATATTAGGTATAGTAAAGAACTATGTGAGACTCGTCAACATCTTTCGACTATTACGCAGAAAGGGATTGATCAACGGTTTCATTTCCATATATCCCCAGCATCACCATAGGTAGTTGAGCCAAAAATTATTGAAACTTGTTTGTTTTGCTGTGGTTGACGAACTGCAACTGCATCTTTGAAATTCCATACAGGTGCGTACAGATCTGTTCAGATGGTGGCCGACTCTGCAGGCCGTACATCATAGTGAAGAAAAGAGAATCCCTTGTTCAACCTAAACACATCGAAGCATTAAAACACGGTTTCAAAACCTTCGATGATTTTCTGCACGAAGGTTTGTAATATCGATCAATCGTCGGTTGATATGCGGAATTTCTCGAGAATCCAAAAGCTGAATTTTATTTGTTGCAGGTCTCATAGAATTTTTGGATGTGAACGAGGAGAACGATAGCTCAATCGCTTTCAACGAGAGTCGTATAGACATGGGAACGACTCATTTGGAAATAGAGCCATTCACATTGCTGGGTGTTTGCGCCGGGCTTGTGCCCTACCCTCATCACAACCAAAGCCCTAGGAATACGTATCAATGTGCTATGGGTAAACAAGCAATGGGAACGATAGGATACAACCAACGTAATCGGATAGATACTCTAATGTATAATCTGGTCTATCCGCAAGCTCCGATGGTGAAATCGAGGACTATAGAATTGATTAACTTTGATAAGCTACCTGCTGGTCAAAACGCTACGGTTGCTGTGATGTCGTATAGTGGTTACGATATAGAGGATGCTTTAATTTTAAACAAGGCTTCGATTGATCGAGGATACGGGAGGTGTTTAGTTTACAGAAATGCAAAGTGCACGTTGAAACGATATGCCAATCAAACTTACGACAGAATCATGGGTCCCATGATAGATACGAACACCAAGAAACCGATCTGGAAACACGATATCATAGACAACGACGGCATAGCAGCTCCTGGGGAAATGGTGGAAAACAGAAAAGTGAGTTTTTTTGTGTTTTGCTTGACGATACGGCGAGGTATCGAGCATATTTGCTAACGCATTTCCATTTTGATTCAAGGTTATGGTAAACAAATCTATGCCAGCAGCGACGAATAACCCTGTAAATCCTGGCAACGTTCAGACACAACCAGAATATTGCGATGTGCCAGTTCTGTTCAAAGGACCAGTTCCAGCTTACATAGAAAAAGTAATGGTATCGAGTAATGCGGATGATGCGTTTTTGATAAAATTATTGTTACGGCAAACCAGAAGGCCTGAAATCGGTGACAAGTTCAGCAGTCGTCACGGCCAAAAAGGTGTAACAGGTAATGTCGAAGACTCCGAAATATCAATCAACGTTATCGAAAACTCCTTACAGATTCTCTTTATTTGAATTTTATTCTTTACAGGTTTAATTGTCGAACAGGAGGACATGCCATTTAATGACTATGGTATCTGTCCGGATATGATTATGAACCCTCACGGATTTCCTTCAAGAATGACAGTTGGAAAACTCATAGAATTACTTGCAGGAAAAGCTGGTGTTGTCGAGGGGAAGTTTCATTATGGAACAGGTAATTTTTTGCTATAATATTATTCGATTTACTGTTCATCTGGGATCGACGCAAAGAATAATTGACCATTCTTAATTTTTATCAGCATTCGGCGGCTCAAAGGTTGAAGACGTTTGTGAGGAATTAGTAAAACACGGATATAATTACATGGGCAAAGACTTCTTCTACTCTGGTATTACCGGCGAACCACTCCAAGCATACATTTACTCTGGTCCGGTAAGTTGTTGCCTCTCTTCCTGAATTTATTAAATTCAGTAATTAACGAGAAAAAAATCGGTGTAAGAAACTAATTTGGTCCACAGGTCTATTATCAGAAACTGAAGCACATGGTACAAGACAAGATGCATGCTCGTGCCAGAGGACCAAGGGCGGTTCTGACCCGTCAACCGACGGAAGGACGAGCCAAAGAAGGAGGGTTGCGATTGGGTGAAATGGAGAGGGATTGCCTGATCGGTTACGGAGCCAGCATGATGTTGATAGAGCGTTTGATGATATCGAGTGATATATTTGACGTTGACGTCTGCAATACCTGTGGACTCATGGCGTACAGAGGCTGGTGCCACAGCTGCCAGACCAGTGCTTCAATTTCTACTATATCCATACCTTACTCGTGTAAACTTTTATTTCAAGAGCTACAGTCTATGAATATTGTGCCGAGATTAACACTGAAGAACAGTGGGGACTGAATTGCACCATGTAGAGATAAAACATCCATCTTTTATATCGCCTATTTCCGTTTTTGTTGTAATAAATTTAATTCAACATGGTTTTTAACAAATTAAATTTTATTTTATGTTAATTTTACAGACTTTTTTCTTACGCACAGCAAAAACATAGTCTTGGCGAGAGTTTCTTAACCCAATAGAGGCTGTGGCAGGAGAGGAAGAGGCAATTTCTACACAGATTTCTAAATCCTAGGTTCATCTGCAAGTGCAACAAAACCGCTGTTGATCTCTTGTTGAAGTTTTTTCTCAATTGCTGGCATCGATAAATTATCGGCTTGAATGTTGAAGCTGACATAGACAGGCGTTCCCAGCTTTTTAGCTAATCGCTTAGCCATGTTATTGGATGTGGAATCGGCGACAGAACCCAACAACATTGTGGATATAGGTACTGTTTCATAATTTGATACAAGGGCTAACGATAGATCATTCATGACGTTGTTATTGTAATTACCAACCCAAATATAAAAACTGTCTCTCATTTTAATAATTTGACAACTCATCTTAACCTCACCAACTTCGGTTAAGAAGTTATGAAACTTAAAACTGCATGGCAGTAATTCTAGTTCATTGTCCTTCGATGAAGCCATTGCCTTTATCAGCAATGATGATTATTAAACGTTATTACAACAATTTTCTCTCAGAGAAAAGCAATAAGCAATGGTAAAGTGAGGCAGGTTATGAACGTGTAAACCGACAATGTAAACACCACCGACCGGTGGCATGGCTTTGAAAAGCACTAGCATGTAAATAACGAGATCGCGCCGAATCGACTTGTGAGAGAAAATAGATGAACCAAAAGTATCAGATTTCTCCGTATTTCGTAATTATTATGAGGTGTGAAAAAACGTAGAAAAATAATTTTTGCGTAGACTACGATGAGAGAACGACTGCGGAAGTTAATAGGATATTGTTAGAAAATGTTTATCGCTGTCAAGAGTCGGGATTATAAAGGAGAGCGAGGAAAAGGATAGCCTGAAATTTTGGTTGAGATGTCATGTTGTACGATGATATTCAGTGATGTCATCATTCCATGTTCTCAGAGCTTCCGGCAGAGGCGCTTTAGTATGACGAATGATGTCGGCAGAGGTTCAAGGTCAAGTAGCGGCTTAATGAGAAAGGTGAAGAAGACTGGATACAACAAAATAACGGAGCAGGTTTATTTTGCAGATAATTATCAACGTTTAAACACAATCAACCGAAACTCGGTGAGTCTCTCATATCTATTCCTTTGCGATTACTGTGCCTGACATTAGTTTTCTCACTAAGAAATCGTGCGAAATTACTAATAGGTTATAGTTTAGTCTGATTTTAAAGAGCGGTTTTTAAATGGGGGAACGGTCCAGTCGGAAGTCCGTGTTTCAGCTGCGTGAACCCCGGTTTCGATCAGCGTATAGCGCATGCGTGGAATGATCTTCTGGTTAGAGTATCCATTTTGGTCACATGTGAGTATTTCGAGCTGCTCCCGATTTTTGTGATAACTAATGGTGCTAATTATTTAATTCCGCAAGGAAAGGTTCAATTTTTACCAGTGAGACGTTGTACGGTTTGTATACCCGTGAGAGTGTTCCTACTTATCCAGCAAAAACAATGATATTAACGAGTGACCCGCCGATGACAACGGGCCGCTGGCAATGCGGCTTCTTTACATTCTTTCCCGCCATGTTAACGTTTATTTCCATCAAATACGCTCGGATAACACGGAAATTAAGATCCTAAAATCAAAATGCAAATCCTCCACCAAATCCCAAGTGTTTTTTCGCCCCTGCCGCGCCTTACGCCGGCCTTAACCGGGCGTTGGAATGCATCCTTTAGAGCCATTTGTCGTATCGGTTCGCTATCTTGAAATTCCGATCAAATTTCACCTTCGATACACAAATTACGCACCTCCCGGTCAACCGTGAAATATCCAAAGAATCATTCTCCTCATCAGCGGCTACTTTTCAATCGAATTTCACTATCCACACTCCGTTCTTTATCCCAAAAATTTTTCCGTCAATATGCCACATGGCCACTGTCCCTTGATATCTGGCTAGTCACCCAACCAGAGGTCAAATTAGTCCAACAGCCTCAACCAGAAGTTAACTTTTATCAGGGCCCTTATTTTATTGCCAAATCTTACTCTCCGTCAGTGCAACCTGGATTAGGCTTAGTCCGGCGGTTCAGACTCTTCTCAAACTGGCCATATGTTCAACATTATAGTTTATCATTTTCTGTTAATTTTGCATTGAGTGGGTTTCAGCCAGCTTTGTGTTTGGGAGATGATTCATTTTATGTTGTATTCAGGCTGAAATTATACTCTATTACCTTTTTTGATACGTTCTCATATTTCTTATTTTCTTGCCACGTTTCTTTGTTGATTTAAATGTGACTCGTACTGCTTGAGTTCATGATTTGTTTACGTGCGTATTTTTTGTCTTCTTGGGTGCCAAATTTTTTTTGAGATTACTTCCAATCAAGGCACTTGTAATTGGAGCTGCAAAATATTCTGGAATTTTTTTGATCAAAGCATTGATTCGCTGTAAAAATGTTGATAGGCTATCAACAGAACAGGAGTTTTTGATTCCAAATCATGGGTTTATTTTGGGCTCGATCATATTAGAATACACTTTCATAACAATCATTCAAATTTTATAAACAGGTTCGAAACAAGTCTTTTATTTGATCTCAGACCAAAGTCCACATTTTGGCAACATAACACGATGTGAGATAAAAACTTGTTGCAATTTCATTTCATATCAGCTGTGAAAAAACATTGATGTACTTTTATCTTACAATAATCAAACTGCGCAAAAAAAAAAACAGCTCAATTTTCATATATGCTCGAACAGATATTTTCTTTTACTTTTGTTCAGACCTCCCCAAATCCAATATGACAGACATTGAGGATACTCATTTTGAAACCGGTGACTCCGGGGCATCTGTGACCTACCCGCAACAATGTTCTGCACTCCGCAAGAACGGATTTGTTATGCTTAAGGCCCGTCCCTGCAAGATTGTCGAAATGTCTACTTCAAAGACTGGCAAGCATGGACATGCCAAAGTCCATCTTATAGGAATCGACATATTCACATCAAAGAAATACGAAGATATCTGTCCATCTACGCACAACATGGATGTACCATTTGTCAAGCGAGAAGATTATCAGGCAAGCATTACACCTTTCAAAATCACAATTTATTAATGGAATCCAAAACTTCTTACTTTGAAACAAAAGAACCATCTGACTATGAGAAATTAGTAAGCTGACCGACACCCTCATATTCAACAATTATCAGACCGATTCACCAACAAAAAAGTCTTTTGTTATCAATTTGATGGCAATTTAGATGGAAATTTTCCAAATTGCCATTGATTTCACAAGCATTCAACCATCGGAGTATCGATACTCCAAGTTTTACCAACAAGCTCCATGTTTATGAGCTGTGTATCTCATAAGACCTTTTCTTATAATGTAATTAGTTGACGGACATATCCGACGACGGGTATCTGAGTTTAATGGCTGACAATGGAGAACTCCGCGAGGATCTGAAAATTCCAGATGGGGAACTGGGTACCCAATTACGTGCCGACTTCGATGCTGGTAAAGAACTGCTTGTAAGTATACATGATGTATGCTATCTGATTTTTCATCTTTCAAAATCATGTATTCTAGCATCAAATCTTGCTCATTCGATATCAACAGTTTCCATCAGGAATATTGAGGCTCATTATCTGACAACTTTTGAAACTTTTTACTTTTGTAACATTCCATGCATATTAAAGTAGCTTATTTATTCATACTAGCATTGCATCGTGGTTTAATTGATCTATCCATCGAATTGATCGAGTTATCGCCAATTTATCGCTCTAAAACGGGAAAAAATCGAGATATCTCTATTGGTTTTAGTTTTAGCCTAAGTCTCATAACAAAAAAAAAAAAAAAAACAAATGTAAATATATTAGATTGCTTAATAATGTATGAATTGTTTAATTAATTTTTTAGTGCACCGTTCTTAAGGCGTGCGGCGAAGAAGTGGTGATTGCTCTTAAAAACAATACTGCCCTTGACAAATAATTGTGTTCAGTTTACCGCAACTATCCTCATCAACTGCTGGACCAATCGATATCCTGTCATTGGCATGGAGGAGTTAGTAACATCAGAAATACAACAGCTCGCCAGCGGTGAAAAATAACTTTTTATCAAAGTAACATCTACTTACTTACTTACCATTATCTAAACAACCATATGCTAAAGATTTTTATGCGATGTAAGTAAACGAGAACTAGGAGGCAATTTGCGTTCTAGTTTTGAGAAAACAGAAAAAAAAAAAAAAAAAAAAAAAAAAAAAACCACATACAACACGTTGTTTGTTATACACAAGATACGGCGGCAACTTTTCATCAAAGGGTTGATTGAAAAATAAAATTTACATAAAAGCCTTCAATCATCTTTGATTTTTTTTTTTTTTTAATTAATTCGTTATTTTAGACATTCTGCTAATTAACTTCTATAATCATGAAACTATTGCAAAAACTTTCAATTACAGTTGATGCACGAAAAGATAATACAGTTACTATACTGATTGTTGAAAAGGATATTATCACACGGAACGATTTTGCGTGACAATTATTTTATTATATTCTGTGTGTAATACATATACGCATATATTTTTTTTATCATTGATACGTTAAGCACCCGGTAACCCAATTTTACAATTCGCAATGGCAAAAAATTATTTGGACAGAGCTAGCAAGTCCTTTAAAAATACATTTTTGATTCGTTCAAATTTTAATAAGCAATACCATTTTTTCTTTTTCATTTTTTTTCTTTTCTTTTCTTTTTTTTTCCAACTATTACAGTCAAGTTTAGTGTTGAACTTAGGAAACCCAGAACAAAAGTAAAAGTGGCTACCTATAACGACCGTGTCAATCTCTGCAAGATGCGTACAATAAAAGATTTCATATTCCTATCAGAACAAAAAAGGTTTAATAAACATAAAGAAGAAGAAAATAAATACCTTTTAGGAAAACTTAATGTCCCACGTAATATGTTTACGCCAGAAACATATAAATTAAAAAACAATTCTCATACGCTACAATAGAAGCTTGTGAAATATTACTGAATAGATATTAAGTGCAATAAAAATCAAGAACTTCATAATCCCTTGTGTATTGAAGAGAAAAAAAAAATTAAAAAGAGCAGACGAAAACGAGAAAAAAGATCTTCGACTCACCATGCTGTCGTACGTCGTTATATTATGTATATTTTAATCAGTCACGATTTAGACTGGCGTGTGCTCCGCATGAGAAAAGTTTTCACTTATATTTTCAGAGCAATGGTTTCTTAAATCATTGACAGGTGATTTATAGCAAAAAAAAACTTTGTTTTTGTTTCTTACACATAAAGACATTTTTTTTTTTTCTTTTTTTTGTTTGCTTCTCACAAATTTGAGCGAAAAATTGTTCCAAGTGACACAATCATGAAATATTAAGTATAAGACGTAATAAAAAAAAAAACATAAAATAAAATAAAATAAACTAAAACAAACCAAAACTAGGAAGATAAAGCGAAAACGATGAGAAAAGCGGGATAATAAAAAGCCTACAAATATAAAAATTGAGTAAAGAACTTTTTGCGAAAGTATATCATTAGCAAGAACCGATCTTAAATGAAACTCGTTTATCGATGCCGAATTTACTGATAATAATGTTTCCGTTTCCATTCTAATGTTTGATCGGAGTCAGCTAACATACATGATGTTCTCCGGTCAACCTTACCTTGATCGATTGATGTAGTTTTTGGTGCTTTGGAAAGCTATCGCAGAAATTATTCGAAAACACGATGTGGTTAAGCAGCTAACCTAACCTACTTTAATATAAGAAAACAAAAAAAAAATCTAATATTACACATAATTAAGTAAACCGCGTATGTCTATACTACACGTGTGCTATGTTGAACCAGGTTCATACTGTAGTTTGAATGTGCTTTGTTATTAACACTTGAACGAAGAAGAATTTACACAAAACAGTGAAGTCGTAAGCATCAAGACTGCGTGTATGATTTTGACTCCTAAATTAAATATAAACGAACGAAAAACAAAACGAAAAAATCAAACATAAACTTGCATTGTGATTTCTAGTAGCGGTGTTTCTCTATTTTATTTTTTACCGTTTCGTTTTGTTCTACTTTATCTTCGTGAACTTTTCAACTAACGGTCTGATCTTTCTACTTGTTTTTATTTTTTCTTCTCTCTATTCCTCCTTGCAGTTCAATAACAAATACTCGAAGGCTTGGCCGCACCGTGAAAATATTGTTTGCAATGAACTTTGGTTTTCAGACATGCATTAGGCGTACATCACAGTAACAAAAATATTTCACATCATAAGTAAACTCTATAATAGGAATGAAAAAGAAGTATGGTTATTTGAAAAACGAAATGAAAAATGACGCTAAACTCATTTTCGAATAAGACCGTCTTGCCTGAACGTTTGACAGGTAATGGTATGTGATTAATTTGTAATAATTTCAATTGGTTTGTAATTAATTCTAATCAGAAGTAAGTCAAGAAGTAAAATGCAACGAGCACTTCTTGATGGTAATTATTAAACACTAAATGCTACGTATCATATTAATCGGTAATTCAGAGTTTTATCGAAAGGATTTTATAAGGGATTTTATGGCGATTAGACTGGTTCCTTGAAAATAAAATCCCTTCTGCTTTACTCGGTAATATCATCTCGAATTGATGAATTGGGAAAATTTCTACATGACATTTGATGACAGGGAATCTACGTCAAACTCATGGTGCCATGTATGTAGATACTTTTTTCTTCGGATGTCACTTTAATTTTTTTTTACCTATACAAAACAAGACATTTCAAAATAAGTTTTAAGGTAAGCTGGATCTAATTAAAAGTTATTTTAAAACTATAATTAGATCAAACAATTTCTTTTT
The DNA here is from genome assembly GCA_963932425.1 of Athalia cordata. Lineage (NCBI taxonomy): Eukaryota > Metazoa > Arthropoda > Insecta > Hymenoptera > Athaliidae > Athalia > Athalia cordata. The sequence goes on from OZ010627.1 coordinate 13,057,863, forward strand.
TTTCAAGTTGTTCATCAGCTAAGCGTGGAGACGAGTGTCACAAATGCAATAAATCCTAGCTCGGCTTTTTCAATGTTATGCTATAATTTTCTTGGGCAATATTTTTTCGTTGAAAATCTTGATCGGGAAGTCACTGAATGCTAGAAAATCTACAAACTAGTACTGAAATAAATTACATTGAAATTCTCCATATCAGATCAGCAAGTTGCAAGGAAGACTAGAGTCCAATGAGAAAATATTTCATGCAGGGAAACTTGAACTAAATGATAAATAAAGTGATAAATAAAGTTATCGTTGAAAATAAACCAAAAGTTCTGCATAATCTTTTAGTTATCTCTCGTGAATTTTAACTTTGTTGCTCGTCATCCTTATCTCTATTACTTTTGGACTATCTCTATTATCGGGACCTAAATCGACAGAACCTACCTCGTTTTCGATGGCAATTAAGCTTATTTTTCCTTTTACATTTAACTTGTAGTTTTGTTATTATTATAATAGCACTGCATTTCAAGAACCGACACAATCTATACATGTGTAGGATAGTGAGATGGTTGAATACCTACGTATATACGTGGTACTTGAAAAGAAATTAGAAAAAAAAATTTAATAATTAAATCTTGCCTCCCAAATTCATTTTTGAAATAGTCGTAGGAACGGTATCGCGACAATGATTGATAAATGGGGAAGGTGGGGTACTACCTAATGAGAAAATGAAAAATAAATAAAAATTTCTACTAATCAAGCAAACGATTATTTCTATACATATACACATATATACATATACTACGACTTATTAGGGTATAACGATAATTAATTGAAAATGCTGAACTACTAGAAGAAAAAAAAAAAAAAAACACTGTTGTCCTATGTAATAATTGTGGGAATAAATAAATAAATGTGATTTTTTTCTCCACCGACCTTGACGGTGAAATGAATCAGGAAACTAGATCATCTTTTCAAATTTTTTATAGTTCCTCTATACCGAATGAATATTATTGGTCGGATAGTTTTGTCGATATGACCTCGATTAGGATCAAATGCAGTTTTAAATCAATTTTTATCCGGATAGCCGTTAATAATTCACGTTGTTGCACCATACAATTATTTATCAAAAACTATCAAATGAACTATAATGTTTTTAGCGTTCAATTATTCTAATAATATACCCAAGGTAAGTGGGACAAGTGTCCAATTTCTCAGTACATTGAAATCGAGGTAACTAGTCGTCGAGAATATTTATCGTAATGACAAATGATGGTTATAATTGAACGTATAATTCATTATCAATAATTGATACTAGAGGCATGGGTACATCTGTAACAGATAATAATACATCGTAGGTAATCAATATACTATATTTTGACAATGATTATAATAATAATTGGCAATTACCTCTCCGTAATTGGGGGGCACGCAGTATAAGTAGTTACCAGGAATAATTGATGATCGAGACAAAATCATTATCATCAACTAATAAGTCATCAACAAATTGGCTAAATAATCATACAATATGATAATTATACTCTGCTATTGTATTCATGTCTAAAATAGTACATATAGATACTATGTACAATAGACAAGAGAAAAAAAATAAGAAAGAAAGGATATTTATAAAATAATAAATTACGCCACCCTTTAACAATAGCGATACAAAAGTTTTTGTTTTTTCTTTTTCATGTTTTCTTTTCTTTTATATATAACAACAATAATAATAGTATTTAGATACGATAGTACACACCTACGGCGTAGGGTTTGTGTTTAGTTTGAAGAGAAAGTAAAAAAACAATTCACATCTAATAATACTAATTGTATCATATATTTATCTTCAATCATTTGACTTATAATCTGTATACTATGATTTAATATTGACCCGAAGTGAATGTGCCATTGAAATGTAGGTAGTATAAATAAACCATTTGATATTTAACTATTTTCTTTGTAAAACAGTCTCGGATGATGACAAACGTAAAGCTCATGAAACGATTCGAATGATTTATAGATCATAATTCTAAAGTAACATGAAACAAATATTCGTATTCTCACCTTTAATGAGAATCATGTTCCAACCAGCGATTGAAATTGAAAATATCATTAGAGATGACGATAATTAATATCCAGTCGGATTGGTAGCATTTTTGATATTTGCATAAATTCAGCACCATAGTATGGAAAACATGTGTCAATATTATTGAATCGAGAGTTTAACGAAACAAGCAGTGAAAAACGAGGTCTTTGTTAACTGACCTTTTCAATATGGTTATCGCGAAGCTAGTGTGATGTCAATAATTTAGCATACTAATAGATAATTGGTTCTTAAGAAAAAGCTTAAAAAGTTTTGAATTCATTCACGTTTTCAGACTGAATTATTCCTGCATAATACACAATATAAGGTGCGATATCTTCGCGACTGCTCTGCTTACATATGTATATAATTAGATATACTATGTATATATTTATAAAAAATGTTATATGATGAAAAACAATGTAAATTGGCAGTCATTCGGGTATTTGATTAGAACACCTTATGTTTCATTATACATATTGTTTAATTAATGATGCGCATAGGTAATTGATTGCTTTGCAATAATTAAATTATGTAGGCTCTTCCCACCGCAACTTTCTGCAGCCTACATTGCTATTTATTATAGTTATCATTACCAGACGAGTAATTATTGATCAACGGAATAATAACAAATCAACTAAGGGTCAGATAGATCCGGTGGTGGGTACAATAACTACGACTTCAGCTAGACGCTAAAACTGAATAAGCGATGAAAAATTTAGTTATTGTGTTTCAGCGATGTTTCGGTGTTCAAGAGTTTATACATCGTGCATCGAAAAGTGAGTTGATATCTTGAAGATTTACTTGAACTAATATTTGTGAAAAAAAAAAAAAAAATACAACGAAAATACTTTTTTTAAGCAATAATTTATCTATACAAAAAATATGCAGTCTTGGGTGTACTTGATCACCGTACTGAATTAAGTATACAAATTTTCAGAAGTACTAACGTTAAACGAATTGAGATAGAAATTTGCTATCGTTAAAACGAATATTGGTCGATGTCGTAGTACAGTGATTTTTCATGGGGAATCATTTCCTTGACGATGATCGTTAAGAGTGAAATGTCATATTTGGGGCTGTACATTGGCATGGCAACATAAAAAATTCATAAGTTTCTCTCAAGCCCCAGGAAACGGAGAGTGAAAGCTTTAAATCTTTTGTGCAAGCCCACATCATTTGCTGATTTATTAAAACGTTGGAAATCGCACGAGATGGAACAGAAAACATGAAATACTTTTGCCTTGAAACCGAAAAGCGAAAGAGTGAGATTATTTTTCGCATGAAATACACAAGAAAAACAAAAAACATAACGACATTCGTTTAAAGTTAGTTTAACGTCTGATAGAAACTAACTATAGTTATATTATTACAATGTGTTAAAAAAAAGTTTACTTCCAGAACCATTTGAAACGTTGAAAATTTCATTTTTTTTATTTTTTTTTTAATAGTATTTCTTTCAGATTGCAAACAAAGAATAACAATTTGACCCTACAACGTTGTACGTGTAGCGTTTTCGTTATTAATTGTTTTTTCTCTTTTCTAATCACAATCGTAATAGAAGCTCTCGTGAGGCTCGTGAGATCAATTGTTCGCATGTCGCTTTTGCAAAGCGGCTGCTAAATCTTGCCTTAGTGCAGCCTGCTGCCTTTGATCTGCCAGAGACTGTACAGATCTCAATCCGTTAACTATATCTTTCGTTTTACCAAAATATATCTCATTCAATGTATTACGTATTTTATTTTCCATATCCTCAACCATTCGACCAATGTTTGCGATGTGTGGAGAGGTTTCACTTATCGCCGCGTCCTGCTCAACCTGAATATCAAACGAGAATAAAAGACAAATATATTAATAAAAATGAAGATCGATAGGTTCCAAAAAAGTGTGAAACAGATACGCTACCTGTCTGGTTAAACTGCCGCCAAGATTCATCGTACCGGAACCGTGTTTGTTCGTCTGTAGCCACAGCATAGCGGTGGACGTTAGTTTGTAGTGGGCGGTCCTGCCGTTAGATTTTTCCTGGACTTCGACTACGTGTATGGAGTCCCAACAGCCTTTGATTTTCTTTGAACCATCTCCGGCCTTTTTGATTAAAATAACTCCCGCAAAACCGTGATCTAAATCCCACAAGTACACTGACGAAACCCCACCCTCAAAGTATAACTCACGATATTGGTCGAATGCGTGATTTGCATCTATCTCCAATTTTCTAAGCCTCTCGGAAGGCATCGATCCATCTTCTAGAGGAGGATCGTATGTGTTACTCCAAGGTGATCTGGGAAATTGTAGATTCTGAGCATCTATTCTAATTCAATGACTTTTCATTTGGGTATACATATGGAAGAGATGTATTTAGGGAGAACATTGTTTCTCAAGGTATTCTTACCTGTACGAATCTCCATCCCGATTGTAATCGCAGAGGAGATAATCCTTGCCAGATTCCTTATCTTTAGCTATTTTCAATGGCTGATCAACAGACGAAAGCAAATCTTCGCACAATGTGGGTACTAAGTCAATCAAATCGCTAAGATTTTTTTCAATCTGCTGTGGCGGCAGGCGTCTCATAAGGTCCAACGCGCAGTCCATCTGTTGTTCCGACTAGAATAGAATATGAATAATAAGGGCTTGAATCATCACATATGTAAAAAGAGTATCTTAGGGCAAACTTCTGTGTTTGATAACAAGATGATAACGTTTGTAGTAAAATACTTTTAAAATGTTAAAAATAACGCCATCTTGTATTACGCGTTTCGAAGGTTAAGTTTGTTGCACAGTGATTCCGATTTTCGATGGAAAATTATTTGTGGAATCCGTTCAACGAATTGCAGAAAATCTGATGAAATTTGGATCTCCCTTCAATTTTAAGCCATGGAAATGATATTTTAAAACATGACTATTGGTTTTTCTAGATAATCGAAGAATTTATAATAGCAAAGTGACTCACCATGGTGATTTCTTTCGCGAAACACCTGACACAGTAGTTATTAAATTCTCTGATCACAAATCCGTCTTTGTGACTCTAAATGTTGCAGGTAAAGTTTTCACAAAATTAAAATCAGCGCTAATTAATTATTGTTTAATTTTTGTCTCACTCGTATGCGGTATAAAAAAAAAATGACATTTGAAGGGTGTGTCAGCGACGACGGTGATTGGTCAACTAACGGTCCGTATTTGAACGACCTAAACGCAAACTGCGTTGACAACGCAGTTGAAAATCGGCCGTACAATTCAAATTCGTAGCGCGCAGGCACGCTCAAGATGCGACTCTTTGCACCATGGGCTTTGTCGAAGAGTGTAGCATAAAATTTTAATACTTCTTGAGGTACGTGCATTTTATTTCACTTTTCTAACATTTTATTGACGCTCAGTTTCCCATTTTCTTCCATCTTCGATTCGTTGTAAGTTCAATAGCAGCTCAGAGTGGATCGAATTTTCTAAAGATTTCATGAAGTCTTCACAATGAAATAGAACGAATAGCATCTGAACTCGAGTTACTTCTTAGAAGATTTCACTTTGAGCTAATCACAATAAACTACATACATAACTGTAAAGCGAAGGGCACAATACAGATTAATTTAGGAATCAAATACCTTGGAAAAGAGGTTAAATAATTTTCTGAACGTGTTTTTATAAATTTTTATTGTTGTCACTATTATCGAATACCAGATTAGGCACTGCTGCTGCAAGCAATTTGATACGGTTCAAAACCGCGCAAGGAGCAGTGCAAACTGATGATGATTTCATCGGACTATTGAGTAACCCTGAATGTTAAACCCAAGCGAAGTATAAATAGTAAATAGAATTAGTATATCATAAACATTTATATATAAATATATACATACACAGTTTTCTTAACAAATTCTGCAGAATATATTACACTAAGAAAGCATGAGGCCTTCACTCTTTTAATGAAGTTTCTTTCCCATCTTCACAGCGAATCATATGTCGCTGTGAAGCAAAAATCGCCTCTGTAACTCTCTGTCAACAAATGGTATTGAAAGTTCGAAGAAGTATAGAATCTCAATGGAAAATTGTATGAAATAAGCAATAATATTCTCATGTTCATTATATGCATAAAGTTATATTTATATCAAGACTGTAGCTCTATCTAAAAAAAAAGTGTCGTAAACAATTTTTTTCCTATATCAAAGATCTGTTTGTTGGCCTGCAGTGTCTGAATTTAAACAACTTACATTAGTTTCGATTTTTATCGACGCGTTCTATTTAAGCCAATTGTGCATACATCTCTTGAATATCGAGATGACAATTCGCAAACAACAATTATCGGTATTGTTACATAGCTGGTATATTTATAGGTATTGACATCCATTGACTACTCTCTTAGTCTCGCTAATCGCTGGGTCAGCTCGTCTTGCTCTTGGCTAACTTGTGTCGATGCACCAATGCTGCCCAACTGTCCAGAAGGCAGCTCCATGTTCAATTCAAGACTGTAAAAATTTATTACTCATAATTTGAACTTAAGTATGGTAACTTTTCAGATAATGTAGCAGATAGCTCTTGAAAAATTACAGAGTTACGAAACCAATCTCACCCAGCTTCATCTGCAACTTGCTGCATCAAAGAATCTACATCGTTTTGTGGTACATTTGTAGTTGTTGTCTGCGACATGGCATTTTCCATGTAAGAGCTCTGGACGTCTAGATCCTCAAACTGGCTTTCAAACTTGTCCATCAGCCCGGAAATTTTTTCAAGGTTCATCGATTTCATCGCAGCATCCATTGCCTTAACTACTCCAGCCATCGACTGAGTAACTTTTCTAGTTGTTAGAGCAGTTTGTACTCTGCTTGCAACTGCATCGACGCGAGCGCTCATCCTCAAATAATTCAAGGCCTGATTCTTTTGTCTGATTGCATTTTCAGCATGAATCCTCGCTCCTTCCATATTTCCTTTTTGTATCGCCTTCTTCACTTTTGACTTTTCCATTTTTTCTTCTTTTTCGCATTTTTTTGAATTTCTCTCTAACTCCTTCACAGCAAACTTTAGATTGAACAAATTCTCTAATGACTAACTTAAGGAAATTATACTACAAATGTGGATGCAAACTGCATATTCAATACGCATCGGCTGAAATAGTCAAGTACTTTTTAGAAGTACTTGTCAAAGAACACAAAATCCGAAAAACAAGGCTGTAATCATATACGAATTGATAAATCTATTCTTGTCAAGATGAAGCCAGGGTTGTTGGGCGTGGTAAAGTCGTAAATATATCTTTCAACGTAGCTTCCTGTAAAGTCTACGATGTCAATAGAAATTGGCTCATTAAAATCGTTGTTTAGAAAGGATACTTTCCATCTGAGAGACGGACATGGCTGACTGTTCGGCCCCCGTTGTGACTGTTATAAAATAACCTGAAATAAGTACGTTGTCACTTTTTTTATATTCTCAAAGACAAGTGTTTTGCCTATTTTCAGAGTTTAAACTGCAGCCACAAATCGAAGTATAAAGAATGAATGATGTTAATAACCTTCACCAGCACACCGTTAATTACCTAGGAATATAATAAACTTGACCAACAAACGTCAGTGATATTATCAAAAAATGACGTCACTGTAACTGTTATTACTCATCGGATTCAACCCGGATTCAACATTAATAAAAATGTCTTGAGAACGCTAGCGGGTACAGCGCGCTGAAAATAGTTCGATAGAAATCTGTGGAGCGTCGTAGTGAAAATTTTGGTGGGTTCATTTCGAGAACACGCGGTGTTGAGGGTTTTTATTTTTATTTTATTGTTCTTTAAACAGTCGGTATACGACGAAACAGCTGATCTGTCTTCGCCGCTCAGCAGCACATGTTTGCGCCGCAAAGTGTCGTAGTTCTAAAGTCGTTGATATTTGTTGGAAGTAATGAAGTTTGTGATAGTTTAAAAGCGCGAAGATAAATTCCGGCTAATTTTGAGCCGATTTTTGGTACTCAGGATATCGTATATACATCTCACAGTTGAAATATATAATCCCTTGGCCTTTATACGTCCCGGAAAAATGGCTGACCGCGATAGCGCATCTGAAAGCGATTCTAGCTCAATTGATGGAGGACCGATTATGATGCCCCCCTCACCCGTTACAAGAGAACAACTTCAAAAAAGGATCGAGTCTCTTCAGCAGCACAATAGAGTTCTCAAAGTTGAACTTGAAACTTACAAGCTCAGGGTAAAAGCGCTCCAGGACGAGAATCGTAGTCTTCGTCAGGCGTCTGTCATAATCGTAAGTTCTTATTTCGCAAAAACTACCCATCTCAATTTCCGGGTTCACTTATTAAAATCTTGCTGAAATCACAATAAAATCGAATTTCAAATCATGACCTATCACTTCCTCGAGCATATGCCAGTCTTTTTTTGTTCCCCCTTCCATTGTCCTCAATTCCCTTCTCTGTGCTGGATATGGGTTTGCTATTCAATGAATCGTTTTCCACAATTTACCCAATGTCCATGATCCGAATTTCCTTTGAAGCTGATTTTTTAGAAGTTGCTCATCGCAGATTCTCATGTAGACCAAGGCTCATCTCTTTGGTTGTATGCAGAGTGCATGAGCCTTTCTCTTATTCATGAAATGGATCTCAAATCTCTCGATGGATCGCACAATGCATTACATTAACCACTGTGCAACCTACAATGTGAATACACAAAATTTCCCACAAATGAAACAGTATTTCGATGTATAAGTGGATGACTAATCATACAATCGAATCGAATTTCCGTGAATTCCATCGGCATCATGATTATTATCTTATGAAACACAACTCACACTTCCAATAATATGTTTTTTCACCTGTTTCCAATTGTTATTTATGTTATGACAATGTGCTGCTGAATAGCTGGAAACCTCTTCTATACTTTGGACAATGGTGTTAAACCAACTTCTTTACTGCATTAAAACTTACAATTAACGTCATCGGTCTGTGCTTATTTTCTTGAACAAAGCTTATTATGATGCTCGGTAAAAGTCAGGAACAATCTTCTCTTCCAATAAAACATGTGAAACCAAAAGTACACGAAGAGATAAGAATTTTTCCTGTTGTCAAAAAATACATTGTTTCGAATTATTTCCTATCCTAACGTGCATTTGCCGGGATTTTCAGCAAGCAAAAGCTGAGCAGGAAGAGGAATTCATTAGCAATACCTTATTGAAGAAGATTCAAGCTTTGAAAAAAGAAAAAGAAACTTTGGCTCATCATTACGAGCAAGAGGAAGAATGTCTGACAAACGATTTATCTCGAAAATTGAATCAACTCCGGCAGGAGAAGTGCCGTTTGGAGCAAACGTTGGAACAGGAACAAGAATGTCTGGTGAACAAATTGATGCGAAAAATCGAGAAACTGGAGGCTGAAACTCTAGCCAAGCAGAGTAACTTGGAACAGTTGCGTAGGGAGAAGGTAGAGTTGGAAAATACTTTGGAACAGGAACAAGAGGCCTTAGTTAATAAATTATGGAAACGAATGGACAAACTCGAAGCCGAAAAAAGGATGCTACAAATTAAATTGGATCAACCAGTATCGGATCCAACTTCTCCCAGGGATATCAACAACGGCGATACAGCCACCAATTTGAGCACACATATTCAAACATTGAGGAGCGAAGTCGCTAGATTAAGACACACTCTTCTAATATCGCAACAAGAACGTAAGCAATAATTTTTTTATATCCCAGATCAAAATCGCTCAATAATATACGTAACTTGTACGTCCGATCGATGTTTTATGATGATATTTCCGCCCCACAGATACAGAAAAAATGAAGCGCTACGTAAATGAGGAAAAACAAGTTCGCGAGGAGAACCTAAGGCTCCAAAGAAAACTGCAATTAGAGGTGGAAAGACGCGAAGCTCTTTGCAGACATCTTTCAGAGTCCGAGTCGAGGTGAAAAAATTAAATCTCATCTAATCACTCGTTATTTTCGTACAACTCACAATCAATCTGAATTATGACAAAAATATGTTCTCACAACACAAATCAATGTTTTCACTCCACAGTCTTGAAATGGAAGAGGAACGTCATTACAACGAGATAGTAATGTCTGGTGGCAATATCAGAAATCGCACCGTGTCTAGTCCTGTACCGTACAATCCTTCGCCCAGTTCTTCTCGTCCCCTTAGCCCAGGTAAGACTTTATACAATCCATGATTCACTTGCCGAAGAAAAAAAAGTTTTGATTTGCTTAAAAAGTTGAAAATTCTTGATGATTCTACCTTCAAGTCCTTATCCTTGACATTTTTTTTACCTTCAGGTATCAACATAGTAGGATCGACTTCTCGGGACAGTTTTAATGCGAGTCGCTGCTATGCTTGCGGACAGCCGACCGCGTTGCCGTTCGCTAGTTCATCCCCACCCCCTGCGGTAAGCAAAATTTCTTCGAATTTAGATCAAACTGATAACCAAATATACTTGCAACAAGAGAAAGGTCCTTATATCTTTCGAGTCTTTGCTTTGTGATGTAGAAATCTCATCTGCAGAGAAAGAAATATGATCGCTAGTCGTTATGAAACGTCAATAATTGATTCATTAACATATAAAATACCGCTATGAAAAAGTCTCGTATTCGGAAATTTATCGTTAATAATAAATGAATTGCAGGGTCATATCGTGGCGCCAACTGGTAGACGTACGTCAGATCGGTTTGTGAAACCTGCAATACCACCGACAATTATAAGCACTGGTGGTAATCCGATTCCATGCCCAGCTACGAACACATCCGTGGGATCTCCTATGGATATTTCGAAGACATAAATTCAACGAACTTCACCTACCAGTCCTATTATTATTTTTTAATCTATTACCTAATACGGAGTGTTTCTATTAACTATTACCAGAAAACAGCAGCAACTATAAAATTACTTTATAGCCTGAACCTGGATGACGGATATTGTTTGCATGTATTTTTTTTCTATCTTCACTTTCAGTAGCGGATATACATATATCAAGAGAAAATCATATTGTCGTCATTTATTTCTCGGTGCAACTTTTTCCGTGTAATTAATGTGATTTCATGGTGTTGTAAATTATTTTATTGATCTGTGTGTGATAAACGAAAAAGTGAAGAGAAGAGAAAAAGGGGGAAAAAAAAGAAAATGGGACTCCGCACATTAAACTTACACGTTGGAACCGTTTGGTAAGCTATTTACGATATTCTACTGTAGTACGATGTCAAACAGTATTTATATCTTCGAAATTAATTTTAATTTTTTTTTTTCTTATTTCTATGAATAATTTACTTTTTTGGAAGATCTTTTTTTACTTGAAAAACAAAACATTAATTAACTTTATCCTATCTAATTGTAAGACCTCGAACGTTTGTTACTATGATAAAATTGCTATCAACCTCTGCGATTTTCATATGAACCATCTTTGCTCAGAGGTTGATAGAAGAATCATATTGATGAGTTATTTAAATATTCGTGATAAATTTATGAAAATTTTGTATTTTTTTTTTCTCTACAATTTTTAAATTAATCTGGAGTCTGTACGTCAGCTAGCAAAAAAAAACCTGAAAAAAGAAGCAAACTTGATTAAAACACAAAAAAAAGCTACAGAACAAGTCAATTGAATGTCGAAACATCGTTGGTTTAAATTTGAACCGAACAAATGCTGCCAAAATAGTGGCTTCTAACTCATATTTCACAAAGAACGTATACATATTTCAAGGCGCTAAATGATTAAATGTAGCGTCATGTAATTGAAGAAATTCATCCTAGATTTGAGTAAGAAGGATCAAATGAAAATGGTGCAACGGTTTCATTTTTCATCAAAGTCTAATACCTTTATATCGTATACATTATATGTATACTGGTGGAAGTTCGGAACAATAGGCGATACTTTCAAACCTTAAAAGTAACGTACAATACGCGCTGAGCGAAGTATTGAAGGTTTTAAAGTTCAATATTTACCTTGGCAAGATTAAATGGATGGTATTAAGCAATAACGTCTTAAGCAACATTTCTGAAAAAATCGTGCAATCGATATATTTTTATTATGTGGATCGCGTTTTCGCAACAACTTGAAAAAAAAATTTTTTGGTTGGTTAAGACGTTATTGCTTATTACCGTCCAAATGATCGGAAACGAACGCTTAAATAATAATACTAAACTTTGGATTTCATGGAATAATAATATCATATAAAGAGTGTAACTTCTCACTGCTATCGACAAACGTTCGTAAGTTTATTTCGTAACTATCTAAAGCGAATACGTTGTCAAAGCATTCCGCTTCACTCTTCATTTATAACTTAGAAATGTTTACCGGTTAATAACGATGTAAAGATTAAATGTTTCAAATTCGTAATCCTATACACATACATTTTACGAACATATATATATATATATATTTAAATATATATATCTTTTTTCTGTTCGTTGTTCACACTAATCTGCCTAAATGTAATCGATAGAGGTAAATAATTAATGTTATACGAAAATAACGGATATTCTTTGCTGGATCATTGTTGGCGGTTTCACTCTCTATTGTTGCTCAAACTTTTATTAATACCTCTATTATTAATACCTCATGTTTTTACAGAATACTCCCAGAAACATTTTTCTCGTATTCTAGAAATAATTTGTTCAAATTAAAAATTGCCCATAATCATCATTCAATAGCATAGAATGAGCATTTTGATTCCTTCTTTGATGAGCGAATACTCCAACAGTACACCAGCAATTCCCGTGCTTCTGAAATTTGGGGAGAGAAAAAACCTCTCGTATGCCCATGTATCTACTAATAGATATCGACTTCAAACTGCCAGTATCTTCTATTTTTCAAAACGTTGTTCAAGTCCGATAAGTCATGACATTAAAGTTCCCCTTGATCAAATGAAAATTTCCAATTATATTTGTAGTATGATATTGTCGCTTTATTATTGTTATGATAACAGATGGTAATTTCTTCACGCACCTTTTTATCTTTGGTTTTCATTGAATGGAAATTATTGGCAGTTCATAGTTGATACGCAACACTCGCTAAGACTATTGTGGTAATGAATTCTATATTAAAAATAACTACCTAATAACACCTTAATCAATTGTTAAACTCAAAGTTTAGGGTGGTTTTCTAGTAATATATATATATACACATATATATCATATTACGCGCAAGATCAATGAAATTTTTGAGCACGATGAGATATAAAAGAGATATGCGTATTATCGATAAGTCACGGTAGGAAATGAATGGATATTGAATTATGAAATAACAAAGGAACTGAAAGAAGAAAAACAAAAAGAAGAAATAAATAACTGCGATGGTTGTTTGACTTGAATGTTGTACTAGAGAATCAGCCAGTTATTTGAGGCTCTATCAAAGTAGATTTTGCCTGTGCCTAAATATGCATGCGATGAAATCGGCTTCACCGCAGCCGTAATAATATTGATAATGTGCTGTTCGATGTTGCTACCTATAAAATGATCATTGGTTTCTATGTATAATACTATGGCAGAAAACTTTCATGTACCGTGTGATAATTGAAAAAGAATCATTAGGTCTTTGAATAAAAAAATTTTGTTGGCGCATTTTATAATAGAGGAAACAAAAACAAAATAATATCGAGCGAATTAATAAAACCTATTTGGAATTTGGGTCTGTAATATAAATTTTTTATTTACTATCATTATTAATTTGGTGCTTGTTAACGAACCAAATCGTTGGATAGTATTTTTCATCTATACTCTTCTCCACTAATTTAAATATATAAGTTATATTTGACAAGACTCAATATCTTATTTGCTAATTTAATTTTTTCGAAATTACAAACGTGATTGTTAATATTATTATTATTATTATTATTATTATTATTATTATTATTATTATTGTTATTACTGCTACTACTATTATCGTCATTATCATTTCCATACAAGTTTTGTTGCGTATATCATCAAATGTAATATCAGTTTGTCAATTCTTATACGTTAATTTGCACGTGTTAAGACTAATATATTTGAAAACAAGAAAAGGATTTATAAAGATACATAAGTATACATAAATCAATCGATGTTATAAAACTGAGAAAAAACTGTATACTACCTTCAACCGAAGATTTATAGCAAGTTTCTGAAGAACTTGTTTGTCTTTCACCACAATTTGTTTGTTTTTAGGTTGTTCTTATTGTTTTCGGATTAAATAGTTATTAACTAATACACAAATACCATACTAATATAATACACGTTGTTTTTTGCATAAAATATTAATCTGTGATTAACAACACTACAGATCTTAGTTTAAAAATAACACAATCATAACTTGCAGTTTATTCAGAAAAACACAATATTTGTCACCAATTATCATTATTATTATTATTATCATCGTCATGGTTATTATTACTATTATTGTTTAATGAAAAATAACTTTTTCGAATAAAAAAGAAAAATTATGTATTCTGCTTATGCTTTCACGAAATACAGCATCTTTTTGCTATCAAATTGACTTGACTCGCTGGTAAATTTAAATTGATGTACTATGTTACAGAATTATTTTGTACTTGAAATCGCTAGCCTGGATATTAAAAACCACATGGTAAGCGAAATGGAATTTTCAAGGTGGCATGGCCAGCTGAGAATCCCCTGGATCGGCCACAGCGCGTCTTTGGGTAGAATAGCGACAGGTTCGGAACGATATAAGTATAACAAAGTTGCAATGATAATACCCTGTAAATATTTTAAGAATCAGTTATCCTGTATGGAATTCTTCATTTCCTGATTAGTCAAATTAGTACATACGTTAAGAAATTTCAATGTGTAACTGAATGTGAGCCTCAACTTCATCCTGGACATCATGAGATTATTAACTGAAAAATAATTTAGTTTTTCTTACAGAAATTAATAATAGTATAGATATAAATTAATACAGTTGTGAGGAACTGATCTGTTTACCTCTAGTGGATAATTGAGCCTCTAATTTAATATACTGTCGCTGTAGTTTTGCATATTTAGCAAATTCATCAACCATTGAAATCTCTCCCATCTGTTGCTTGATAGCTATCAGATCCTTTCGCAGACCTTGATCCATTTTATTTCCGTTGCCTATTTGATCGGTGAGCTGAAAATAGCTTTGATACATTGTCTAGTAAACAGTGGAAGAAAACCCTACGTATCAAAAGTTATTTGGGTTTAAATAAACTAAATGCAGGAGCAGTTCTACAATGAGAGTTTCAAGTCTCTAGATTCTCAATGCTTGCAAAAATGGTAAAATAGCTTCGTCTCAGCTACAGCCTGTTCAGTTGCAAGATTAAGCTGTCATGTCCAGAGAGATGTGGTACTTGCTCGAGTGTTGTCTCGAAGACATTTGCTAATATTCAAAGAAAAAAACTCACAAATTTGGTAACAATTGGAATTAGCAGCTCCAAAAGGCAGCATGTTGTAGAAATAAGGAAAAGATAATTCATTTTATATGGTTCGTGGGCACTGATGGCGTCAGATTGGTCAACAACGTCTACGGTGATCAGGTAATCGCATTTTTAATAATTAGTTCACACGATATTCAGGTACCGTGATTTAATGTCATTGTTTAGAAAATTCTGAGGTTAATACACAGCCTAGTCAGCCAGGCTAGAGGCAGGATTAGTTTTTTGTGTACACTGCTGCCATTTTCTTCACGAAGTTTGAAAACCCTATAGATGTTTTAGGGAAGATTGGTGTTATATATGTGGCAGTCTCGTTTGCTCCAACGGTTTCTATTTCAAAAAAAGGAAACCGTGCCAATCGAAAATACTTGCGGAGGAACTAAATGTTTGTTGGGTTTTGAACGCGATCCTGTATTCACAAGGTGAAATTAATTCGAATAATACACTGGATTGATTGTGATTCCGATCGGTTTAGTGAGGTGCAAGGTACAAGTTTCGAAGCCATCCAATATTCATACAATGTAAACTCGAATCCTCATGTGTCAACACATCGGACCACCTGTTGATCAAACAGTATCTCTTGATGTATTCGGTCACGCTTATTTTATTTGATTTGATTCAGCTACTCTAATAATACGGAAAGTACATTAGTCAGACGCTTCTATTTTTCTCATTTTGTGTATTTCCCAAGCTCGACAATTATTGTACAGATCTTATGAGTTGTATTTGAAAACAAGCTAGCCTATGATTTCCCAGAAGTACGCTCTTAACTCACTTGAGTTTGGTTTAATCACAGATGGTGGACTCCTCAGTCCGAGTGGCTCTAAGAATCAGGCCTCTTGTACCAACGGAAATAGATAATGGATGTCAGATATGTCTGTCAACGTTACCAGGCCAGCCGCAGGTTCAGGTTTTGGGAACGGACAAAGCCTTCACATTCAACCATGTTTTTCCTCCGGAAGTTGACCAGGAGACATTTTACCATACTGCTGTTGAAGGAATGATCAAAAATCTATTTGAAGGTACAACTATATTTAATGGCAACGCTCTTTATCGGAAGAGGCGTGCCACTGTTTTAGATCAACAGTAATGTTATGGATATACTTCATGGGAACTAACATCGAACATCATTGTTTCCTTCCATCAGGATACAATGTCACTATTCTGGCATACGGACAAACTGGAAGTGGTAAAACGCATACTATGGGAACAACTTATAGTGGCGGCGATGAAGAGATGGGTGTAATACCTCGTGCAATAAGCGAGATATTTAAAATTGTTGAAGATAAAACTGACCATGATTTTAAAATATCGGTTTCGTTCATGGAACTATATCAAGAGCACCTTTATGATTTACTTTCCACTAAGGTCCGTGAAAACTGCATTGTCGATATTAGAGAAGATGCGCAAGGTATTAAAATACCTGGGTTGACGGAAAAAGTTGTCGAAAATATTTCTGCCACGTTTGACTGTCTCAGCCAAGGTTCGCAGGGCCGAGCAACCGGTGCTACGGCTATGAATTCGCAAAGTAGTCGTAGCCATGCCATATTCACCGTCAACATACAACAGCAGAAGAAAGATGATGTGTGAGTATCTGATGGCCCACTAAACAGAGATGTTATCTAAGCTTTTCTCATTCATTACCACAGAAGTACGGCAACTACCGCGAAATTCCACCTAGTAGATCTGGCTGGTTCAGAACGTAGTAAGAAAACGAAAGCTACCGGTGAACGGTTCAAGGAGGGAGTAAACATAAACAAAGGACTTCTGGCTCTGGGAAATGTTATTTCACAATTGGGAGACGGAGGCTCTAATAGTTTTGTGGGCTATCGTGACAGCAAACTGACAAGGTTGCTCCAAGATTCCCTCGGAGGCAATTCTATGACTCTCATGATCGCTTGTGTCAGCCCAGCTGGTCAGTACGCATCAAAAATTTTGTTTGGGATTTCGTAATACAATCTTTGTTACTGTGCGTCACTATCAGATATTGCATTCAAATTCACAGACTATAATTTCGATGAAACCCTGAGCACATTACGTTACGCGGATCGTGCGCGTAGGATAAAGAATAAACCTGTTGTGAACCAAGACCCACATGTCGCAGAAGTAAATCGTCTGAACAAATTGATACAGGAATTGAGATTGGCTTTACTATCTCAGGGGAATGTTAATGGCGTTACGGGGTGCCCAGCGGAACACAAAGAATTGCAGGCTACGATTCAGACGATACAGTCAAAAAATAGAGACCTCACCGAACGTTTGAATACGAATTTAATCGAGTTTCTTCATATGACCGAGCGAGCGGATTTAGCAGAAAGTGCCAGCGAGGCAATTAAGGAAAAAGTTGCCGAACTGTTGAAAGAATTCAAAGAGTTTATCGACAGGTTCGATGCTAATCCAGATCAACATGCCCAACATCGAGCAGAGCTGACTGTCATATATAACAAAATTTTAGGTTTGAATTAGTGTAATCCTTTTGTAAAGTAATCTGGTGTTTCCAGCGGATACAATTAAGAACATTTCACTTCCAGAATTCCAGAATGATCAAGAGAGGACAGCGAAGCAACTGCTGATGCACGAATTGTCGACTGAGAAACAACCTTCGATCATTGATGAAGAGAAGTTGGCTTCTGACTTTGTCGATGTTAATTCTGATGAAGTGGATCCCACAATTTTAGATCTCGAAGATCATCAAGAGAAGCACACGATGCAACAAGCCGAGAGGAAAGATGAAGTGACAAACATCAACCGTGAATTAGCCCTGAAAGAGGAATTAGTTTCAAAACTTTTAGCTAACTGTAGCCAAATGGTAGAATATTCGAAGGAACTCCAAGAAATGGAACAAGAAATAAAGAAACTTCAGGCGGAAAAAGAAGATCTGCAAAAAGTATTAGTATCTGTTCAGTCGAATAACGCCAGCTCCAAGTAAGAAAAAATTTCAATTCGCTTACGTTGCACAGTAATAGAGTCATCCTTACATTTGTAGATCAATTTTTTTTTCTTCTTTTCTACAGGATTGCAGAAGCACGTCGGAAGAAAATGAAAGAGTTGGAGAAAAAGATTTCCGAACTATCCCGTAAATGTATGGAACAAGGAAGTGTGATAAAAATGAAAGAAAAATCTGACGTTAAAATAAAAAATTTGCTAACTGAAATTCAGACCATGAAGCAATATAAAGTAAAATTAATGCGGTTAATGCGAACCGAGAGTGAAAAATTCAGACAGTGGAGGCTACAAAGAGAACAGGAACTCAAGAAACTTAAAGATCAGGATAGAAAACGGCAGAATCAAATAATTCGAATGGAAAATCAACACGGTAAACAGAAAAATGTACTGAAACGAAAAGTAGAGGAGGCGTGTGCAATCAACAAAAGACTGAAAGTGAGTAATTTGATCGTAGTGTATGTAATTCCATAAAGAATGCCAATAATAAATCTATCGAATAAATCTAATGAATCTCCTGAATTCCAGGAAGCATTGGAAAAGCAGAGTAAGGCGCAACAAAAGCGAGAGAAGTCTGGAAACGCTGTAGGAATACAGGCTTGGGTGACGCAAGAGCTGGAAGTTCTTACGAGCACGATTGATGCGGAGCGATCGTTGGAAAGATTGATGCAGGACAGAGCTTTGCTCACAAGCACACTGTCTAAAATCAAAGCGAACAAACACAAATACGACGCAAAAACCTACGAAAAACGAATCACTGAACTTTCGGAAGATCTACAATTACGGAACGCACAGATCTCCGATCTTCAGCAAAAAATCCTTGCTTCGGATCAAGGTAGGATCTAGTTATTTATTGTTTTTTTTTTCTTTTTGTTTTTTTCCAATACCTTAATTGTGCTCTCGTTTACGCAGAGAATAAAACCAAGACCCGATGGAACACGATACATTCGATCACAGACGCAAGAGCTGCTTTGAAGACGTTGTTTGACCTTGCCGCTGAAACGAGGAAAAGTCAATACGCCAAAAGTTATCAGTATGATGAACTTATGGTGAGTATCAAGCACGGAGATCAATTTTTCAACTTTTTGAGCTTGCTTCAAATATTCGATGATCTATTCAATTTGAAATTTTTTGATTTCGCCGCATACAGGATGAGTGTGATTCCTTGCGAATGAAATTACGGCAGATGGAACTGCAACAAAAAGAGCAGGCGTCGAGGCAGCGTGAAAAGGAAGCAAAAATGCGCGCTGAACACGAAGAAGATAAAGCGCAGCTCCTTGAACAGCTACGTGGAAATGTTCCTGCAGTGACGGGTACGAATGAAGATCTCAGTTCCGGAGGTGATGCTCTTCAAAAAAAAACCGGTAGATCTGATTCAAACGAAAAAGAAAATGTAAATAATTCAGTGGCTGCGGATATTTTTTTTTTTTTTTTTTTACATAAAATCTTACATTTTTCAACGCCATTTACAGGTAAAGAGATCGTCAAAATCTAACAATGACGTCGTTTTTTATGAGCCTGATGAGGAACATTACTTAACGGATGAAAGCCTCATCGAAGATGACGTTGACAAGGATCCTGATTGGAGAAAAACTCCCATGTTTGTGAGAATTAGAAAAATACTGGTAAGCTTGAAAGACTTTTCTACCAAATATCTGTGCAGCCTGTATTGGTGAAGGTCACTGTGATCTTATTATGCTCTTTTATCAACAGAATACGGAATCGAGTTTTGAAAATGGAGCACCTGCTCCGAAGCGATCATCGGATGGTGAGATCAAATGTTCCTGTAAGACTAAGTGCAATACACGTTTATGCACCTGCAGAAAAAATGAAGTGGGCTGCGTAAATTGTAATTGCAACCCTGAATTCTGCACCAACAAAGATACTGTAAGAATTTTATGCTCCATAATCTATGCAAATATCATGGCAACATCTTACGTGTAGAGACGTTGCTCAACCCGTGACACGCCGTCTTCATTTTTTTGATTTTATTTCAGTTCAAACGACAGAAGTTGTTCCCAGATATTGGAACCGAAGAACTCGAAGGCTCGTTTAAGAGACCTGAGTAAGATGCACTTTTTTTATGTTATACCTTCATTATTCAAAAAATTTGCGACTACCAAATTATCAAATGCATTGTATTGTCAATTCTTTTCGATTTCGCAGGCAAAGAGAGACGATGCAGCCACTGTCTAAGAAGTCTAAGATTCAGGATGTGACCATACGGCTTGACACCCCTTCAAGTTCGGAAATAACACAAGATAGTTCCATCGAAAAGAGCTTGTAGAAGTTGTGTAGTTATTAGCTGACTGTTAAGTGATATAAGTTTTTCCGATCAGCGTAATATTTTAGGCTGGAGCAGCTCTTACCAACTTTTCAAGTGTAAGTATGTTTTAAACGGATGCACCATTACAGAGAAGAATGGAATTTGAATTTTAATGACTGAATATCGTATGTGGGTATTTATGTTTTCCTTCTGTGTAAAATACAATCGCTCGTCTTTTTGTTACGCACCAAAAGGCGACGAATATAATTATCTGAACTCCCGCATCTTTTCTAAGAAAAAAATAAATAAAATTAATTGTATATTTATAAATTTTTCTCTTATCGATGTTAGCCACCTTCAAGAAACTGCTTTTGCCATTTATCCGTTTTCAGCATTCTATCCAATTACAGTTAGTAGTTGAATTTCACGGTTTGCGTACAATTATTTTGTATTATATGAATCAATGGAGAATTACTTCATCGTACAAGAAACGATGATCTGGAACACTGAAATCTGATTTTTTTGAATTTTACCCGCAACATCACTATTCATTGATTTTATTACATTGATGCAGAAATCCAGAATTTTGTTTTTCAGTTTGCTGTGACAATTTGTGGGTAGAACCAACGGTAGAACTAGTAATTAGTAAGTAACGCGTATGACCTTCACTACGGGTCAAAGGAGAGTTACCCAGCAAGTTAGTTAGCTCACCAGAAGTAGAACCGCTGGTTATTGTTAATAGGTGGAATCAATGAATCAAAAGATTAGAGTCTTAGATCAACCACTCGTTGAAATGATGAATTGTTAAAATTAAATTAAATTACTGGCTCTGCATAAACCAGCTATTATCGTTCAATTTATTGCGTCAAGATACTGTTCAAACTTCCCTCAAAAAGTGTTCGGCGGTCAAAATCTTGCGGTTCGCGGGGAAACAATAATTTCCCCAGATTCGTTTTCCAAGGAACTTTATTCTGTAATCTTGGTAAAACTGGTCATTAAATTACCGGCTTCAAATAAACGCCAACTACGCACGTTGTTTACACTTTTACTTCTTCATTCGAATTCTACACGTGGATTGAAAGATTCCTTGCATAAGAAGCACGTATGAATTCTCCGGATTCGACATAATCCAGCTGATGTAACAATTTAAATACCTTTTGATCGCCTACTTACACATTATTAAGGCTCGACAGATCGTAGAAGCTTCTTGTCAACAGCAATCCAGCATTTTATTGCAATTATCTACAGAACTGTCTATCACAGAATTTCTCAAGATAGCAGTTATGGATGGAGATGGTAAATACAGCAAACCTTCTCCACTGAGAAACACCAAGGGTGCTAATCGTCCTTTCCAATCACCGTTGCGTTCTGTTCTAAGTCCGCATGGAAAAGTCGATCCTCACATAAGGCAACGAGAGACTTCGAACCTTGATTCATCCCCGTGAGTATCTTCTATTTCAAATGATGTCTCTGAAGCTACAAATTTCAGGTTCGTTCATTTTATGCTTGTAGAATTAATTCAAAAGCAGTTCCACAAAGAAATAGAGCAACAGTCCAGTCATCAGTTTTACAGAAAAGGATCTGCCTCGATGATGAGCAAGAAAACCTCACAAAGAAAGAAAAACGATCAATTGATGAAGTTGACCTTAAGGAGATCACTGCAAGAATACAGGATAAGAAACTAAGGTTAGAACAACTGCGGCGTCAATCGGTATATAAAAAAAAGGTCAGAAATCAATCTCTACTCTTTATTATTCTGAAATTAAATTGCCATGTGAAAATTCCATTACTTTCGAATTCGAGCTTTTAGAAGTTTTATTATTTCGAATACCTATCGGCAGCTGAGATTATTTTTTGTTCAGCATGACTCCACAGATTTAGAAAATCTGATAAAAAGGTGGCTCCAAGGATGTCAAGAGGCGCTTGTAGAATTTCATGCAGATATATGTCGTAATGGAGAAACCGCGGTAAGCATGAGTCAACTTTTAGAACAGTTAGGGATTCCCCCTGAATTGGTACAATATTCTATCGAAGATTGCGATTTCGTGTAGCCGTGACTTAAAGGCCATAAGTGTGTTCAGTTTTCAGGGACCAGTAACCCATACATCATTCAAATCTTATCAAATAGGGCTATTTATTCGACTGCATCTATTTTCTAATAACATTCATTTTTATTTCTGCCTGATCATACAACGAAACTTTGTTCTTTATTTTATTATTACACTAAAACATAAATATTTAATATTTGTGTGGTCTGAACGGATGATCTGGATCAAACAGTAGCGGGTCCTTTACGTAGGTTACCTCCTTGAGGTAGTACGGCATGAGTCCTAAACCATAAGATTTATCTTTAATTTCTAAAAAGTAAAATTGTCTAAGTTGACAAAATGAGAAAAAAAATCATTTCTGATAGAGATCGATATATTGTTAAGAACCAATGTAATGTACTGTAGTATTAGTTGAGATGGGACAACCCAAAGTTGATATCTAATATATTGAGAGAACGTTGAATAAATTAAAAAAGTGTTGATTAAATTTTTCTACTTGAGGCGTTATTTTGAACCAATCGATACTTGTTAAAATGAATGACATGAACGTAAGCTTTTAAAATTTAGTTGAAGGATTGCATCAAATACTAACCAGCATTCTGTGCTTTTACAATTTCCTCCTCAACCCTCTGCTGTTTCCTGGTGCATAATCCGGTTATATGACGTCCATAAATACGTCCTGTGTATCGGCTTTGGAACTGTGCGAGTAGACGTGGATTTTTGTAATCTGGTTCTATATTATGTGTGCATAAAATGCATTTAATCGATTCTTTTGCGAATGGGTTTTCCATTTCGGCTGGCTGTAGAATGATAATACGAATTAAGAATGATGAACGGTCAAATGAAAACTAGGGAAATATGTTCAAATCATGAAATAATAAGTCACATAGGATGATTCCAAAGCAAGGACTATGTATGTTGTGACACATGAATAGCTCATGGAAACTGTTAGCATTGGGTAAAAGAGGAAAAGAAAGTATAATTTTATTTATAACGTACGAGATCTTCGGTATCTTCATTATTTGTAATTTCGGCAGTTGTGTTTACAGATCGGTACGAAGAACGCCACAACAATCTACCTGAAATTTTTTTAGGATATAGGTTATTCATTATCATCGGAAGAAAACGTACCTTTGCAATTTAAGACTTTTGTGGAAAGTATTTTCGTACGTACTCGTCATGCTGAGAACATTCCTAGTTAATCCGTAATTCGACATTATCGGTGGTTTCCAATAATTCTGCAATTAATTTGTTTTTCTCCGCACCCGGGGAGCCCGCAAACTCGCATGAATTCCTTGAAGATAGGTTATGTTATGGATGAATGGATCAATCTCAATTCGCCGATAATCGGAGATGAGTAAAAATATGAGATTCGGTTTTGTATTCGTTATTGCTTTATTCTGTCTTACGATTATTACGAGTAAAAATATGAGATTCGGTTTTGTATTCGTTATTGCTTTATTCTGTCTTACGATTATTATGATTATGTGATCAGTTTACATGGAAATTTGTTGGCACTGTGAATATGACGCTGATTTCATTTACTCGGAAAAACCATCAATATAATTATCAAAAAAATGTTCGCAGGTGATTGTGCGAGCTTGAGTGCATTTCAGGAGTGCTTGCTGTAGTCACTTATACATAACGATCCACACGATTTCAGTATTATCGTTCTTTGGAGTCATCCAATTTCCATGGCCGAAATACATGTCCATCAGCTTCCTTTCCAGGCATGTATGTGAAATATGTTTCTTTGAAACTCAGGCTTGGAAATTTCCCAAATTCCATCGTATTCCAATAAGACCGAGCTTCGGACACACGCATTTTGCGCAATTGACTATAGAATTTTGCTTTCATGACAGGAATCTAATGAGGGTAATTGAAATTGATTTCATACGAAGAATTGTTATAAAGTGGAAATGATAAGATTTATGTTTCTCCAAAGCGGATGGAAATGGTATACCTTTTTCTTAATTTCATCCACTTGATCAAATGTCATATTAACAACTTTTGCTGGACTTAAACCTGAGCTGGGTAATGAAACTATAGGTTTTTTACGCTGTTCCATCATTGCCCAACTTTTCTTTGAGTGTTCACACAACTCTTCTGATAACAAAAGCAATAGATGAATTATGAACATCTACTATTCGCAAGATGTAAAAATTCATAGTAAGACCTCACCCTTCATCAAATAATTATAAACTTTGCCTTCCCGGTATTCGATCCATGATTTCAACTGAGGCATAGACCAGCTTTCAGGCAATTTTGCTAGGATAAAATCTTCGTTAGCCATTTTTTTGAGTTCCATCTGAAAAATATGTTCCCTATCGTAATCATCGCCAAGCTGCATAGTTTAAACAATTAAAATAAACTGAGTTTTTTTCGAGAATTTTCAGGTCTCAGCTACACTGATTGGTTCAATGCAGTTACCTTCATCAGTTCAAATAAATCTGTTTCATTTTCGTGGCTCGATATATTCTGCGTCGCGATATCATGATGGGAATTTCTATACTCCGACATTATTCCAGGATTCTTGACATTTTCCGTCACTGGTTCGCTAAGTTTCTCATCTCTAGCACCAGTTGCAGATTTTTTATTCATATGGAATTTCAACTTCTTTGTATCTTGTTTCGGACTTCCATCGAAGTTCTTTCCGCTCCCGCCTATCCTAGTAGACTTTCTATTTCCAACGATTTCTGGGATACAAGCTCTGCCATTATCCGCACCGTTGCGATAAGAAGGTAGATTGTTATCAGAGTTAGCATTCTTTTTTTCAGAATTCATAGCAACGTTCGTCTCAATTATTTCTTGCTGCTCTCTGCCCCTACAGAGATAGTCGCCTTTAGGTCGTACAGATTGGTCTTCTGGCTCGGTTCCATCCGCTCTAACATCCATCGGAGACCAGTGTCTGTGTCCGCACATGCATAAAATATCTGGTTCGCTGGGTTCCGGAGTGATCACTGGACTCTGCATAGTAACTCCCGGAATAATACGTTCAGCTGGTCCCATAGCATAGTTTTCAGCGACTCCGGATACGCAGTACTGTGTTTCAGGGATGAACTCACCATCCCGTAAAACTTTTTTAACCGACGAAATCATCAGCTTTGTATCCTGCTGCATCGGTCTGGACGTCCCCGCAACTTGCAGGTATGGTTGTTTTTCAGCATTTTTCAGACGACGCTGACGATCCATCCATTTTTGCTTCTCTTCTTCTCTTCTGACAACCCTTCTTTCGTACCTGCATTCGCAGACAGGTTTTTTCACCTGCAGCAATTTCGGTTTTACACAGCAACCAGACTTGTCAAATTTCGCACATTTTAACCAACACGGGACGGAGTCTTGACAGCTAGCAAAATAGTCGATTAATCCTTCATCTTTGATCGCTGTAGACCAGTTCTTTCTTTTGGATGCTGAGATATTTAGGCCAGAATCGTCTCTTTCAAAAAATGTTTTATCGTTTTTTCTATCGAATTCCATTCCACATTTGCAAGGTTCAACGTTTGGCTCAGTCAGAGATCGAAGACCACAGGGTGTTGAAAGCTTCTGCAAGTACTTTAAATTCTTGTCAGACTGTTTTCGTGCACATGATTTATACGGAGATTCAAGCAGGTCATATTCAGGAATATATTCGCTACTGTTTCTCTGACTTTGTGGGGGCGTCACATAAGTTACTCCTTCTATAAGCTGAGGCTGATTCATTTCTCTGTTACCCTTTCCAATGTTAACTGCTCCTCCAATGCTGTAGAGTAGGATTTTTTTTTTATTTCTATTTTCTCTACACATACATGGCCGTCCGCCTTTCCTCACTTTTACCATTTCAACAGGATTGTCCGGTTCCGCAAGGTAAACTAAGGTTTTTTCTCGAGGCATTTTTTGCTGCGACTCAGTCCGCCACCCAAATGGACCTGTTTTACTATCAGTGACCGCATTGATTCCTTCTTGATTTTCGTTATAAGAACAATTGCAATCATCGAGTTGTTCTTCAAGACGCATATCTTCTCTTTGACAAGGTAGACGTTGCTCAGTTGGAATAACTGCCGGCTTAACAACATAATCTCTCGATTTTTCATTGATTTTGTTTGGCAAGTGAGGCTGGCGACTAGGTGACAACGACCGGTTGTTTCGTATGGATTTAGGTTTTTGAATCTTCCTATCACTTTTGGATCCGGGCGATTTACGGGGCTGTGTTTTTTTCTTCATTTTTGCCCAATCTTCATATCGTCTGTTTCCGCAATCACTTTTCATCATTGGCTTCTTGCGTTGCAGCTTACCTGGATCAGATTCGTCGGGCAAAGATTTCCTCTTGCGCCCGAATCCTTCCTTAACAATCCGAGATTTTCCAGAATCTTTATCGACTACTTGCAGTCTTTTATTCTTCGTAGATAAATGAGACTTCAAAGTTTGTTGCGCAGCTCTTTTTGGCTTGCTGTCTAAACCAGATGACAAATCTCTCTTGGAACCCGCTTCATGTGATTCTTGCAGTCTAGTAGTCACCTGCTTGCCGCTATAAATAATTTCAACTTTGTCTTTTTTTTTTATATTTTCTTCATTATTAGTTCTGTTTTTATCTCGTTTTTCATGTAGATCGTGATTTTTCTTAGTTTCTTTAACGTCATTTCTTTTTGTCTGCTTCGAGGTACCTTCTGTGATCTTAGGAGTGTCTTTTTTAGCCGATTTATGCTCGGAAGAAAGCAATTCTGGCTGTGTAAGTTTCAGAGAATATTCATATTCATTGTCCCACGGATTTACGGTGGGTGCCGTCCGCCTTTTATTCCACGGATTATCGAAATCGCAATACACAGGTGGGTTTCTTTTGGATAGAGTTTTATCATCATCAATGACATTGGTCCCGTCAGTAAATTTTTCTGAACAGAGGTCATCACGTTTCAATTTACTTCTTCGTAATTTCTCCTTTGCAGCTGCCTCTTTTTCCGCTATTTTTGCGAGCTCTTTTGGGCTCAACTTCTCTTTGTCGTTGTCCGAGTCTTCCTCTTCTTCGGTGTTTTCGTCATCCTCGTCGCTTCGTGCATTAGCCTTGCGTGCCTTTAAGGCAGCATTTGCAGCGCTTCTAATTAATTCTTTAGCTTCAGCCTCCCGAGCGGCCAAAACTTTTGGGTCCGTTACATTCTTGGCTCCCCATGGTCCACCGCAAACTGCCATACCATCTTCGTCACCGCAGGGGCTAAATGTAGGCAACGTGAACATTTTTTTTCCACTCGGTGGTCCATCGCTTGAATCGTCAATCTTATCGGGAATTCCTCTTTTCAGTTTATTATCAAATGGATTTCTCCTGCAAGAATTATCATCTGGATATTCTCTGCACGTATAAGCGGGCGATTCATTCGGTCTGTATTTTCGTCCAAAACAAACCCCCCTTTTCTTAGTTTGCGGTATATTGTCGCCACTTGCGCTGGGGATTATTCTTTCGTTGAACATTTGTTCAATCGTGCAAGCACACGGCGGTACGTTGCGTAATGGTTTTGGAGGACGTTCGTGGAAGATAGTTGTTTTCGGAATGTATTCCGTTTCTTGGATGACGCCAGAAATGTAGTACGTTGTTTCTCCATTGTCGTTAGTGATGCCGTTTATGACAAGTTTTTTCTGAAGCATTTCCTTAGATGCAATCACTTCCAGCAAATTTACCGTCGATTCCTCAGGGCTAGGCGCCGGGGAATGCATAGCCAAAGAACCGACGATGTATTTATTCTGATCATCACCTTCCGCAATGCTATCGATGACCAGATAAGGAGACTTAGTTGCATGTGCCTTTAGATTAGTCTTCCTGGTTTGCCTGCATGAACAACAAGCGTCGCATCGATTTTCAGGTATGACAAGTCTCATTGTAGCTTTGACATCTTTTATAAGTTTGTTGGCCTCGCGTTCAACTTCTAAGAATTCTTCATCTGCATCCTGTAGCCACTCTTGCCAATTTTTTGACAAATTTTTTCTACCTGCCGGATACACCCGCTTGGGACTGTCGCCCAGCTTTAATTCTGCAAAAAATTGTTCGTCGCTGTTGTCAGGAGTTACAGAAGAAATTCCAGTCATCACGTAGGTTACTGGACATTGTGGAGGATCCTCGTGCTCCGATATTCCTGATATAATATAGTGAGCCTCCTTCTCTCCGAGCCATGATTTTCTTTTTGGAAAAGGTGGCTTCAGGGTGCCTGGAATTAAATTTCAAAGATTAGCGGGAGCTGAATATGAAGCATGAATTTCCGATTAGTAAAATAAATTTACCACAGATTTTATAGTTCACAGGGCCAGGACCTTCTCCGAGCCCGGAGAAGGTGAAGTCAAAGGTTTGTTTATCCCCACCTGGTAGACTTGGAACAGAGAAATTGACCGATGTTCCAGAAACCCCTGAACTATTCTCATTTTCTTCGAGATTTGTTTCTAATTGTTTCTCTGTTCCTGAGTGGTGCCAATTATTCTTATCGGGTTCAAGATTTTGGTCGAGGTCACTGGCATTCCACGCTTCAAAATTCCCTCCATTATTTGATTGTTTCGTGTTCAGTTGCGGAAGAATCACTCTAGGCCTCGGTACGAGCTTGCATTTTTCATACCATTTATCCAAAAATTTTCTGTACGTCACCCAATCAGGTATTGTAAACAGCGGCTCCTGATAAGGCGATTTATAAAGTCCACGATGAATTATCGAAGTTTGTGGAGGCTCAGCTGTTCGATTTTGAAGCCGAAAAACAATAAATGCAACTAAAGATTTTCTTCATACCAGGCACACATTTAGAATATGTGATGGAAGGCAACGACTCACGCTTGGAGGGAAACACTGGTCTTTCAATCCCGGGTAACCTTTTGTTCAATTCAATTACCGTATTTGGCAGCGCCAAGAATGCAATTGCTGACAAAATGATTCTCTCGTTACAGTCATAGGTCTTCTCTAAAATGAAAAATACATTAAAATCTTGTTTACAGCCTGCCAAAAAAATTTTATCAGATGCTGAACCAAGCTACTTTTTCTTGGCTAAAAAAAGTCAGTTGAAAAGATATTAATATCTTATAACGAACTGTATTCTTCTTCTTCAAAATATTGTCCAGTCACTTTTTTGTAAATCTCGCGCAAAAATTGAATAGGCTCGAGTCTGGTACTTCGCTGCAGCTTTTTAATAATTTGTGGAGCAATTTTAAATAATGCAGACGTCACACCGATTGTGGCAAGAGCGTTTTGTGTTCGAACAGTAATAGTTTCTTCATAGTCGGCAGTCATTATCTCTCCAAGTGCTAGTACTTGTTTCATCTTAAAGTTCAGATGAATCACAAGATTTGATTAATCCCTCACTCTTGTTAGTGCATTTGATTTGTTCATCAATTTATACCTGAAGAATTGAAAGATCTTGGTACCACCGTGGACCAGCTGTATGTGTCACTGCATCAAACTTTGTCTTGACTGTAAAGAAAATGCAATACGCATCAGCCCATAAAGTGTGTTATGAACTTTTTCTTAAACAAAGTACCTTTCTTCTCTCCAATAAGTGCATTCCTGTCAGCTTCCTTGTTGTAAAGCAATTGTTTCTCATCCCAGAACTGATTTTTAGCTAGCTCAATTTCGTCCTCTTGATACCATAATAGTGGTCCACGAGTTGGCACGCATGGATTGCCATCCAAATTCCAATCTTTCAATTTGCCTTTTGACACTTTGCGTTTGATATGAACAGCCGGTTCGGTATATTGGTATTGGAAATTAAGTGTGGGTGATTCATGAATTGGCGATAGGGCCACCAGGGAAGATGTAAAAGGTAATTTGCGCTGATCATAACGTGTCTCACTATCGCTGTCATTAATATTGCAACAGAACCCAAACGGTTTCAACAAGCTGTTACGGTTCTTGACTTTCTTTCTGTTCCAATAAAAGAAAAAGAGATATCGTGTCATGGATTTTTATGAATGACAGATAACCTGCGTTAATTTGAATATGTCTCTTGTATTTGTAATACTTGGGCGTTTATACTGGCTCTTACCTTGTTCCTTGTTTTCCGTAGCTCCTAATAGACGTTTTTGAGGATTTTGACATTTGTTACCTAAAAATTAGTTCTTTTTTTATATATAATTTTCTTTAAATGTAAAATTTTGTGTCATGAATCGAGTGCTGATGGGTTCTAATGACATTTGTTTATTGGAAACATTGAGTAACTTATACTTACTCAATGTTGGAAATCAGTGAAATTTGAAAAATGAATTCCATAACAACCGCCCAAAATGAAAAGTACATCATGATTTTGTCGATGGCGCTATAAATTGAAGCTAGACAGAAAGCCACAAAAGCTAGATAAACCTAAAATTGAGCTAGAATTTTCAGCTTGGCATTTGAAACGATGATCGCATGTGTATACATTGAGTAACTATACTTCGTTACTCAATGGTATATACGTGTGTGAGAACAATTAATTTCAAAATTCAGTTCTGTGTATCAATTGTCAAACAAGTGGTCAAACACCTGCTGTTGGTAGTTTTAGCCGCTAGCAAGCAGCATCGCGCTGCTAACAAAATCTTTTACTGACATCGTGCCACAGCCCAAGCGTGGCGTCGTTGAAGTTGGGTGTTGTCGTTTATTACGTGTTCGTCTCGATAGTTTATTTATAATTAAATTAAAATAAATGTGATAATGAGGTGTGCCTGGAAAATATTTTTGACAATTAGCGTGCTGGTGATCTGTCAACTCACACAATCATGCAATGGTAGAGATTTCTTCATTTCTTAATCATAATATTTGATAAACGCATTGTCTAATCTAATTACTAACACAGTAGCGTCTGTTGAGTTGATCGTAATCACTATCGTAATATACAATTATAACAGAAATAAAATTATCGGTCCAAAGCAATCACCGGATATTTAATGAAACAAATTAAATGACAGGTGCTTTGAATGCAAGAAGTGGACCATTTCCCATTGAAGGGTTATCGTGTTATTCGATTTTTTTCACGCGCTTCGAACGGCGAGCTGTTTGAATGCAATGGTGAACATTACAGTTTTGTTTCCAAAACGCTGTCTGCGTTTCGAACTTCCAGCGGTTTTGATTCATTATTACGGGGTGCCAAACCGTAATTCCGATCTGTTTGTAAACCCATCAGCGAATGATGGGCGTGGCTTACGATTCTCGCCGTACGCACGTTTCGACCATGACTCATTTGCCATTGCTTTAAATTTAATTGAATGATTCGTAGCTGCATAATGTTTTCAACTTTCTTTAATAATTCTTGAGAACCAAAAGCTTCTTTTCATTGGCATGTGATCTTATTTTCAGGACAAAATTTAAACAATACTGCATCGTGGTGTACGACATCTGATGCAGAACAGCGCAAGTGCGAAGCATTTTCTAAGGCGATAGATACGAAAATTTCGTCCTTTGGATTCAATTATATTTCACTAACATGCAAGCAAGCATTCAACAAGGAAGACTGTATGACGATGCTGGACAAAGAAGAGGCACACCTCACGACATTGGATGCAGGGGAAGTTTTCATTGCAGGAAGATATCACAGTCTCCTCCCAATAATGCAAGAAATCCTGGACAGTGGATTGAATTATCAATATGCAGTTGCGGTCGTGAGAAAAGGATCACTTCCCGATGTTTTGACTCTTAACGATCTCAGGGGCAAAAAAGCCTGCTTTGCAGGGGTCGGAACTCAAGCTGGATGGGTCATACCGATTCAGACGGTAAACTTGAATTTATCTAATTTGATATTGGAACATAGAGTCGGTAGGAGCTGGTTCACGTCTGAGCAAAATAATGTAGTTTTTTAATTATCATTTCAGCTCATGACAGAAGGTGGAATGAAAGTAATCGATTGTAATAATCATGTAAAGTCAACGATAAATTACTTTGGACCGAGTTGTGCTGCTAATTCATTAGTTGACAAGTATAATCCTTTGGGTGACAATTCTGATCAGTTGTGTAAACTCTGTATTGGAAAAGTTCCCGGAGGAAAATGTACCAGTGCAGATCCATACGCGGGATACGAAGGGGCTTTCAGATGCTTAGTCGAGGCTGGTGAAATTGCATTTCTTGTACACAACACAGTTCAAGAGATGACATCGACGAATTTTGATTTAAGTAAGTTTTTAATATCACTAAACGAAGTAGGAATATCTGAGAGTTGACTAGACAATTTTAAGTACTCAACAATGAATTACCTCGATAGATTCAGTCAGCAAAGATCAATTCGAGTTGCTGTGTCGTGACGGAGCTCGAAAGCCAGTGGATGATTATCGCAGCTGTAATTGGGGAAATGTACCATCCAGAGCAATTGTTACTTCATCGGCAACGAATGCTGAAACCCGAAGATTGTATCAACGATTTTTGGTGAAAGCTAGTCATGAATTTCTTGTTGTCGACCCGAATTCGAATTCAACGGTTATCAATCCTAATCGCTTTGGAAATCAGGACGCTTTTGGGAACAGGCCTACCTTTGACAATCGACAAGATTTTGAGAATCGATTTGATAACCGAAACTACAACGGCAGCTTCAATGAAAACAGAAATTATGATAACAGAGACGGATCGGATAGGAGTTTTGAGAACGGAAATAACAACGGACTTTATTCTTGGGATCGTCCCGGTACAACATATTCGGATTCGGCCAATCCTTCAGAGATTTTGCCTATCGAGAGTTTTAACTTGTTCGAATCGGCGCCAAGATATGGAAACCGTCATAATCTGTTGTTCTCTGTAAGTAAAACTCTTGAATCAATCCCTCTGCCGTCCAGATGCTTGATCGGTAGCGTAACGAGTACTTTATTCTTACAGGATTCTGCCCGAGACTTTGTCCCTCTGGCTGAAAAAGATCAAAATCATCCGGGATACCTAGGAAGATCGCTGGATGCTATTCTAGCTGTTAGACAGTGCCCGGTGAATAGGATGACTTTGTGCGTCACGTCCGATGCTGAATTGGATAAGTGTGTTAAAATGAGGGTAAGCATTTTTTCGATCTACTGGAATTCCCTGTTTCATAAAAAATACCATTTCATTCCGTCTCCTGTCTTCTGTTCTAGACTGCTCTGAAAGCTCAGCTATTGAAACCAGAAATGGTCTGTTACAAAGGCCACAGCCAAATACATTGCATGCAGGCCATACAGAATGGGTGAGTGAAATTTAAACTCTGATTCTATGTGATTGATAATAGAATTGTAAAAATTCAGTGAGTAACATAGGCGAATACGCTTTTTTTCAGTAATGCCGACGTGACAGTGCTCGACGCGAGTGATGTGTACACAGCGGGGTTACGCTTCGGGCTTGTCCCATTCGTCTCTGAAGTTTACAATTTGGGCAGCCCCGAGTACTACGTCGTTGCTGTAGCGAAGGAGGAAGACGCCACCACAGATTTGACCTACTTGAAAAATAAGTACACTTGTCACACGGGTATAAATACCGCAGCAGGTTGGGTCTATCCTTTGGCATATTTGATTTCAAACGGATGGATCAGAGGTTATGGATGCGATTCGGTCCGCGCCGCTGCAGAATATTTCACAAAATCTTGTGTCCCCGGTGCTCTGAGTACGGAATACAATACCGGTGTCCCGTACGAGAACATGTGCGACTTGTGCCACGGGGTGAGTTACAGATACTGCCGACGAGATGCCTCCGAAGACTATTTTGGATATACCGGAGCCTTCAGGTGCTTGGTCGAAGGCGGAGGTGACGTAGCTTTTGTTAAACATACAACTGTGGCGGAGAACACAGATGGTAAGCGAAGAACTTTTTGGGCCCGTAATACGTTCACCAAAGATTTTGAGCTGCTCTGTCCGGATGGTACGCGTCGCCCTACCACGGATTACAAGAATTGTAATTTGGGAAAAGTTGCCGCTAACGCAATCGTCACTCGTGGTGGTTATTACGGGTATAACGAGACTGAGATTAATGCATATATTAATCTTTTTGTCTACGCTCAGCAGTATTATGGCAGAAAAGATCCAGACGAGTACAGTTTCAGCATGTTCATTAGTGCAGTGCCTTACAGCGATTTGATATTCCAAGATGCCGCGCAGCAGCTAGTTGTTATTCCTCCTGAAAAAAGGCAATTTAGCGCCTACTTGGGAGCAGATTTTATGAGGGCGAGAAGAATCGTCGATTGCAACGCAGGAGCCGCGGCTATCCAATACTCGATAGTTGGAACGATTGTTATGGGAATTTTGGCTTTGATTTTCAGCGGGTAAAAGTAAGAGTGCAATCGTGGGCTATCACTCATATGTCATTTTACATACAAGTGTTCAAACTTAACGATAAGAAACTATTTTTAAGGAGCCTAAGCTCGTCCAAAACAATCGTCAACGTTCTGAACGTTATTGTTTTACACATTTTTCTCCATAATTTTGATCTGAACATGATCTGAAAAGTTGGTAGCTTATTTCGACGATAGATTTTTTAAAATAAACTTTTAGTGAAGGTTTTTCCATTAGGATTAAAACAAACTCAATTTTACAAAAAAAAAAAAACAAACAAACAAAAAACTTGACATATCTAAGTAGATCATTAGCTTAGAAAGTTCATGAAAATTCACTGTCTGGTTTTGACTGAGAGTTCTAATATGCTCGTCCATAAAATGTAATCAAATCCGTCCAATTCTTGTACATAATTTTAAGAGCTATTTATTATCATATTTACAAATATAAATACTTATCTATACCGAAAATGCTAATTATACGAAGATTATCGTATTGATAATTCTGAGAAAGCAGCTAAAAGATTATTATACAAATTATTAAGTATTTTATAAGGTAGATGTGCCTTAGAATCTTGTAAGATTTCCGACTATTTTTTTAACCGTATACAAAATTACTTACTTCAATTGTAGCAAAGAATTTCGAAAATCCATACAATTTTTGAAATTTTTAATAGGCTATACGTCCTCATTTGGTTATAAAACCTCCTCTGTTAAGGATTATAAATATAACGCATTTTTCAATTTTTGCATGAAGATTCTTCGATTTCAACTTTTCATGATGAATTTAGAAAGAAGAAAAAAAAAAGAATAAAAACAGTCAGAAGCCACTGTATAAACACTTTTCTTGTTTATTGTAACTGCACATTTACAACCAATATATTATTTCTTATTTTTTCAAGGTGTTTTAAGGGTTGAATTTATTATTTCTCGTATGTTAACAATTTTCAAAGATTCCAAGCAAATTTCCAGCAGAATGTTTGTTATAGTTTCAATCGGGTCCACCGTTCATTTGCGTCATAGTTGAGTTTTTTGAAAACAGTTTCAAATTGATCGATCCGATTTCCGCGCACTTCTTCGTAAAACGGTGAAGTCTCTCGAACCCTTTCTGCCCACTCACGAATATTTTTGAAATACTTTATGGGTACTAAGAACTGTAAACATTCACGAAATATTTTATGCCATAGTAATATGGATTAGAAAAAAAAAAGAGGAAAGGAACGGACAATAGTCACACTCACGTCGATTAAATCTATACTCGTTATCGTGGAAATATCAGCAACGGTCAAATGATCACCAGCTATCCATTTCTTTCCCTCTAACATTTCGTTGAGAATTTCTAGTCCGTCCACAAGCGATTCAGTCGCATCCAAAGGCACGTCGTATCCTTTTTTTGTCAAAAGGGGTAACTGCGGAATGATCATAGAACCAATTTTTTATTTAGTATAAAAATTAATTTCGTAATATCTATACGGCCAATTGCCATATATCAATTGTACTTGCAAGAATCGCTTTGAGTCTTCCAAAGAGCATTCCAGTTTCAAAATGCCACATCGAGTCGATTAATCCTCGCTGTTTTGGATCCGTTGGATAATATTCCTGAAGAATTTCATTTGGCGCGTAAACTGTCAAAAGGTATGCGATAATTGCGTGGCTGTAAATAATATCATCATTTCACGATAAAAATTGATAATAGTGACGATAAGTAAATGAAATAATATCAATTACCTGTCTGTTAAAATGTATCCGTTATCATCCAAGACGGGAATTTGTCGAGCGGGATTGAGCTGTAAAGTTTTGCGTTTCTTGAGTTTCTGAACTGTTAATTTTTTCCTCACTTTATCTCACCTTTAGGAATGACGGTAGGCGATTCTCTCCTGTCATCACATTGACATAGCGAATTTCGACGTCGAGATTCAATATTTTAATGAAAGTTTCGACCGCTCTACCTGGCGGAGTTGCTCCCCGAATGCTGTACAAAATAATTGTCATTTTTTCTTCTAACAATTTAATAGAGTTTTTCTATTTAATAAAATAAAATTATCCCGCTTGAATTAAAAGTTTTATAATAATTTTCGAGCACCACAGTACATGTAACGATCTTATGCCTATA
Source organism: Athalia cordata (assembly GCA_963932425.1). Lineage (NCBI taxonomy): Eukaryota > Metazoa > Arthropoda > Insecta > Hymenoptera > Athaliidae > Athalia > Athalia cordata. The sequence continues at coordinate 13,094,819 of OZ010627.1, forward strand.
ATCAGCCGTTAATCACTGATGGCAAAGGTGCGGCGTCATTGTGAAATAAGTAGTTATCAAAAATGTCTAGCAAATAAAACACTTGAGAATTTCAATGTCATTTGAAATAATTACGAGTTGTACAAAGTCTGAATATAGTCTGTTCGATTTTCATTTGTTGCATCGTGTCGGCTCGTTATCGCAGTATTTATTTCCTTACCATTTTATCCTCTTTCTATAATTTTTTGACTCTTAGGGATCGACAATGTGGCGATTCTCGGACTGCACGTCGCTCTCAAAGCTTCACGACTGACAGTAAAAGCGTTTTTTTTCACCGTGCTGTTGTCTTCTTTCTCCTGAAGACCTGGTGCACGCAACTTATTTTTGGGTGTCGCAAGTTCGATGAGCCTTGTCGAAGCTGATTGAAAAAAAATAAGGAAATTACATAACAAACAAACTTATTAGCGTTTGCTGAATTGGAAAAGAAAAAGAATATAGAAGTTGCAAATGTAACCAGTAGCGAAGAGGGCGGATTCCGCGACTTTTCCAGGTAGTCGAATTTCCGTCTCGTGTCGCACTCTAGGCTCGGCGAGTCTTTTTGTGCGTTCGCTCGGTCTGTACATTTTAACGAACGGTTCTTTGGTCGACACCAAAGTTTCACCTCTCGCAATATTCTGCGTTGGATTTTTGATCTTCGGGGCGCCTGATAAACGACGGTAATTTTTTTGCATAAGAACACTGCAGGACCTTTTCTCCGCGACGGCCTGTTGATGAACAAGAAAAAGATTGTATTTTTAATTTTTTGTTTAGTTTTACGGGGAAAGTTTTTTTTTCTATTTTTCTTTTAATTGCATTTCCAAAGCTCGCCTTAGAGTTCCTCTTCGAATCGTTTCGTGCTTTAATCCAACTATTGGTTCGAATTATTTTAGGTTTGGCCAGCTCCAAAATACGGTTGTGACGTTTAACACAGTCTTTTATCTTTCTTTTGTATTTCTACGAGACGAAAGATGCGTTATATTATTGGTTATAATTATTCTTGTTTTAACTCTATGAACGTCCTATTAATTCGATGGGTCGTATTACATCAAACTTAGCGATTTCCCTCGCCGATTTCAAGGATTTCGGTTCCGGTTTTAACTTTTTTTCGATCCTGCCCATCGAGTCGACAATTTTGATCGCTTTTCTGGGCCAATTCCAAATCGCAGATGGTTTCTTTCGACGCATCACGTGACCTTCGATCAGAGCATCGTACAGCATCTCATTGCTAAAAATCCAATGGATTTTTCACTCAGAAATGATCGAGAGTAAATTCGCTATATTAATTTTGAACGGTCGCTCGTATACTTACTAATCGGAAGACAAACTTGAAGCAGCTGATTTCGTTGCTCTGACGGATAAGTTTGCGGCAATCTGCGACATCGCTATTTTTTATTAATTATTTTCTTTATTCATTGATTTATATTTCTATCGAAATTTTGTAGAATATTAATCTGATGTGAGAAACTTCTGACGAAATGATGTATATAATGGATGACTGAACAATGAGATTTTCAACCTGTGAATTTTGAATCTTATGCAAAAGCAAAGAAGCAGAAGTAGAAATTGAACTTGGTTTCAAGGATGACATGGCGGTACACGGGGCTTGGATTGCAAAGCGACCACTTGAAACGTACTTCATGGCTTTGAAAATTTAGCAATATATCAATTTTTCAAAGTTCGAAAGAGATGAGGTTCAAGGAAAAAAAGGACGAAATTCACAATGTTCAACCTTTAGGCCGAAAATAAATTTTTTTGAATCGATCATGCAACTATAATTTTAAATTATTTATGACCCAAAATATTCGTTTCTGCTAATTGAATTGAACCCTTAACTTCCCTTGTGGTCCCTATTCATTGTCTAAAGCTTAAAGGTCGTATTAATTTCCCTTTCATTAACATCGAGGTTTGATTAAATTCCCTCCTTGTTTATAGATTTCTGGTTCCGGGATATGGATGTCTTAGCGTAGTATATTAAGGGTAAATAAATAAAAAACAAATAGGATAGTCCTTGAGCTAGGATATCTCAGAATAAAAGAAAAAGAATTGATTAGCGTTGTCAACATTTGTGGCAAAGTAGAGTTAGAAAATAAGAGAGAATTAATTAGGGTTGTCAATAGCAGTGGCAACGTAGGGTTAGAAAATAAAAGCGAATCCAATGAAATAGTCCCTAAGTTAGGATATCTTCTTGTCATAATTACTATCAGTTGTGCAATCTGTCAATTTGTACCAAGTCCAAATGGCTTTATAGTCATAAGCTGATCTTTTATAATTTGATAACTCGTATCCCATAACTGTGTTTTTATGAATAAATCCAATTATACCCGTATTTCCTTGTACATCCTTCCTTCCTACGATTAAACCTAGAAAAGTTTCTTTTCAGAATTCCATCCCGTGCCCTTTGTGTTCAGCCCTGGATGTATTTCCAAACGCCCGAGAAATAGAGTCTGGTAAATAATTCGCTGAAATTTCAACTTGGCGCCCAACATTTACTATGTTACTCTGCCAATCAATAGCTACCGGCTACAATATGTATACCAATTGACAAATTAACGTTGTAAATATTTGGAATCCTTTTTTTTCCACTGTTACTGACCGATGCGGTTATTTATGCTTCTTCGTAACTGCAGCGATATCATTTGATGAAATTTTTATCTACCCCCGGTGTAGAATACGTACAGAAATTATTTACCCTTCGGAGATAATCGCATTAATGCACATGATCTTATACCTTATTCTGGTAAGTAATATTCACGGGGTGCGTTACCAACTGTTGTTGAAAATTTACTTTTTCTTTTGTTTCAATTGGTTTTTGTTTTTTCTTATTTCTTGTGGGGAATGTTTGTCGAGTTAGGAATTGGGAGATTATCGAATTACATTCCAATTCTTTGTTCGCATTCATTATCGGTTCGGATATATTTATTTGGAATATATATGAGACATACATAACGATATCAAGGATCGTTAATTGATCACCGATTCTATCCAGGGTACGAATTTTCTTATGTCTGCATAAACTCCAGGCAAATGTTCTCGACCGCAATCGAACCCCCATGAAACTACACCGATCAGAACTTGTCTTCCGTCTACAGATGTCGTCAACGGTCCACCGGAATCACCCTGAAAATGATATGAAAAAAAGGAAAGTTTAAGTTTACTTTGCGTAATTTTATCACACATGATTGACTCATTTGTCGTTTTCTCACACTCCTCATTATTCGCGTAAGAATTAATGAGTAAAATTTCTGTGATTTTCTTCTGTCTTTCATTAGAATAATGGCACAGGGTCTTTTCGTATACTTGAAATTTTACCGTGCAAGAATCCCGACCACCTTCACTCTGACCAGCGCATAAGAAGGGGTCGTCGATATTTCTCTCGTACCCGGCATCCGCGAACCATTTTTGACACACGGAGTTGGGAAATACCTGACAGCCGTCATACGAAGCAGCAGAATAAGAGAAAAGAAATTTTCAAAAAATTAATTCCAAGTTTTTCGACGACGTTTGAAGCACCGATTAATTTTTCGACTCACATTTATTTCAGCCTCGTTTAAAACAGCTGGATGGGATGTTCTGTCGTCATGTCTGGTTCGTCCCCATCCAGTTACCGTTGCTCTTCGCCCGATGACAGTTAGATCTGGCGAGGGCAGACAAACCGGAATGATATGTCGATCGAATTTAACTTTTTCGTTTAATTTTATCAGGGCCACATCGTTACGACCATCTTTATCGGAAAATTGAGGATGTATCTGTAAATTAATAGGGTGAGAAACAAAAATACCGATTGATTGTTTAACCATCGATGATTTGAGAAAGACAATTCATTTCTAATCACCACTATACGTGTCGCCTTGTACTCTTTGTGAAGCAACTCTTCCTTGTCTTTTTTCATGTCGAATTCACCTAAACGAATCTTGAGGTTCTTTATTTTTTGACTGTAATTCGAAGAAAGAAAACCAATTAATGAATACATCAATTAATAGAAAAAAAGGGTCACTTACTCGTCCACGCAGTGTGCCGCTGTTACGATCCATCTATGGTTCAAAAGGGCTCCTCCGCAATAAGGCTTGCCCTTGAACGTGGGTTTATACATCGCTACCTGAAACATGATCCATATCCTCCAATTAATAACGATTCTTTCAATTACGGGGGGATTTTTATTCACACCTGCCACGGGTGGCTTCCAAAACTCGAATTTTTGCCTCCTACGACCCTCTTGATCCTTGTTCGCGACTGTCCACAATCTAAAAAATAATTCATATGTACGCATAATTAAAGAGTGAAGAAAAATTAATTAGAAAACAACGAATAAAAATAAGAATAAATTCTTCGAATGATTCGAGTAAGCTTTCTTTCTTCCTCGTCCACTCGTTTGATGAGTTTTTCGATAAACTTATTATTCTCATAAAGATTTATTTTATCACCGTAGTCTTTCCCTGCAGGTGAAATCTGAGGCCCTTGATAAGAACCGAAATTGAACCAAGGCCGCTGATTGTAGATCGAAGAATAATCGCTGCTCATGTACGGCCGTTGTACTGGTGATCAATGATAAAAATAAAGAAATATTTACGTCAGTTTACAGACCCATATAATTTGGGTGACACCGTTCTCGGTGCGTCATGGATTATTCAATATCACGACGACAAACGCTCAACTCACGACTATTTCATTAACGCGTTTGTGTTTTAATTTTTATACATTTGTCTCGAGATTAATATCATATAGGTAAAATGCCACTGAATTATCTCTACGGGTTAGAGACTATCTTACATACCATATCGTATAGTGAGTGAATAATGATTTGTGGAATATCTTTAGATGGAAATCATTCATGCGAGCGTTATAATGAAGTTGGTTCATTCGACTGACTGACTCGATTACCGACGATGATTACAATTATTTTATAATATCAATTGAGCGACCGAGTGACCGAGTGACTAATACATTAACATAATGTACAATCAAGGAGAAACAAAACGGTCACTTACAAATTCTGTAAAGCAGGCTGAATCCGTGATCCGTTAGATCATTTGAAAAATCACGAACGCAGCACGACAAACCGTTGGTACAAAAACCGCGTGGATATCCACCGTCTAATATACAATTGTACATCTTTTCACACACGTAATTATTTCCCATATACTTACATTTTTGATCGACACAATTAGTCCCCGTCATCAGAGACGAAGAGAAAAGTGTGGCGAATAAATAAAAGATTCTCGTATTCATTTCGGATTTGTTTATTTATTTTTCACGAGAGTTAATCTATATTTTCGAGATAATCTATATTATAATTTATTATTCATATATCGTTACGCCCGTATTCGTCGAATATAAACTAACGTATGAATGCGGCATTAAAAATCTTATTCGTTTTTATACTTCTCTCCCTTCTTTTTGACGTTCTTGAATTCAACCGAAATTTTTTCCTCTTGTTTGTTGGTCACTTTTCCTCATCCCCCGGCCGTTGTTTCTGTGTTCTTTATATTCTTGCTTACTTGATACACATTCGCAGTATATAATCGATTCGCAGAAAATACCTGCAAATGATGTTTATAATTATCATAATTAACTAAAATGCGTACTCGCACCTCGCGTTACACTAACATTTACGCCTTTACAGAACAAAAGTACCTGCACTGCACATATTCATATAGGTAGGTATACATATTCGTATGTATTTACTTATAGGTAGATGTACTTCTTATTCACGGTGTAAAATATTTGATTCACTATATATGTATAGACACCAAACCAATCAGATAAAGAAGACGCTAATACACAGCAATAATATATGGATTAACAAAATACAAAATTACAGACGTTCGAATGCGATAGCCAATTCCAGGATTCCTCCAATTGCAGGTAATTCTCCACGCGCGATTACAATCTTGTTGGTTCCTCTTTAACTTATCTATATATAACGTCTCTCGTCACCAATTCTTAATATTTCACAAAATTTTTATTCTTCCTTCATACTTCTCTTCTTCTTTTTTCCTCTCTCTTCAACACCCATTAATCGTATGATATTAAATATATATTTCACTAATCAAATGTTTTAATAATTACGTCTGTTATCATTCACCACGAAATTAAAACGCACGCGTTCAATACGCATGAAAAAACAAAACACAGTTACGATAGTACATGTAATCATTTGAGGAAAGAACATTCTATTCAACACGCGAGATAACTTATATTCCGTCCGCTGCTCGAGAACTTTGAATATAGATAATTGATTTCGGCTATAATATACCCCTAAAAGGCACCTACGGTGCCGAATTACAACAAACCGTACTAATTAACAAATTTAGATCCGACGGAGTGGCTGGCTAGGCACAGGCTGTACAACAGCAGAATAAATAGTAGAGTGGCATGGATCAACAACAACAATTCGGGCACAAACAAAATAACGATAATACAGCAAACAAGTTTGTAATTATGTGAGACTGTATTTTAACAAATTCGACGACCAGAAACACAGCATCGGAAGGTTAACAAAAGATCAGGAGTAACAAAATATAGGTAATTCGTTTAACGGTAGCGGAAGATTATTTACACGGTAGAACCAGAATTATAATTGCGGTATTCGGGAGCGATAGATTACTGATACACCTTACAAGTCGATAATACTTTGAACGATAATTACGAACGGGAGATAATAATAAAGAGAAATAAAATATTAATCGTAAGAGTAACCAATTCCTCAAGGAAATTACATATCATACAATGCAGAATTATAATCGAAATACTATACAGAACAATCAGATATTATCAAGGCTTACTTAACGTCTTCCTTAATTACTTATTTTAACAGAATTTACAGACTTAGGCCTCGTGCAGCAAATGCACGGGAGAAACGGTAGAAGACCAATTAATTACTTAGATTGAACTGGATTTTACAAAACGTACGATAACTTATTCGGCCACGAGGTTTGCCGGGAGAAATTGCAGAATTGCCCAAAACTTAAATTCTTTAAACGAAACGGAACTGAACGTACTGCGGTGGGGCTTGTACCCACCGACTTTAACAAAACCTTAACAAAATACGAAATAACTAATACAATTCTCAATTCCCACTTGGCGATTTCGTGACTTTTTACAGAAGGTGGAAAACCTTACCTCACTGACAATGAGGGAGTTCGGCACCCACTGACTTTACAACTTCTTTTTGACTTTTTAACAATTATTAACAAAACGGTAGCGGTAGATAGGTGCAAGAACGGTAGGTGAAGCGAGAGCGAGGAAGCGGAAAAAGACATCTTCAGCGGCAAGGAAGGATCTAGCGAAAAATACGAATTGTCGATACAACGGTACAGCGTAGAGTAGACCGAATTGAGCGTCATTTCCGCCGATCTTCTTTCTCGGCATGTGACCCGTTTTGGTGTTGCTTCCTCTCCTAATTAGGCCAGCCTATCGTAGACAAATCCTTGCGGAATCCTGGCCTAACAGGTGCGGGGCTCCGTTTTTCTGGTGACAACAGAATTTAACTAGCTGGCACCTCTCCTCTGACGTCATCATCCGTGCTTCCTCGTTGGCTGCGCTCGCTTTTCAGTACTGACCGGCTGGCTGTCTGCTGTCGGAGAGCCATCCAAGGCTGCGTCGACTCAGGCCCTTGGAGTCCTCGTCGTCAAGAATAATATCTCTATCATATATTGTCTCGGGAGACAGATTGTAGTCCTGGGCTCACTTGTGCCTCGGCTCCTACACACCTTCCTAGGTAGAACGTCATCTCGGGGGTTACTATAGGGGTTACCCGGTGACGGGAACAGTTCCGGAACGGTAGATGTTAGGCTGGTCTGGCGCCTGGCCAGTAAGTTACGGGACGGGAGGTGACACTACTCGGTCCATGCCACCCTATACGTCGTCTCCGTAGCATCCAATTGTCGATAGCAGATATTTTTGGTGTTCTGCACTTTTCGATATTATTTACGAAAAGACGGAAGGGATTTTCGGTAGATTTGGGTGCCGTAGTAACGGGGCTGAAAACGCCGCGTTACAACATGTAGAATAATTCGTCAATATAATTATAGAATAACGGTCGGACTGACTCGTGGAATTTTCTTTTCTTGAGGGGAGGCAATCCCAGGCCAAGTCTGACCCTCCGGGATTTCCAGTGCTATCCAACGCACTTCAGTTGTTAGCAAAAATAACTATACCTGGGAAAAACCAGGGGAGAAAACAAAACCCGCATGTGTTCTACATCGCTCGACTGTTTACGATTTGGGACTTTCCAACGTCCCAAGTTTACGACCTTCAAGTGGTCACCAGACGCAGCGGTCCCTTGGCTGGTCGCTAAGGGTCCCACGCGAGAGGCTCGCGAGGGCGGGGCTTGCACGGCTCAACAAACCACGCACGGGGGTTTTGGCATTGCCTCCCACCCTCTGGGGTCAGTCCAAGGCATAGCCTTAGCGTAAGTTAATTTTAAGAAACATTTTCAGTCTTCGTCAGATCTCCGCTGAGGTGAACGTACACCCCCGGTAAGGACGCGATTCACTACGGGTACACTTATACCCTTTTATAACGATTGACTAACATTTTTTGGTCCTTCAAGTCGGATTCACAACGCAGTGATCCAGAGACATTAGTGGTGAATAGTTCGCGCACGTACAGTGATCAAAACCGCGTTTACGAAACATTTGAAAAAAAAAATCAATTGTGCATCAAACAGTGACAATTGTGTAGTGATAAGTGAACCTAGTATAGGGAATAGACTATTATCACCAATGAACATTTATCAGTGTGGAAACTTATTCCACCACTCACGTGAAGACAACAGTCTCCAACACATCCGGTCTACGAGAACTCCTCCGATTCACTCACAGGTGATTTCGGAAGTTTGCTATCTCGGCTTGACGAAGCAACTAATATCATGGCAGAGTTCAACGAGATGAAAAATAAGATCGAGGCAATTGACCGAGAATCAGATTACGATGAAGAAGGCCTTATCTTCACACCACAATAGGTAGGGCAAAAATGCCCTTGCAACGTCACACCAGTGCTACGCCCAACTCGGTAATTACAAATCCAACAGGCAGTAAAGATAATCCAATCCAAGTTCTGGCATAAAATTACCAACGATGAACTTACCTACGTTCAACGGTAACTATGACCAATGGCTAAATTTCCGCGTCACGTTCCAAGAATCCATGACAACCCAGCGATAGCCGATATCCAAAAATTCTACTATCTGCGGTCTTCACTTAAAGATAGCACAGCTGACGTGATCGATTCGCCGAAAACTACGAAATTGCATCGGAAATGCTGACGAAACGATTCAACAACACGAAGCTCATGATTAGTCGGAATCTTCAAGCGTTAGCTGAAACTCCTTCATTACAAAAAGAATCGGGTCCAGCGTTACGACAAATGCTTGATCACGCTCGGAAACTCTCGCGGTCCTTGCTCGCGGATTCTCATATCAGATTGTCAGTGCGATGGACAACACGACTGAACGCGAGTGGAAATGCTTCACGAAGGACATCGAGCTGCCGACAGAAGCTCAATTAATTGAATTTTCGGAAGAAATCCCAAGTACTGCTGTCCACTGCGTTGATTTTCGTGGAAGACTAGTACGCGAAATTACACTTCCCGACTCAGGGTCCCAGTCTGTATTCATGCCTCTTCAACACTAACACGTATTTTGTCAATGTCGAAACGTACGTGATACGGTCTACAATTTTAATTAAAGAATTGCGGGTATTATTGAGGGGATAGATCAAACCAAACAAATACTATTTAAACATATTTTTGCCAGTTGAACATTGATAAGGTTACAGGTTGTGTTTGTGAGTATTGACGAGAGCTTAGGTCTAGTTGACTAAGTTAGTTCTCCCGGAGTATAGCAAGTTTAGTTAAAGGTAGAGATCACTGTGGATCGTTTCGTAGGCTGTGTTATACTGAAGAAAAAGTGGACAGAAATTTTGGTTGTCGAAATTAGTGGGAGTGGAGAAAATTTTTTGAATAAGGGTAGGAAATTGTTTGTGGCTATTGATTGGTGATTGGTTGAAAAATAAAAGAAGAGTTGGTACGTAGATTTTCGGAGAAAACGGTATGTAAACGGAAACGATAGTGGAGAAAGTGCTGAGAAGTGCAAAGATCATAAAAAACTAGGAATTTTTGGACTCACGCTCACACATTTGGTCATCAAATGTGCGGTCTCGTCGGTGGAAAATTTGGTAAGATTTATGACAGTGGGTTTTTTCCGGCAATTGTTGCCTTATTCAGAAGTTCTATGGTGTCCTTGATTCGGACAAGCGTGTCTGTGTTATTTCTTAGTTTTCAATTAAATTTGAGAATATGACCTAACTTATTTCTTGTGCGTCGCAACACAGTCAAACCTGATGACCAGGGAACTCAGCGATCGGCTCTCCTTACCTAGGGAGCGATTCAACCTGCTAATTGGTGGCATCAACACCACGTCTACGAAGGTACACGAACGATTACAATTAACGATACGATCGCGACAGCACGCCTACAAGAGCACGCTGCCGGTTCTCGTCGTCGACGAGATTATCACGCAGCATCCCGCCCGGTGGATTGACACAAAAATATTGCGTGTACCTGGAAATCTGACCCTGGCCGACCCAACTTTCAATCGTCCAGGCAGAATTGACCTCCTCATCGGTACTTCAATATTCTGAGAACTGATATGTGCAGGCCAAATTAAATTGGCGCACGGACAACCCGTCGTGCAAAAAACCCAACTAGGCTGGATTATTTCCGGAGGAGTCGCCGTCGGACAACACAAGGAAAATAAGATTGAGCAGTTTTGCGGATTTGTGACCGACGAACAAATCAACGATCACAAAAAATGTTTCACTATATGTGTTAGCAGGAGTAGGTGCTCCTGATTCGATTTTTTTTTTTCAATGTGTGGATGAAATCAACTTTCTGATTGAATAATGTTTGCGAACGCGTGCACCGTCACACTGCGGATCTTTGTTGACCGCTTGAGGTTGTAAGGCTCAAATGATATGGCGATGATTGCGATGTTACACGCGTGCTAACCTCACATCTCTCCTTTTAGCTTATTCTAAATATCTTATGGGACGTACGATGGGTCGCCCCGATCTTGAATCCTTATTAGGTTGTTGTTCTGGGACTACATTTTGATTTTGATCACCTTCTTTACATCTTTGATTATTACTTCCTTCCCACACAGGTATCTGAATATCTTTATCATTATTTGGTATTGGTGCAACAGGCAAATCTTGAACGTTCTCATCCTCTACGATGATTCTATTAGAATGAGGGACAGTATTTTGCTGTGGTACCTTGATCTCAGGGAGATATGGGTTCAGATTACATTTGCCATAAGATTTCTGAATATGACATTCATTTCTTCTTATATTATTGCCATGCTCATTCAACAACAAATACGATCTTGGTGTACCATGTGGAGCAATAATGGTAGCTGGTTGCCACGTCTCATTTTTGTTACATTTAATTGTCACCTCCTCTCCTGCCATAAAAATATCGGCATTTTTTCTAGCACCCCTGTCATGATACTTTTTTACTTTGTCCCTGTTTTGACGCATTTGGGAAAAAATCTCTGTTCGTACTTTTGGTTTTAAAAGTTCTTTAGTTACTGGCAGTGTGCTTCGGAGTTGCCTGCTCATTAATATTTGAGCTGGAGAAGTCTGTAACTTCGATAAAGGGGTTGTACGATGCTCTCTTAATATTTCTATATAATCAGTATTACTGGAATTTGCTTTCTTAAGAATGGATTTAGAAATGTGGACACCCTTTTCTGCCAAACCATTACTTCTTGGGTACCTTGGACTGTTCGTAATCAAGTCACATCCTATCTCATGACAGTAATTCATAAATTCTCGGGAATTAAAAGGCATATTGTCTGCTCTGATTATTTTAGGTAAACCATGAGTGGTAAAAACAGTTTTCATGCTATCAATTACGTCTTTAGCCGTCTTTGATTTCAACTTGAAAATATCTAACCAATTAGAGGTATAATCTACAATCGTGATATAATCATGACCTCCAAACTGAAATAGATCAGCAGCCACTTTGAAATATGGGATGTCTGGAATTTCTTGTGGAATTAATGCAGCTCTCGGTTTGCTATTCCTAAATTCCTCACAGGTTTTACATTCTTTTACTGTTCTTTCAATATCGATCTTCATTTCTGGCCAGTACATTGATTGCCTTGCTCTATGACATGATTTTTCAACACCAGTATGGCCCGCGTGAATTAACTTTAACATCTTTGGTCTTAATTGACTAGGTACAATTACTTTTTGCCCTAAAAATATCATGTTATTATCTACACTTATCTCTCCTCTTATGCTATAGTAATTCTTTACACATGTGGGAACGCGGTTTTTAGGCGTGGGCCATCCTTTAACACACATTTCTTTTAGTACTGCAAGAATACTATCGTTAGTAGTACATTCTTGTATTTCTTGAACTAAAGAGTCTGACATAGGAAGACAATTAATAATGCAGTGAATGGTTTCACACAGACTGGGATCATCTAGGACTTCGTCTTTCAAATAGGCCCTTGATAGTAAATCTGCTACATACATTGTCCAGGAATATATTCTACTTTGAGGTTATATTTATGTAACTTTGGCTATACTTCGGATTAGGTCCCCCCTCCGATTTGTTTCAAACTTGGTAGAAACCTTCATTTTAGCGTTATAGAAGAACCCCTAAAGGGATTTTTGGCGCATCGAAGTAGTTTTCGAGATATCAATTTTTGAAATTGTGAAAAAAAAAGATTTCTTTTGGCGACATCTCAAAAAATAGTGGTTTCTTGGAGAAATCACAGGAGTAACTTTTTGTTAGTAATAAAATTTCCTATCGGAAGCGGTGAAAAAAACATTCAAAACTCCAAACCCAAACTCGTGAAGGTCGTAGGGGGGTAGCAAAGACCATTAGGTGCAATAAGTAGCCTGGCGCGCTTGCGCGCCGGGCCTCTCATCTCGCAATACTGGGTCGAGACAAGTATGTTTTTTTTTTTTTTTCAATTTTTTGGATTTAGATTGCTTATAGGTTTGAGTTGCCTAGGGTGCAGTTCTGAAAACCCCCCACCTCCGATTGAGCTGAAATTTTGTAAAAACCTTCATTTTAGTGTTATAAAAAAAACCCTAAAGTGATTTTTGGCGCATCGAAGTAGTTTTCGAGGTATATTTGGATAAAAAAAACATCTAAAACCCCAAACCCAAACTCAAACCTAAATCCAAACAAACCCTTAATCTTAAACCAGGTAGCCCAAACCCAAACCCAGGCAACTCAAGCCCAAGCAATCTAAACCCAAAAAATTAAAAAAAAAAAAACATACTTGTCTCGACCCAGTATCGCGAGATGAGAGGCCCGGCGCGCAAGCGCGCCGGGCTACTTGTTACACCTAATGGTCTTTGCTACCCCCCCTACGACCTCCACGAGTTTGGGTTTGGAGTTTTGAATGTTTTTTTCACTACTTCCGATAGGAAATTTTATTACTAACAAAAAGTTACTCTTGTGATTTCTCCAAGAAACCACTATTTTTTGAGATATCGCCAAAAGAAATATTTTTTTTCACAATTTCAAAAATTGATATCTCGAAAACTACTTCGATGCGCCAAAAATCCCTTAAGGGATTTTTTGATCACACTGAAATGAAGGTCTTTGCAAAATTTCAGCTCAATCGGAGGGGGGACCTAATCCGAAGTATAGCCGTAACTTTAACACCATTCTTTGCAATCAGGCTAATTAACATCAGCAATAGGTTTACTCAGAATGCTCACTAATGGTTTATGGTCGGTTTGAATTAACACTGATAAACCATACATATACTTATGGAATTTTTCTACACTGAAAACTATGCCTAAAAGCTCTTTTTTAACTTTAGCATGATTCTGCTGAGTTTAAGTTAATGCTCTTGATGCAAATGCTATTGGGTGACCATTTTGCAGAAGGCAAGCCCCCAAACCACTTTGTGACGCATCACATTGAATTGTTATTGGCAATTTCTGGTTAAAATTTGCAAGATCTGGTGCAGAAGCTACTCTCAGTTTCAGCTCATTAAATGCCCTATCATGAAGAGAGACCCATAAAAATTCAACTCTGCTCTTCAACAACTCTCTTAGGGGTTAAGTTATTACAGCCATATTTGGCACATAGTTTCTTACATAATTAAACATTCCAAGTCTACTTTGTAATTTTTTTACATTTGTGGGAGTGTTACGTCCTGAGGTTATTTTATTTAGTTGACTGGGTTATCGACCGAGTTCGGATGTGAAAACGTTAAGGGGTCTACCCTAATTGTAATTTTCACAAAATCAATTTTCTTTTTATTTCATTTATCGAAAATATAGATACTTGAAAGTGTTATACTGAAGGCATAATGTACGGTGCAGGCATCGCTGATTGAGCATAGGTAAGAATTTTTCAGGTTTTTTCGTTAAAAAAAACTTTGATTGCGTTTTTCTCGAAATGACGTTTTTGGTCGGCTTGTTGAAAATATCTCGAGAACTACTGCATCAATCTTCACCAAATTTTAACCACGTATTCTTTATGATAAAAGCTATAGCGCATATCGGACGATTTTTGAAATTTTGAGTTAAACTTGTTTTTTTTTCACAAAAACATAAGAAAAAAAGCTGATTTTTCATTTCTTTTCGAAAAATCACCGCCATTTTGTCAAAATTGAAAAAATCAAAAATCGTCCGATATGCGCTATAGCCATTGCCTTACTGAATCTAAAACTATTTTTTTTTTATTTTTCAAATGATCCATTCCGGAGATTTCATCAACAGGCCGCACCTATCAGTTTTTTGGAAATTTTTTTGGACTCCATTTTTATACGATAAAAATAGATGAAATAAATATAAAAAAAAATTTTTAATGTATTTCAAGATTGTATTTACTGAGCCTTGAACTGAAGATATGAATATTTATGATTCTAAGCGATGAAAAAAAATCGTGAAAATAGCCATTTTTTTGCGCGTCCAATTAGGGTAGACCCCTTAACAGTGATTCTGTTTCTTTTCACCTGGTGAGTCTGTGGTGGTCGATTTGCCTGGTCGATACGTCAACACTCTACTGATTCACCACGTTACCGTAATTACTTAGGGTTCTTACCAGCCACTGCTCAACGCAGTCGAAATGAAAGGGTGTTATTTATGTTAACAAAAAACAGTATCGGATCGTTGGTTTGGGATAGTATATTTATCAATCATGAAAATGATTGTGAATAATGTTTGGGAACGCGTGCACCGTCACACTGCGGATTTTGGTTGACCGCTTGAGGTTGTAAGTCTCAAATGGTATGACGATGATTGCGATGTTACACTTTAAATTAATCGAATGTAACTTATTCTTGCTTTGGGTTTGAAATAACTGACACTTTGGATTCCAGAAAACTTTTTATGTAATTTGACGAATATAAAACAGGTAACAATTTTTAAGGTTAAAGAACTACTGATACGCGTTTCCTCTTGTTGAGGAGTTACTTATTGTAAGTTGAACGCTGGTTCAAAATAGCTTGTTGCTACGTGGATCTTTGACTGTGAATCGATTGTGATTCGTTTCCTCTTGCTGAGGTATTGCTGGTCTTTGCTGTGACTGTTGTCTTGTTGACTGATGTCTGAATACTGTTTTTTGATGAGTGTTTGACTGACGATTGACTGTCTGGTGACAGACTTTAATACTGACGCTTCTTCTTCTTTGGCCAACTCATTTTTGGGGATGCATTTTGAATACCCGTGGTTCTAATTGGAGGATAGTTGTAGTGGGTGGTTTTCGAAGGTGGGGTCTGATATGCCCCTTGACCTGGGTTTTCCCATTACGAACTAGCCCGCGGAATTTGCCGAGTTTCGCGATTTCCCATGGAGGTAAAACATTTGTCGACCAGATGCCTCGAATGGTAATAAAACATTTGGCGACCAAATGCATCGGTTGATCATAAAAAATCTGGTGACCAAGCGACTCGCATAAACCGGGTGTTCCCGATTCCCCTTTACAATTAGTGCAGGGAACAAAGAGTTTATGGGGCTGTCGATGGCCAAAGAAAGAGAATGCCTATTTCCGATTTTTAGTCTTTTGTAAAAGACATATACTTAACATTACCCTTATGTATGTAATATTTTAAATTCATGATAATAATAATATGTATAGAAATGCGTTGCGCGACGCAACAGATTGTTAAAGGAATTACAATTACAAGATCAGTTTATCAATTGTTTGTTGGTTTATTTTCTGTGGTTTCTGATGTTTAAGGGTGTCCCAGCGACCCCCATCACCTCTCATTTCTCCATGGTTGTGTGACGTCTGTGTGAACACAATCGCAAATTTTGCCTCGGTAAAACAATGGATCAGGCTGAAATTTTCTGAGATTACTCTTTGAAGTGCGGTACAGGGGGCTCTTCGATCAGAATAACGAACAAATTACGTTAGAATCAATGAAATATTCATTTCTCTGAGGCCCCGGATCAGCTGTCACCAATACGATCTTGCAACTCACCGACACGAACCACAATTGCACAAAATACGCAGTATTGATAAAAAAAACACTGAATTGGGTCGAAGAGCCCCCTGTAGGCTAATCTGATTGATCGTTTGGATGAATCACTACGCTAATTATTGCCGTTTGGCAACGGAAAATCGAATATGCGAGCCGAGCATGCAGCTCCAGGGCGCCGCCATGTTAACACTCAATACTCGGCCGTTTACCGTGCGTGTCAGACCCACACAGACAACTGGCCCTGTACGTGGGCGAATTCCGCCTAACGTCTTGCAACTGGATCTACACCGATTCGGAGTTCGGTGGCGGCGCTGGGACACCCTTAATGAGATTTAGATTTCACAATACTAATCGATGAATTCGTGTTAAACGAATAAAGAAATATTATGGATATTCTAAACTCGTGAGGTTTATAATATGAGCTGAATAATCAAGTTAATTATGAGTTAATTAAGACTGAGCTAAAACTGAGATTTTAGATTAGGAGCGATTCTTGAGGGATGCTGGGTTTTATACAACAAATTTGGCGGGGTTTTAGGAGGGGTAGTTTTTCGGGTTACCGCGTCGGCGGGAGTTTACACTATTGGTTGATTTGGGTTTTTCGGAAAGATGCTCTGCTATAGGGATGCTGTGGTTGGACCAGCGCGAGGGCGGAGGGATGATTTCCTCGCGTCCGAGCGTTGGTGGGGTTTGTCTAGGATGTGGGTGTTCAATATTTTCCGTTCTGTGGACTCGATTTCGCTCATAGGTTTTTCAGGATTTGGGGTGTGATTTTTATGGCTTTTCTTAGGATTCTGGACCTCAAGTGGTTGCACGTGCAGTGCGTCTGGATATTATCTTCTTTAGTTTTATGCTGGACTATGAAGTTTGTTTATATTAACGGAGATTGAGGGTCTTTGAGTTACTTGATGAATTTCGTATATATATATAATAGGGTATTCTAGAATATTCTTAATATAGTGAAAATAATATAAGTAAATGAATTATAAGGTTATGATAGTGATTGCATGCCGTTATATGATTAGAGCGCTGCTGTATGCTCGTGGGGACGTAACACCTCCCCCCTTAAGGACTCAAGCGTCCTCGCTTGACGTTTATGGGTTTAAGTGTATTGACATGAAATCTCTATCAATTTGATTATGAACATCGGTTAATTTTACAAAATTGTATATATGAGAAAAAAGAAAATATTATCATCTAAAGTAATTAAAGGTAAGTGTATAAAGAAAATTAACTTAGGGTTTACATGAGGTTGCATAAGGTTCCTTAAAATTAGTATTTTTTTTTTTTTTTCTATATAAAACCAAACAAATGCTATTTACACATACAGATTGTGATGTGTGTATTGACGAGAGCTTAGGTCTAGTTGACCAAGCTGATTCTCCCGGAGTCTAGTAAAGTTATTGTTAGTTAGAGATCACTGTGGATCGTTTCGTAGGTGATGTTATACTTAGAGATCGTTGTGTTATACTGAAGAAAAAGTGGTTAGAAATTTTGGTTGTGGAAGTTAGTGGGAGTGGCGAAAGAATTTTGAGTAAGGGTAGGAAATTGTTTATAGTTATTGATTGGTGGATTTTCTATTGGTCGATTTTTATGATTGGTTAAAAAATGAAAGAAGGGTTGGTACATAGGGTTTCGAAGAAAATGGTATGTAAAGGGAAACAATAGTGGAGAAAGCGCTGAAAAGTCACGTATAAGGGTCATAAAAAAACTGAGAATTTTCGGACAGAAGCTCGCACATTTGGTCACCAAATGTGCGGACTCGTCGGTGAAAAATTTAGAAATGTTTATGACGGTGGGTTTTTCCCGGCAATTGTTTCCTTGTTCAAAAGTGTGTAAGTAGATATACAAGGGGGGTTCTGGATAAATATTCCTGCATTACCCACAATCTAGCTGAGACGCAAACCCGTCAGCCGAGACGCAACGTGTCTCACCGTCGATTCGTCGATTCCCCTCCCCCCTTGGCGAGGTAGCCCGCGATGTGCGGTCGTCGTGAGACCGCCATTTTGTTTCTTTCGTTTTGCGTCGTTGCGAGACGTGCCGGCGGTTTTTTCAAAAACGCTGGCGGTTTTGACCCGCAGCCCCCCCTCAGCCCTTCTCTTTCTCGCTATCTCCGAGATGGAAGGAATTCGTAAATATTTTTTTTCGAATTAATTGTATCTTTCGATCGTAACCAACCAACTATCTAATCAATCAATCAATCATCAAATCTATCTAACTTCTAACTATCAACTCCACACCGCAATACTTTCAACGAAATTACATGCATCAAATTAATCACAAGAATCTTAAACATACCGATTTGTAAATATACAATATTTAATAACAAAATTCGTCTACACCAATCATTCCACATAAAAATACCTTCATTACATCTAAAGTGTAGTGCGGGACAGAACGCCGGATTGTTGATTTATAAGTACTCGTACTCGTTGATTGTTTCGCCTTTCGAATTAATTTACGGGATTCTGCTAACACCGTTTGATATTCATCTTCTATGGTTCCCAAGTCCCTGATGTGTGTTGGTTGGTTTGCGCTTACGTCGATGTCCATTAATTCGTCGTGTATAGCGTAAACGGATTTGAAAATATCAGAAAGGGTCTCGACCTTTATTTCGATCAAATCTGCTTCGGGGCTGTTCGTTTGGGTTTCGAGAAATCCCTTCAGCTTTGAAATCTTGGTTTTGATCTCGGTACGTTTGCGTTTTAGTGTGACTATCGCCTCCCTCGTCATCGTGAATGAGTTTTGGATAGGAGAATTAACTAACAATAAGAATGGCGATTAACAAAACGAGTTTACCTTACTGCGGTCTTCGTTGAGTCTGCGAAACTTCCTTCTTCCGTCCATAGAATTCGAAGATATTTCCGATCCTCTTCTCGTATCAGCACTTGCCGGAACATCTTTTCGATATCTCCCGTGACCATATAATTAGGTATGCGAAACCAGAGTACTAAAGAGAAGAGATCGTCTTGGATGATTGGTCCAACGATGAGCGTATCGTTGAGAGATATGCCTGTGCTGGATGTTGCCGATCCGTCGAAGACTATGCAGACCTTATTACTGTGAGACTTGATTCCTTGACAACCGCATGGTGGGGAAGAAAAAAGCCGTCTCTTGGTTCTCCCTCGATTTTGATCATGTGTCCTAATTCAAGGTATTCGTTGATTATTGCTTGATATTGACGATGAAATTCAGGATCCCTCTTGAAGCGTCGTTCGAGACCACGCAGACGTTGAAGAGCCATATCACGAGAGGCTCCGAGTAGATCTTTCTTTTCGTTGAATGGTAGAGCTACTGTATACGTTCCGTTTTCGTTGCGAGTTACGTTTTTCTTGAAATGTTCTTCACACGCAGCTTCTTCTCCAGATAGGTGCCTGGTAGCGACACCTTCCTCGATTTCCCAGAATCTACTGATATCGTTGTGCAACTGAGTAAGATGAGACATTGCACTCCCTTTGTTGAATGTCGGGGTTATGCTCCCACCAATTACCCAACCGACGAGGGTCTTTTGCAGGTATAGATCTGGTTGGTGTTGACCGACACAGAGTAAGGACAGAGATACTCCTGCGCCTAATAACACCTGTACGGGTACTGGCTTGTGAAATGCTGGATCGGCTAATTTGATATTTGACGGAATGTTGATATGTTGATGATTGATTTGTTGATCAGGAGTGTAGGAGGTAATTTGTGGAACGACTAGAAGATGGATAGTTTTTTGATAGCCATTGTTGTTTGATTTGATAGTGGCGTTGACCCAGTGATGAGCCACGGTTGACAGTTGATTAAGAGCTCCAATGGGAATATGGCAATCCCTTTTTGGTAGTCTTAATGTAGTTGCGAGTTCGTTGGTGATGAAGTTTGTTGTGGAACCGGTGTCGATGATTGCACGACACAGAACTTGAGATTTGTTTTGATCGAGAATGTAGAGTGAGGCTGTGGGTATAATATTGTCGGTAGGTGTATCTAGAGACAAGGATTTTATGAGACCCGAGTGTAGTCACGTAGATTGTGGTGCTACGGTAGGGCTCGATTCTGAATGAAGAAATGTATGATGGTTTTGACCGCAGGTTCTGCAAGTACCTCCCTTGCAGTCCTTGGGTAGATGACCCTTTCCAAGGCAATTAAGGCACAATGAGGCTTCTTTCGCTAACTGACCTCTCTGTTCTATTGACGCCGAAAGAAAGGTTTGACATTTATAGACCGAATGCATACCTTGGTAGATTGGACACGGATGTTTGTTAGTAATCGGCGCAGTCGGAGAATTTGTCGCTGTTGTCGATGTAGTTGGCTGGTTGTGGGTTGAAGATTGAGCTGATGCCCTGTTATTTATAGTCAATAATGATTTACTCCGCTGCTGAACTCGTGTATTAGAATGCGCTTTATTGTCGCGTTGCGGTTTATTAAATGCATCCCTCGATGTGGGTGCTGAATAGTCGGAACAGCTCCCACGTTTCTCCAAGAAGTCCATCAAAGACGTGTATTTTGTTATCGGGCAGCGTGGTTTCCCATTGATATTTCGTTATATCACTGATTTTCGATAATAGTAGGAAGGTTACGCAACTGTTGCGATCATCCACCGGTTCACCGAGACTCTTTAGAGCGCGAAGATGTTGTCTGAATGTATCGACTAATTCATCCAAAGCTTGAGGTGTATCCCTTTGTAAACGCGGAATACGCATCAGGATGGACCTCCATCGAATTTGGGAAGCGCGAGCTCGGGAAGTTTAAGATGTGGTGTCGATGAAGTTAATTGAGTAGGGACTGAAGATGGTGTTGATGAACGCGATTCGGAT
This sequence comes from Athalia cordata, assembly GCA_963932425.1. Classification (NCBI taxonomy): domain Eukaryota; kingdom Metazoa; phylum Arthropoda; class Insecta; order Hymenoptera; family Athaliidae; genus Athalia; species Athalia cordata. The sequence continues at coordinate 13,116,092 of OZ010627.1, forward strand.
GTGTTAATAGAAGCCGCCTCCATCCTTTCTGCCTTGCGAATTAGCTTACGTGATTCAGCCAGAGTTAAATGGTAATCTTCTTCTATATTCTCTAGTTCCGTTATATGAAGCGTTTGGACATCCGAATCCTTTTCCAATAGTTCTTCGTGTATGGCATGTATGGATTTGAAATTTTCAGTAAGAGCGTCTATCTTTACTTGTATTACGTCCAAGTCTGGTGAATCCTTTTGTCGATCGAGAAAGGTTTTGTGTTTCGTAATTTTTGATTTTATAACTCCCCGTTTGTATTTTAGGCTAGTTACGGTGTCTTTAGTCATGGCAAATGGGTATTTAAAGGAATGGAATAGAAATTGGCGATTGACAAAACGAGCTCACCTTGCGGATGTTTTCGTTGGAAGGATGACTCTGGATGCTGGAGCGATGTCCTTCTCAATGGTTGAGTTTGCGTTGGATCTCGGGTGATTCCCTCTATGTAGTATAATAGTCGGCTTCTTGACACTCTTTCGTTGCACTCGTTATTGTTCATAGATTCATTCAAACGAACCATATGGTAGAAAAAGACTCATACCTGCACCGTAAAGGTTGTTCACATCGAAATACATGATATACGACTCATCCCGCTGCGAATCCAAGGCTGCACCCATGTATCTGTTATTAGCTTTCGCATACCTGTTGGAACACTGGGATACACCACTGCGGATACCTCTTTCAACGAACATCACCATATCAATGTCAAGCAACAGCTCCAATTCGATACGCGTGTACTTCAGCATTGCATCGAAAGCGAGACCCGGTGCTGTATAATAATGCAAAGGGTCTAAATTATATGTGGATTGGCAATTTTGTCGGAAATTCTGAAAAACGTCAGCTAAAAGAAGAACGTCAGTGCGTAGATACAAATCTGAATACTCTCCTAAAGTTTTGATATCGAAAGCCTGCCAAATGTGACACGCATGCGAACAATCATCCTGTGGAATATTTTCACGATTTAGTTTAGAATAAAAATCTTCAATTGAAGGTAATTGTTTTTCGTTCAGTTTCTCCCAATCATCTACGTAATCGTACGGAACCACACCTTTTCTAACTACACTGCGAATAAAAATTAGCGGGTCACCCTGTTTTCGCTTCGAAAAACGTCCGATTTCGACGCATCATAACTTCTCAAAAAATTAAGGTAGAGAGTTGCAAAAAATGGCATTTTGAAGCTTGAAGCTTCACCTTTCAGATGCTTCTAGTCGATTTGGATTGCGCTTCATTGTTCACTAGTAACACCCTTCTGATTCAACTTATGTCGAAAACGTGAAGTAGACTTCTGACTTTGAGAAGGTGCACGGGGTGCTTTAGTCCTCGGATTTCAATTTTTCTGGAACCATTTTGAAGCTTGAAGTGTCCCCTTCAAAACGCTTTTTTTTAATTTCTTATACGATTTTTTTTGCATGAGTTATGCGACTCTAAAGCACTTATTGTCCATGAATCTTTGATCGAATACCCTGACCGACCCAGTTATCGTATCGAGGTTTTTCAAAAACGAATTTGAAGCTCAAAACTTCTACTTCACGAAATCTCGTTGCAGTAATCTCTTATTTGGATTTTCGAAGCTCGGTCACCTTTCGAACGCACCCCTTCGCATCTTAGTGTGGAAACTTGAACTTTGACCCCTTGTAAGTCGCGTAAAAATGGCGGAATAGGTGGCCTGTGGCACCATGTTCAAGCTTGAAGTGTCCCCTACAAAATCCGTCATGAGGTTTTTTTTTTTTTCTCATAGCGTTATTCAACTCAGAACGCAAGCAGAAGATTGAACCATTACCTCCGGCATTGGCATTACCCAAGGTGTACCGCGTGGAGGTTGCTCGGTAGGATTTATACCTCGTGTGTGAGTGTGCATGTGTTTTGCGTGTACCAGAGATAAGGACCCCATGCTTCGTCAATTCCACGGCATTTTTCGACTCCAAACCCTCTCGGTACGTGAGTGAGTATCAGAGTGCGTGTCTGTGCGTGTGTGTGTGTGTGTGTGTGTGTGTATGCACAGCGAAACAAAGAAATTAGTAGCGAGTGTTGCCCCCTCGTTGTCGAATTACTTCTCGACATCTTTGCGTCATGTTGATGCAATTTCTGATCCTGTACTGCGGTATCTGTCGCCAAATTCCGATCAAAGCTCAACTAATTGTAAGCTCGGTGAGTTTTCTAGGTCGTTCTTTCTTCTCAGTCGTGGTCATGTGTATTTCGGTATTTTTTCCGGACAATTCAGACAATTTCAGTTAGTTCAAAATAAAGGACTATCGACAATGAAGTTTGTCCTTTTTCATTTGTTGTAATTCAGATTTCAGTACTCATTCTGGATAATTCAGACAACTTCAGTTGTTATCAAAAAAAAAAGAGAATCGTCGATAAATTCGTAGTTAGTGAGCAAGCAGCGCAGCGCAAGTATTGTTGTCACACACACAGACACGCACTCTGATACTCACTCACGTACCGAGAGGGTTTGGAGTCGAAAAATGCCGTGGAATTGACGAAGCATGGGGTCCTTATCTCTGGTACACGCAAAACACATGCACACTCACACACGAGGTATAAATCCTACCGAGCAACCTCCACGCGGTACACCTTGGGTAATGCCAATGCCGGAGGTAATGGTTCAATCTTCTGCTTGCGTTCTGAGTTGAATAACGCTATGAGAAAAAAAAAAAAACCTCATGACGGATTTTGTAGGGGACACTTCAAGCTTGAACATGGTGCCACAGGCCACCTATTCCGCCATTTTTACGCGACTTACAAGGGGTCAAAGTTCAAGTTTCCACACTAAGATGCGAAGGGGTGCGTTCGAAAGGTGACCGAGCTTCGAAAATCCAAATAAGAGATTACTGCAACGAGATTTCGTGAAGTAGAAGTTTTGAGCTTCAAATTCGTTTTTGAAAAACCTCGATACGATAACTGGGTCGGTCAGGGTATTCGATCAAAGATTCATGGACAATAAGTGCTTTAGAGTCGCATAACTCATGCAAAAAAAATCGTATAAGAAATTAAAAAAAAGCGTTTTGAAGGGGACACTTCAAGCTTCAAAATGGTTCCAGAAAAATTGAAATCCGAGGACTAAAGCACCCCGTGCACCTTCTCAAAGTCAGAAGTCTACTTCACGTTTTCGACATAAGTTGAATCAGAAGGGTGTTACTAGTGAACAATGAAGCGCAATCCAAATCGACTAGAAGCATCTGAAAGGTGAAGCTTCAAGCTTCAAAATGCCATTTTTTGCAACTCTCTACCTTAATTTTTTGAGAAGTTATGATGCGTCGAAATCGGACGTTTTTCGAAGCGAAAACAGGGTGACCCGCTAATTTTTATTCGCAGTGTATTAGGGGAAAGTTATCGGGGTTTTCACAATATTTGAACATAAGTAATTTTTGATCATTACCCAAATACGACACCAATTTTTCAAGACCGCTTGGCATGAAGCGAAAAAAATCAATAAATTGATAATTTATGATTGTTCCTTTTACGAATTTTGTGAACGATATATATTTCTCTTTGTTTACAGGTAGTAAATTGACGTGACCTTCAAACGAGATTGCGAGTTCTTTGATCAAAAAATGTGAATTGTAGCCTGACAAGTTATGAAAAATCACTGGAATACAATGCGAGTTCGTGTAATTAAGATTACAAACTGAATGGGCAGCACCTCGATACTTTCCCGTGAAATGACAATGATCACGATGCTTTGTGTCTGCACTAGTAAACGCTTTTTCACAAATATGACAAAAGGTAGCGGAACGAAATTGATTTTCTTGATCGACGTTCAGGGATTCCATTGGCGTGATTGTTTCTAAATAAACTTCGATCGAACTAGCCAAATCCTTTAGTTGTCACGTCCGGAGAGTGACTCGATATAAGTAGTCAATAGGAGGGGTCTGAAGGATGTATGTTTATAGACGTTACAACTAAAATTGCGTTTATTATCAATATTTCTACTATTACAATTCTAGGTACCAGTAATTGTTTCTCTGACGACGGAGTGGATAGGCGATATAAGATAGTACCGTATTGTTCCGAACATAAGCCGAGGTTTTTTCACCAAATCAGGACCTCCGAAAATCAAACTCGACTTATACGCGGGGTCGACTTATTTTCGGGATATACTGGACAGTAATAATTAAAAATGTCATGAACAAGAAAGAATTGTTTTTTTTCTTAACGACTACTACACAACAACATACAATACCCTAATGGACTAAATTTGTATTCATTTTTCGAATTTCACGTTTGATATTTTCAGTGGTGTGTCCTCGGAACGCATCAAGAACTAGCATCCCCCTTTTCTTCAACAACGCACCAGATCGTTCGTTCCAAACTACTGCACGCAACCAGTCTTCCACCAATTCTTCCGACATCCACCCCTTTTCCTGACAACGGACGTGTATTCCACTCGGCAATTTTTCTTTCGGTAGAGTTTTACGTTTCAATACGACGTAAGGTGGTAATTTGGTACCATCCACTAACACTGCTAGCATAACAGTTATCTGTATCCTATCATTCCCGCTCGTTTCTATCAGCACACTCTTACCACCTTTTGTATGTACAGTTGTATTCGATGGCATATCAAAATGTACCGGAGTCTGGTCAGCATTTCCGATTTGACTTAGCAGATAATCATGTTCTTTTCGCAAGTTTATTATAAATCTTTGGTACGAAATCAGTTCTTCTTCAAAATCATTTGGTAATCGTTGAGCCAGGGTCGTTCATCTTCTAAGTGCTAATCCATTTCGTCTCATCATGCGTCTACACCATCCCAGGCTAGCTTTAAATTGTGCATGAGGAATATTTAAACTTTTCGCTATTTCCAGAGCTTTCAATTGAATTTTACCTGTCGAGTCATGGCAAAACCTTGATCTCGCTTAGTGTTCACGTAATCTAAAAGTTGTTCCTCGATTGCCAAATTTCCGTAAGGTTGAGCAGCGCAACCCACATGGGTATAATTGAAATACCTCTATCAAAAGTATGGTTCAAAATCAATAAAAACTTATTTATAACATTATTGCTTATTGCCATCATTCTCCATGTATCCTGAAAATAGGTAAGTCTATCTTACCCGGTGAGCGAACTGTTTTATCTACGTTTCGATTATGGATTTCCACCAATTGCAATGCGTGTACGACCGCACGTTTTTTGTTCGAGATATCGAAAATTCAAATCTCAAATGTTTAAACAAAGCGTCGGCGAAAATAACAACGAGCCTGTTGCAAACGCGTAACTAGTGAAAATAGTGGGAAATAAAATAAAATTGATATTCAAAGTGTGGATAAAGTAGAAAAAAAGGGTTTGCAGAAAAGTCAGTTAGGTCCGAAATGTCGAAATAGCTATGATGCGAATTTCAAGCTTGCGGTAGTGAGTGAAGCAGAAAATACCAACAATTGTAGGGCTGCCGAGAAGTTCGGAATTTCGGAGAAAAATGTGCGCAACTGGCGTCATCAAAAAGAAAAATTAAAAAACGCGTGTTCCGTACGTCGAAGTTTCAGAGGGCCTAAATCGGGAAGATATTCAGAAATCGAGGAACAACTTTTAGATTACGTGAACACTAAGCGAGATCAAGGTTTCGCCATTACTCGACAGGTCATTCAATTGAAAGCTCTGGAAATAGCGAAAAGTTTAGATATTCCTCATGCACGATTTAAAGCTAGCCTTGGATGGTGTAGGCGCATGATGAGACGAAATGGATTAGCACTCAGAAGAAGAACGACCCTGGCTCAACGATTACCAAATGATTTTGAAGAAAAACTGGTTTCGTACCAAAGATTTATAATAAACTTGCGAAAAGAACATGATTATCTGCTAAGTCAAATCGGAAACGCTGACCAGACCCCGGTATATTTTGATATGCCATCAAATACAACTGTAAATAAAAAAGGTGCTAAGAGTGTGCTAATAAAAACAAGCGGAAATGACAAGATGCGGATAACTGTTATGCTAGCAGTTTTAGCAGATGGGACCAAATTACCACCTTACGTCGTATTGAAACGTAAAACTCTACCGAAAGAAAAATTGCCGAGTGGAATACACGTCCGTTGCCAGGAAAAGGGGTGGATGACGGAAGAATTAGTGAAAGACTGGTTACGTGTAGTCTGGAACAAACGATCTGGTGCGTTGATGAAGAAAAGGGGGATGCTAGTTCTCGATGCGTTCCGAGGACACACCACTGAAAACATCAAACGTGAAATTCGAAAAATGAATACAGATTTGGTCATAATTCCTGGTGGCATGACGTCACAATTACAAGTATTAGATGTTGTTGTGAACAAACCATTTAAAGATAAACTGAGGGCCTACTATACTGATTGGACATTGAAAGAGGACCACGTTCTAACACCAACTGGGAAAATAAGAAAACCATCTATACCTCTGTTGTTACAATGGATTCAAGCAGCCTGGAGATCCATTAGGCCAGAAACAATCGTCAATGGCTTTAAAAAATGTTGCGTGAGCAATGCTATGGACGGGACCGAGGATGATGTCTTATGGGAGTGCGAGAATGATGCAACAGATGACAAAAGCTCAATTAGCGAAGATGACTCTGACGACGACCAATGAAGAACTACCTAACTTCGAACTACTCACCTATTTATATCCGATTTAACTCCCCCTGTTTTTTTTTTAAATATTCTTTCTGTTAAAATATATGGATCATTTTATAGTTTTAATGTTATTTAGTAACGTTTTTTTGTGATAAGAATTTGTTAGCGAACTTGTCATATCATTATCTTATATTAAAGTTGAATCATTATCGTCTTATATTCGGTGCCTGAAAAAAATACCTCAAACCCAGCCTTGAAATTAGGGGTCGACTTATACTCGGGGTCGGCTTATATTCGGAACAATACGGTAATATGTGTAAGTGGTTGGGTTTAGACAGAGAGATTTCGTGGAAGCGGGCCAGTCCGGTCGCGCGAGCGTGTCGGTAAGTTAGGATAAAATACTAACACACGAAAATTCTACGTGCGTGATCTTCGCTAGCTCCTTACTGCTTATGCCAGCGAAGATCACGCACGTAAAATTTTCGTGTGTTAGTAATTGTATCCTCAGTTGCATATCTCGGGCGCAACCGACTGGCCCGCTTCCACGAAATCTCTCTGTATAAGTTTGTTTATGGGAGTTAAGAGCGGTCTTGAGGCGTAGCGGGTGTGAATGGTTGAAATGTGACTGAGCGGAGCAGAGTATATCGGGTATGGGTGATGGTTTGGATGGAGGTGATGTGAGGTACACCCGGTGAATAGGTGTCGGGTTCCGTAGTAAGGTCGATGACTTCAGGGGATGCAGGGGAGGTGGATGTACCCTGATGACTTGTGGGGTGATTGATGAAATGCTGGTGTTTCGGAAACTGTGGGAAAAGTACCGGAGACAGGGTGTCGGTAGGTGAAGGACTGTCACTTGGGGAATGAGAACTTTGAGGTGTTGGCGGCGAAAAGGGGCAGGTAGAGTCACTCTGGTTGTGTGACAAGGTTGTGGATTCGGAGAGATTGGCTGTTTTATATGCCAACTCTATTAGTTCGTCGATCTGATTCAGATCCCGTGCTATTGCGGCCTGTTTACGCTGCCGTACCTTGACCCCTCCACGTTTGCGGTATTTCCTATTTCTTTCGGCTTTGGTCTGGAACATCTCGGAGTAATACATAGGTGGTGAGACTTCGCCTTGACCCGGCGAAGACAGGGAAGTTGGGAAAAACGTAGCATATTTCAAGGTGATAGATAAATGGTTTGCAAACAAGAAAATGGAAAGAGAGCGGTTCACGACCTCACCAGTGAAGGCGAGGAGAGAAAGACAGTTTGCAACCTCGCCAGTTTAGGCGAGGAGAGAATTAAAGAGAAAAGAAGGTTTCGCGACCTCGCTAGTGTAAGCGAGGAGAGAGAATTCGAGAGAAAGGAATGTTTCGGGACCTCGCTAGTGCAAGCGAGGAGAGAGAATTCGAGAGAATAGTACATTACGATACAAGTGCGCAAAGTAGGTGATTCCCGCACGAGCGGGGTTTGTCGCCCGAGCGAAGCGAGGGCGACAAAAAAGCGAGTGTGGGTACACCTACGCAGCGGACGAGGATCGTATACTATTTTTCCTATCAAGTTGCGCAAAGTTCGATCCCTATAATAATTATCATAAAAGGCTTTAATGTATAGGCCGACGAAGGGGGTCCAGGGGCGCAGTCCCTGGTAGGGGTGCAGGGGGCGAAGCCCCCGCCGGGGGGGTTGGGGGGGGGCGGAGCCTCCCACACTATTAAAAAAATACTGATATAAATGCGTAAAAAAAGAATCAAACATTAAATATGAATATATATATATATATACATACATGAATAAATAATTCATTCTGATTTTAACAAATTTTTATATTCCCATGAAAAAAACAATACTATTTTTCCTATCAAGTTGCGCAAAGTTCAACCCCTATATAATTATTATAGAAGGTTGTAATGTATAGAGCGGTAGCGTAAGGGCGCAGGGAAGGGGGGGTTCGGAGTAAAAGAAGGAAAATAAAAAACTATTATAAATTTATTAAATTTGAAAAAAAACTTCACTTTTATTTGTTATTTTGATTTTTGATTAATATTAGTCGGGACTTGACAATTGACAAATTTGAAAGGAACATTTTTCAATGATTCTAGTTCATTTGTAGCAACAGATATATTTTTATAGTTTGATTTTTCTCAAAAAAAGTAAGTTATAAAAAAAAGTCAATTGTAAAAAACAGTCATTATAAATGTATTAAATTAAAAAAAAAATCACTGTTATTTTTTATTTCAAATTTTGATTAATATTAATCGTAACTTGACAATTAACAAATTTGAAAGGTACATTTTTTAATGACTCTAGTTCATTTCTAGCAACAGATATACTTTTATCTTTCATTGTTTCCTGGTTTGCCTGATTTTCTTCGATGTCGAGTATGTTTCTGCTATTTTCAAACGACATTTCAGGAATCTCAGGAATCGCTGTTACTGTAGGGATGTGAGTGCGTACAGAATTATTTTCTGACGGGTTTGGATACAACATATTATCAAAACTTTGTGCTGTTTCATCTTCTGTTATAGACGCATCTATTATGTTTTCATCGAGTTTCAAACGCTTCGAACTCTTTGATGTTGAAGGTATTGCACCTTCAATGCGATAACCAATTGCCTTTTTGTTCGTAATGGAATCTTGAATGTATCCTTCGGCAACTGTGTTCGACTTCCAACCACCGTGTCTTTTCAAGACAGTTATATCTGCTCCCGCGTCAACTAATATTGTGGCAGATGATCTTCGAAACGTATGACCTGTATAGAGCTGAGGATTATTTAGTTCAAGATATTTTGCAATCTCTTGAGGTACACCTCCAATCTTATTTAGGCCAAGAGGCTGTAAAACACATTTTCCTGCTCTATACGTCAAAAAGAATCTGTTCGTTTTTGAATTCTTTGGACGTTTTTCCATGTACTTTTTAGCTATTTTATAAAATTCACCTACTACCGTAAATGTCCTCACAATTTTAGTTTTTGTTATTTGCAATGTTATGAACAAAAAAGAACTATGATCTTGCACGTCTTCCATACATAGATTAGTTAATTCTTCTCTCCGGCAAGCACCGGAAAGTCCTATAACTAGTATCGCCTATAAAAAGATGATTATAAGTTTTTGATATTTTTCTAATGATACAATAAAACAGTATAGCGATTAGTTGTGACACCATCAATTTCGAAGAATTTGAATGGTTTGATGAAAAAATTCATATTTAGACGAAGACTTCAGAGCTTGATTTTTTGGATTCACAACAAGTGTCTGTATACATAAATAAATATATATGTACGTATACGTACCTTCATTACAAGATACTCTGCATCTGGTGCTTCTTTGAGGAATTTTGACACGTCAGCTGTTGTGAATATGCTTGATTTTTTGGGTTGATATCCTGAACTGTTTTTCTTTAGAAATCCTAGCAATTGTGGATAAGTGCTAATATCGATACCATCATAAGCTTTCATTGTTGTTTTCAGCATGGAATATCTAGACCACAGCGTCGATGGAGCGTACTTAGTAGACATTTCATTAAAATAGACTAATAAAACAGATTCTGCGAATGATTTCGTATATTTTGTGCTGCGCCATTTTTTAAATTCATTATATACTATTGTATATTTTTGCTTTGAAATGTTTGGCAGCGAATTTAAAGTGATTTCTCTTGCTGCAGCAAGCATTTCAGGTGGCACATCCTTGGGCACATCTTCACTATCATTATCTGAATCACTTTGTAAACTATTCATTTTTATCAGCTCTCACTTTATAGGTGCTTTTTAACGAGCGTATGCGAAGCGACTGATAACTTTCGCGTTCTTGACCCGTATAAAGAAATGCAGAACGCAGGTTTCGACAGGTTTTGATAGGTTCACTAAAGAAGACAATAAGACAGCGGGATGTAAACAAAGCGGTGCTCGCACGAGACGCGTACCTATACGCCTCGATATCGCGCATACACTCTTATATCGACGCCTGAGCGGAATAATAGCCTATCTCAGATTATGACTGAGCCTATGGAAACTAACTATTCTTATGGAAGTTTTGCCGGTGCATTTTGAAATAGGCTAGTTTCCAGTCACAATCTGAGATAGGCTATTATTCCGCTCAGGCGTCGATATATTCCCGCACGCTTACTTACAATTAGCTACATTCTCGCACGCTTAGCTACATTCTCGCACGCTTAACTATATTCCCGCCCGCTTAACTATATTCCCGCACGCTTACTTACAATTAGCTACATTCTCGCACGCTTAGCTACATTCTCGCACGCTTAACTATATTCCCGCACGCTTAACTATATTCCCGCACGCTTACTTACAATTAGCTACATTCTCGCACGCTTAGCTACATTCTCGCACGCTTAACTATATTCCCGCACGCTTAACTATATTCCCGCACGCTTACTTACAATTAGCTACATTCTCGCACGCTTAGCTACATTCTCGCACGCTTAACTATATTCCCGCACGCTTAACTATATTCCCGCACGCTTACTTACAATTAGCTACATTCTCGCACGCTTAGCTACATTCTCGCACGCTTAACTATATTCCCGCACGCTTAACTATATTCCCGCACGCTTACTTACAATTAGCTACATTCTCGCACGCTTAGCTACATTCTCGCACGCTTAACTATATTCCCGCACGCTTAACTATATTCCCGCACGCTTACTTACAATTAGCTACATTCTCGCACGCTTAGCTACATTCTAGCACGCTTAACTATATTCCCGCATGCTCTTCTTAGCGTGCGGGAAAGTGGTACTTTGCGAACGCAAATGCGTGCGCAAAATCGAACTTTGCGCACGATAGTAGGAAAAAGAATGTTTCGGGACCTCGCTAGTGTAAGCGAGGAGGAAGAATATCACGAATTGGGGGACAAGGAGGAGATATGGACTGGGATTAATCAGGATCTTCCGAAATAGTCTATATGGAGATAATGATGTCGCACTGATAGTTATGAAATGAAAGAATAACTCTTACCTTGATTAAATAACGAACGATGGGGTAGTTGAAGTCGAAAATGAAATGATGGTAGGTAAATTACACTTTTGAACTGATTTTATTAATGCCAGTGATTGATGAATAATGCGATTCTAAAAAATAAGGATATAAATGATATAAAATTATTTAACAAATTCAATACCCGAGTTAGAGGACGTTGTCCCGATTTAAGAGATATTGAAAATGCTGGATACCCGATTTAAGAGGACAAAGGTCCCGAGTTAGAGGTATATATTGAAGTTTTGACTGACAGTAGTCGATTGAAGATTGGTTAATGAATGCTTGCCCTGGGTCCTAGTGGCCCAGCTTTTATATGCAGTTAATCTAAACAAATCGGGGATCCGCATTATTTGGTCGTAAGTCCAATGGAATTTTCCATTGGATTGTTTGCCTAAAAATACATATCATATTACATATTCGTATGTATATGTCAACTCTATATTTTGACTTAACTTATGATTATTGTTTAGATCATCTTTATATATAGATAGATGCATAAAGGAAACGTTAGGTTTTGATTTGCCTGGCTCCCAAAGATAAGGGGTATCTCCTAAGTACTAGGTGACGGTATTCTTGGATCCGTCACATAGTTCATCAACAAACCACTGGATGCAATCAGGTCCACGTTTAATTTCAAATTTACAAATCGAGTCATCGAACGAACAATGGAGGCAGTATGCTATGCTATGTGGTGTATGATTTTGATACATAATTACATTCGCTGATTCACTAGCTACAGGTTCCAACAAACATTCAAGATCTGCGTATATACAAAAGGTACATCCACTTTGTATCTGAAGTTTTTGAATTTCAAGATTTCTCATCCTCTGTAAGCATAACAACCTTAGTATTATTCAAAGCTGCACACTCAACCATATGTGCGTTCAAACCTTTCTCAAAATTGAAATTATTCAGACACCTGTCACATAACCAAGTACGACATTTGTGTTTCGAAATTTGTGATCTTGTTAATCTGGACAAATTTCGAATCCAAGCAAAGTGGTACAACCTATTGTCTTTAACATCTTGCACATCACCATCACCATCACAAATACCGTAGTCTTCGTCTATATCTTTGTCATCATCAGTATCTTCGTCTACATCAATTGTAACCTCCACCGTAAGAAGGTGAATTACCGGCTTGTCTGATCTATGTTTGCTCAGATAAAGCGGTACGATTTCCCCCTCCTTTCTGTCACATCGGTCTACACCGTGAACGTTGATCGAAAGATCGTTCATTCTTTCAAATTTTGGAATATTGTTCAAACACATCGGAAATCGCAAACCGTCATATTTGAGCACCGAGTTGAAATGTGGATACGAATCTGGTACGGTGGAGTTATTACTTGCGGGGAAAAGAGCTGCAGTTACTGACCAAAGAAAACAATGGGAGTCTGTGTTCCTAATGTTTACAACAGCTTTCTTGTCTCTTATGTGACTTGGTAACTCTACGTAAGTGAATGATCCACCTTTCAGCGGGGTGTATTTGTTTATGTTTACAGATAAATTTATAATTTCTACTAAAGACCACCCCGAGTCCTTTTCTTGGAAGTCCTCAACTTTCACTAACAACTTCTCCTTCACATTCTCGTCAAACCACTCGTTCAAGTTTGTTGTTTGTAGAACCACAGCATTTTTGGTATTGAAGAATTTGCGTTCCGCCATAATTTCGGAATTTTTAACAATTTGAAATTTGCAACACAAAACCACATTTGCCTTCAAACTATGGTTTCTCTGTACAGCTCTTCTGAGTCCCGCGGTAATCAAAGTTCTCGAGTCTTCTAAAAAATACGTCAGATCCCTGTGACGCAAATTCAACACAGCTCCGGTTCTGATGCGTCCCTCAAAAGCTGTGTCCAAATCTTCCCACTGCACTCGATGGCTTCTTCTTTGTTTTTGCACACCTTTACCAGTTTTTTTTAATTGTTGGAACCTAACTTTCAAAGTCTTTAAAATTCCAATCGTTGTTGGTATTTTTGTTTTTTGCCCTACGGTCAAGCAACTTTTTCTTAAAATTTTGTTCAACAATCTAATGTTTTGAGTTCCGTATTTCACCCACTTCTGAGTTTCTGCCACCGATGATTCGTTTTCGAGGAGTTTGTAAGCTTTTTCCATAACGGAAATGAGTTTCAAACACTTTTCGGAATTCATGTTAACGGTGGTCTGTATGTAATCGAGTCGAAACGTGAAATGACCATCGCACATCGTTGGAGATCCGTATATCTATAATACAACGGGGGGGGGGGCTTCACATGCAGTTCTGAGAATTAGACGTTGGATTTTTTATCCATACAACTCAGACGGTTAATAGCGACAGAGTCAAAATCAACGATCTTCGATTCGAGGGTTGAGATTTGAACAGATTTAAGTATACATCGTCAAGGGCTTTTGCCGCAGGTGGGGCCACTTCTAGCGTCAAGTCACATGGGTTGAGTTTATCGTAAACAAAAAGATGAATCTGTGACACCATGGAAGCTTTGGTTGTGTACGTGTACTACTGCATCAGTTATCGATATTAGACGAAGCAATGAGTTTCATTCCTGGAAAGAGCTTCGAAGAGCGAAGAACTTGTATATTTTGAAGATTTGTCGAAGACTTGTGCGTTTCGTATTTCTGTAAAAGTGAAGTGTAAAAGTGAGACAAAAGGTGAATAATTATGTTTTGAAGTGAAATCCTCAATTGTGCTTCTACTTGTACGTAACGTTATGGTGAAAATGTAGTATCTTTCAACTTTTGTAGATCCGACATGAACAACAATGTCTACGTTCTATTCGAGGGGGTATACTTTCCCCATGTATGGGCTGTGGAACTATCACCCGCAACGATAACTAGTCTGATCGAACGCGCTACGGCATTGGCAAACATGCCTGAAAACAGGAATAGTTGTAATTATTTCATGGCGGCGGAGATTTTATGTGCGTTCGGACAATGCGTTGATGGCACCCGGATGTTCAAAAAGTGTCGCAGACCCTTTATTCTGATTGTTCGTGGTGAAGAACGCTTTGGCCTGGACGACGATTCAGATGACGACGACGACGATAAAAATTTCGACGATCAAGATAATCCAGAGCTTGATGAGGGGTGCTACGCCGACTGATTTACACAACAACAACACCAGAAAATTTTCTATAACATGGTTTTTAATAATACAAAAAGTTTTTCAGTATAGTTCTATTAATACAAAGTTCTCTTAGTACAGTTCTAACAATACAAAGTTCTTAGTACAGTTCTAATAGTACAAAGTTTTTGAAGCTGTCTTACAATTAGGTGTGTATAAACATATATATATTTTTTTAAAACATTTGTCATCCTATTGTTGTAGTACAAAGTTTTTTAAGCTATTTAACATATTTTTTTGAATATTTTTTACAAATATACTTATGTAAAAAAAGGTGACAAGATTGTTTGACAATAATTAAATGTAGTTGAATTCCATCTTGTGGAACTGGCCTCCAAGGTATTTCAGCTCCAATTGTCCTTTTGATGCCGCCTCCAGCATTTGGTCGAACAAACTGCTATCTCCAGCGAAGGTGTCATCCCCCACAAAGAGTGTGCGAGCCAAGCGGGTAGGCAAATACACGCTGTATTCGTTTTCAACATCCACCACCACCTTAGGTCCATATCTTGTCTGGACTTTGCGGAGTTCGCTTATTTTGTAACTTTTGTTTACCTCGAATTCGGTCAGTTTTTTGTTGGGAGAAATTTCTCCAATCCATTTTTTTAATTTTTGTTTGTGTTAATTGGCTCTGAATCTACTTTTTCACTAACGTTCGACAGTTCGCTTTCGAATTGTTGTGATTGTCGTTTGATTCACTTTTCTCAATGTTTCACAAAAAAATTCACCTGACAATGATGAGCTTGGTCGATCACTTGCAAAAGGTGAGTGTGCTGAGCAACTGTGCTTGAATAGTACGCTGTCCAGAAGTGTTCCGATTATATACCCTAGCCCTTAACCCCTCTATGACAGTTAGAAATCCGTGATTGTTTATAAATAAAGTAACCAACGCTCACGCTAACGCATCGGTGACCCGCCTGACCGTCGGTTCTTCCCCGGCGGGGTGGAGTACGAGGGATCGAGAGGACCGGTTCGATGACCCCCAAAGTTTCGGTCGAAGCGAGTTCGAACCCACCCGCCGACGCTCCGGAATATATTTGTTTACAACAACAACGACACTGACGATCGCCCCATGTAAAATGATCCCCTTCGATCGGAAGATTCGACGAAAAAAAATATTTACGAATTCCTTCCATCTCGGCGATAGCGAGAAAGAGAAGGGCTGAAGAGGGGCTGCGGGTCAAAACCGTCAGCGTTTTTGAAAAAACCGCCGGCACGTCGCGCAATGACGCAAAGCGAAAGAAACAAAATGACGGTCTCACGACGACCGCACATCGCGGGCTACCTCGCCAAGGGGGGAGGGGTATCGACGAATCGACGGTGAGACACGTTGCGTCTCGGCTGACGGGTTTGCGTCTCAGCTAGATTGTGGGTAATGCAGGAATTTTCATCCAGAACCCCCCTTGTATATCTACTTGTGTATGTGTTATTTTTTAGTTTACATTAAGTTTAAGAATATGGCCTAACTTATTTCTAGTGCGTCGCAACATTTTATGATCTGTGCTCTTTGTTCTAATGGGGGTATTACCATAGATATCAATATATCTATGGTATTGGCTTTACCAGCTTTATATTGAATTGTGTAAT
The DNA here is from genome assembly GCA_963932425.1 of Athalia cordata. Lineage (NCBI taxonomy): Eukaryota > Metazoa > Arthropoda > Insecta > Hymenoptera > Athaliidae > Athalia > Athalia cordata. Next base: position 13,132,328 of record OZ010627.1, read on the forward strand.
CGAATTCTTTCAAACGTTCTCTCCATCTCATTACGCGTGATGTTGGGTCATTCATAGAATTTACCCATACTAACGGTCTGTGATCGGTGAGCAATGTAAATTGTCTACCATAGAGATACGGTCTAAAAGTTTTTAACGCGAAGACTGTAGCTACCATCTCTTTTTCAGTAGTAGAATAGGTCTTCTCATGTTTGTTTAATACTCTTAAAGCGTATGCAATCGCTACGTCTGAACCAATTGTTCCTTGTGATAAAACGGCTCCTACTGCATATCCTGAGGCATCAGTAGTTACAATAAAGGGTTGGTCAAATTCTGGGTATTTCAAAATCGGCGCTGTGCAAAGTTTATCGCGTAGGGTGTCAAAAGCTACCTGGTGTTCCGAAGTCCAGTTGAATTTTACGTTCTTACTTGTCAAGTCCGATAAAGGTTTTGCAACTCGAGCAAATTCTTTTATGAATCTACGATGGTATCCGGCTAATCCCAAAAATTCTTTTACGTTTTTCGGCGTTCTGGGTACTGGAAATTTACTTACTGCTTCAATTGTCTTGGGGTCTAGTTTGACTCCTTCTGCAGAAATCAAGCGACCTAAATATTTTACTTCCGTTCTGAGAAATTCGCATTTGTCGGTCTGTAGGGTTAGATTTGCTTTCCTCAAACGTTCAGCTAATTTCCTGAATTTAATTGCATGTTCTTCTGGGGAACGCGAATATATGACAATATCATCCAGGTATACGAATAGTTCGTTACCCTGTAAGCCTCGTAATGCTACGTCCATTAATCTTTGAAAAGTTGCGGGTGCGTTCTTTAACCCGAAAGGCATTCTATTGAACTCGTAGTGACCATGTGGTGTCGTAAAAGCTGTTTCATGTTTATCCTCCGGGTGCATTTTAATTTGGTGAAATCCCGAAGCTAAATCGAATATTGAAAAATATTTTTCTCCACCAAGCTGATCTAAGATATCTGTGATTAATGGTAAGGAGTACGCATCTCCTATTGTTTTGTCATTTAATTTGCGATAATCGATAACTAATCTCCATCTTTTATTACCTTGTGAATCTTCTTTCTTAGGTACGATCCAAAGGGGTGAGTTATAAGGTGAACATGAAGGTTCTATGATATTTAGTTCTAGCAAGTTTGTCATTTGTTTATCTATTTCTTTTTTTTGAAAAGGTGGATGTCTGTATCGTCCGGTGTTTACGGGTACGTTATCAGATGTTAGAATTCTATGTTTCGAAGCATCGGTAGCTCTCAGGGGTTCGCCTGGGATATGAAAAAGGTCAGAGTAGTCTTCTATAAGAACATTTACCGCTTTACGCTCTTCCTCATTAAGATGATCCTATCTCAAAAGATTCATGACGTCATTAGCACGGCTTTCTCGCGATGAAATACCTGTATTGTGCTCTGCCGTTTTTGTATCAATTGGATTTTCGTCCTCGTCTACACTCGTATCGAAAGGATACAGAGGAATTACGGGCACGTCTATCTTAATATCTTTTTCCGAAGTATTTATTACATATAAATACGCTTTGCCATCGTTGTTAGTGACTAAGGCTTCTCCAGCTAAGATGTCCTTATGTATGTCTAAACGTGGTACATAACCATCTTTCAGTGTATTAATAACTCTAACGAACATGAGAGATGTAGCCCTGGCCAGTAGCACAATGCTCTCTGTATCTGAAAAAGCTACTTTTTCACCGTTAAATGTTACGTGTTTTATTGAATAATCAATTGTTCCACTATTATCGTACATAAATTGCGAGCCTATGAAACCTGCGAAATCTATTGGAAAGTCGTCCGGGATTACGTGAAATTGTCCGATTGTATCGTTTATTCTTAAGGTTATTTGTCCAAAGGTAACTGGTTTGTCATTCTTTGATATTCCGTTTAATTCATATTTCATTGATTTATTTATTGAATTTGGGTCTTTGATTTTGCCGATTTTGATTAAGTTTAATTGTGATCCGGTATCTGTTAGTAGTTTAGTTTGTTCTGGGGTTAAGTCTTCTGTATTTACTACTATTGAAGGTGAATTGTAGTTTGGACGTACTGAACTTAATTTAAACTCAACTTTCGGAATTTGGGTATTTGTTCTAATAATTGGCGTAGGGTTTGACCTTGTCCTTTCGTTACGTCCAGCCGAGGGAAAGGGGTCTCGTTTCCCGCCTGCTGTTCCATTTGGGCGTCATCTTGTGTGACATTTTCAGTTTCGCGTTTTGCATTATTGTATTTTCGTTTACGACAATCTCGAATTATATGACCTGGTTTTTTACAGTAATTACATATCAAGTTTGAATAAATGTTAGTTTGGAAATTATTGGCTCTTGGCTCTTGGTTAAATTGGTTGAAATTATTCTGCTGTCCATTGGGATTTGGTCGTGCTCGACATTCCGCGATTGAATGATTGTTCTTTTTACAATATCTGCTGAACATTTCTACGCGTTTGTTTGGATATTGTGTTTGGTTTTGACTAATTTGTCTCAAGTATGCATTTATGTCGCTAGTCTGATTATTAGGTCGATTTGAGCTATTATGTTGATTTCTGTTTGAATTTTGGATAACATGACAATTTCTTTGATCTGATGATTTTAAATTTACGCCGAAATTTCTAAATTCGGGGAATTCTCTTCTATTAGTTTGTAACCTAACCGCTTCTTCTTCTACCTCTGTTGAATTATTGAATTTTTGATCTACGAGTATCATTGCAATGTGTTTTGCTATGTGTTAGCAGGAGTAGGTGCCCCTGAATCGATTGTCTTTTCTCAGTGTGTGGATGAAATCAATTCCTAATAAACAATGTAATTTATTCAAAAACTGAAGTCATATATGTACAGATAAAGTTAATACGATACAAGTAGATCGAATGTGTTTGTTAATAGATACGAGTAGACCTATTAACCGTGTGATGTCGAATGATTGAACTAAGCAAAGTAACTTAGCCAATTCTTATAAAAGGGTACAGTGTACCCAGTGAATTGCGTCCTTACCGGGGGTGTACGTTCACCGCAGCGGATATTTGACGAAGACTAAATGTTATATTGTCGCCCAATGCGTCGAGCTGAGCCTCTTGATAAGCTCTGTCTTGAGCGTACTGTACGCGTTGTGGAGCGGAGGGTTGACGATAATCTCACGCACCTCTTGAGCGAATTTCGGATCCATCGCGCTTACGACGTACCCGAACTTGGTGGTGTCCGTTCTACATGTATAGGGTAAAGTTGGGTTAGATGCCCCAGTGGGAGAGATGGCCGGTCATGGATATTTCATGAAATGGCACTTATTCTATGAAATAATTTTTATTTCGTAAGGTCATTGTTTAAAGCTTTGGTAATGGTATAACATGAAAATGACTTTTTTTTTCGCTTTGATCTTAGCTATTTCACGAAATATCCATGATCGGCCATCTCTCCCACTGGGGCATCTATATCCCGACTTTACCCTACTATATCTTATATCTCATACGGAACCGAACATCCTGCCGGCCTTGAAAGAACGTACTTTCAATGCGCTTGGGAAATTTGATTATTGTGCTTAATTGTCTAGAATAACGTACTATACATACAAAATATAGACTTATACAGTCTTAAAGATAAGTGCTTAAGACTATCCGTACTCCTCTAAGGGAAGTATGCAGACCTTTGCTAGGGCCCGTGTTATTATGCCGTTGCGTGTTTTAACGTTGACCACCCTAGTGTGTCCATCTCTACCCGGATGGGTTTTTACAATTCTGCCCATGCGCCATTGCATAGGTGGAATGTTGTCATCTTTCAAAATAACCATCGCACCCGGTAGATTTTCCGTTTTTTGTACCTCTGTCCATTTCGACCGATGCTGTAAATTTGATAGATACATTCCCGACTCCATCGTGACCAGAAATGTTGCTTTAGCTGTGTTATGCGTTAATACCTGGTCAGGCGGTTCAAGGGTACGTCAAGTAGGTCCGGTTGGAGTCACGCTGTAAGAGGTAACAATTTACTGTTACTATTTAAACCTTGTTTGAGTTTCAATGATTTAAGTTCGTTATGGAATTCTAGCTGTTGCATGAGCTGAATTAATAAGCTGAGGGCTGTGTTGAGTTCAATGACCGTCAGGGGTCTGCACAATCGGTTATTCCGATTCAAAGTGTTGTGCTTGAAACGTATACTGTCACGTCTCGCGACTCCCCATCGTCACCCCACAATTACTGACTACGTATTATTCTTTCTTTTCTTATAATAATCATCATGGTTTATCGACTTTGTATTGTCCCGCACCACACTTTAGATGTGGTACGAGTAGTTTTTGTTGAAGAATTGGATTCGATGAAGTTGACTCGGTTTAAATTAACCGATATATTTTAGACACCGGTAAAATATCAATTATGAACAGAATTTATATACATATAGTTAATTTCTTTTTACGATCAATCAGGTTTAATGATTTGTTAATTACAATTGTTTTAACTTTCTTGACTAATCAAGTATAGATAATTCATTGATTGATATTGAATTGTTAACATTGTATACAGATATGTGGGAGTTATGGAAAAGGCTTTAATGACTTGCGAATGCACATCTACTAAACATCATTATCAGATAAAATATATTGTCTTTCCACTCTGATACATATTGCACTTCTCTCAAACATACACTTATTTGGTCTCCTAGCTCAGCCTCACGACTCCCGCTCGGCTCGTGGACCGTTTCATTGCGTGACGCGCGCAAGCCAGACTAGCCGTTTCTTAGCCGTTTTGTCGGCCGTATTTTCACGCCTCTGGAAAAATTATAAATAACGGTCCTCTAGTTCCGGGAGTCAAGACTATTTTGAGGAAATTTCCTCCTCTTTTCGAATCTTTTTTAAAATTTCGAAAATCTCAATCGGTTCTTGAGATATTTGCGAAAAATCAAACCCCCGTTTGCTGCCTAGACTAGGGAGATTTTACGCTAACGTAAAGCTCATCGCGTAGTGTCTAACTACGTCAGTTATGTACTCATTTCACGTTCTACTTGCCCATTAGCACGACAGGTGCAGCAATCAAATGCAACTCAATATTATGACTTATACAAAATTCACGAAAATCGTTATTTGCGAAACATCTACCTTCATCTGCGATGATTCTAGATGGAGCACCAAATAAACTGACGCACTGTTTCAGAGTTGTAATTGCACTAGAGGCATCTATGTGTAGTGTACGCCGCAAAAGTACAAATTCGGTAAATGAGTCGATAAATACAAAAACATATTCTTTAAGACTATTTTTCCCACTAAGTTTCCCGGTTGCATCGATGTGGACAGTGTGCCACGGAACACTAACTTTTGGAATCGGATGAAGCTGGGCTAGTATTTTACCTGAATGAGATTTTGATAGTTTACACGTTATACAATTTTCCACAAACTTTCTAACGTACTTTGACATATTAGGAAACCAGTAGTGTTGATAGACCTTTTCCAACGTCTTTTCCCAACCAAGATGCATGACTGATTCATGGACATTATTGATGACTGACCACCGAAAACTAGTACGTACGATAGGCAGACAGCGACTACGATTTTTACGTTGAACCTTTCTGTATAGAACTCCCGACCTTATATGTATTGGTATGTATTGGCAACATCTACATCTATTTGATTATTTTGCAATTTCGATATAGTATCCCGTAATTCATCATCTCGTTGCTGTTCAGCTTGCAACCAATTCTCAGAAATCTCAGCTAAGTTCACTCGTTTCTGTTCAGCTATTTTATGACTATTTTTACTCGACACTGGGTTTCGTGAAAGGAAATCAGCATGACCCATGTGTCTTCCTTCTCGATAAACAATATCAAAATCAAATGCTTGCAGAAAAGCCCACCATCTATGTACCCTTGGTGTAAGATCTATCTTAGTACGCGATGCTTCAAGTGGATTGCAATCAGTAATAACAGTGTAAAAAGTGCCGAAAATGTTCAACGGAGTTAACCACTGCCAAAGTTTCCAACTCATATGAATGGTATCGTGACTCTGCAGGGGTCGTCCTTTTACTGTAATACGCAACAACATGTGTTTTGTTTTCAACTTTCTGCATAAGCACAGCGCCATAAGCCTCTGCGCTAGCATCGGTATGTAATTCGATAGGGTAAGTTGGGTTGAATATCATGAGGACGGGTTCACTAGTTAACCTGGTAATTATTTCTTGACGAATTTCTTCGTATTGTGCTCTCCACTCTATCTTACCTTTTCCCGTTGTCAGTTTATACAGTGGGGATGTAATTTGTGAGAATTTTGGAATGAATTGACAAAAGTATGAAGCGAGGCCTATCAATTGTCTCAATTGTGTGACTGTCCCTGGTGGAGAGGATTCAGTTAGCGCTTTTATTTTATGTGGGTTGGGTCGTATTTCACCCGCTGAGACTTCGTACCCTAAGTAGTCAACACGTGTCTTCAAAAAGGCACATTTCTTCAAATTGAGAGAAAACCCTGCCTTACTGAGTTTGTCTAAAACCACTTTGAGTCTCTCAAAAGACTGTTCGACAGACTCGGCTGGAATCATAACGTCATCTATGTAGCAGACTGCAAAAGTGTTTACAAGTTCTGAGAGGGCTTTATTTATTGCCCTTTGAAAAACTGGAGTTGCGTTTCTCAAACTGAAAGACATAGATAAATATTCGTATTGACCATCCGGAATAACAAAAGCTGTTCGCTCGATCGAGTCTTTGTGGATAGGTATCTGATGAAAACCCGATGCCATATCTAAAGTCGTAAAATATTTAGCTCCACTTAACCGTTGTATTTGATCGTTAATAAGAGGTAGTGGATATCTATCCGGCACGGTATTACTATTGAGTTCACGATAACCAACGCATAATCTATCAGATCCATCCTTCTTCTTCACCAAAAGTATCGGACTTGCAAAAGGTGAACAACTCGGTCTAATTATGCCAGCTGACAAAAGTTCATCTATCTTATCGCGTACAATCTGTCTTTCATCTGGGCTAAGACGATACGGTCGTCGTTGAACAGTACGGTTAGGGTCAATCAGTTTGATGTGTAATTCTTCTGTGCTAATACGTCCGGTGGGTGTTCCCACGACAAACGATGAAGTAAATTCGTTCAACAAACTAATTAAATCCGATTTTTCTGATCCAACTACATCAGTATTGATCTCATCAAAATTTTCAATCCTTTTACCAATTTCACACATGTTAACAGATCTCGTTTTTCTTAAACAAAAGTTATCACAAGATATTTCAGCTGTAAAACCTAGCTCAATCAAATCACGACCAATTAAAATATCGTTCCCAAGATAATCATCTCTGGTACCACGTGAAAAAGAATTTCTATCGTGTAATCGCTAATGGTTACTCGAGAAACAACTTGCAAATTACTAGTTATACGAGAATTTCCAATACCAAGTAATGTTACCAACATTTGGAGCCGTTTACCAGAAAACTTTTCCGCTATGGATTCTTTTATCAGAGAGCATTCGGCGCCAGAATCAAAACAAAATAGATACTTCTCACCGGATTGGGTCAACTCAGCTGTCACCGCCTCAATTGAACATAGATTGACTCGACGTTCCGCAGATGAGTTCGAAGGTCCACCAACAGCATTCTTTTTACACAGCGGGGCGATGTGTCCGTTTTCGCCGCACTTGAAGCAGGTGACAGGCTTCTTGCTCGGGGTGTTGCCACTTGTGCTGGTACTCGGTTTAGGTCCTCATGTTTGGAACGAACGATGGTTTTTGGATAGATGGCCCACTTTACCGCAAATAAAACAACTGATTTTGGATCTTTTATTGCCATTTGATTTTTGATCCCCAATGACAGAGGTTGATGATTTTTTACGGTAGGCACAAGCCATCAACTCCTTTTGCAATGCGCTCCTCGAATTTATATTGGTGGTGAATGCAAGTCGTTGTAACTGCGGTTCCTTTTGAACACAATGTGCTAGCACCGTAGCAACGGCAATCTGTTCTACTGTCATCCACTGCCAATGGGTTATCAATGATGTCACTAGTCTACCAGCATATGCAGACAAACACTCTCCTTCTTTGGGTTTTCCACTATTCAAACGAATTATCGTAGCCGCTGGAGTTTCAACCGAATCATATCGGGCCAGAAAAATTTCTTTAAATTGAGTCCCATTCATCCCCGAATAACTCACTTGAGAGAACCAAGAAGAAGCAGCACCTTTTAACGCCCTGCTTAAAGCTATTGTCAATGCACTTCTCTGAATAGGTTGTTCTTCAAGGCAAAGGTCAACTGTTCCACACTACGCTCGTGCGTCCGTGTCTCCACTGTCAGGATTAGAATCTAGAAAGATGATCCTTGTCGAACGCGTAGGGGTCATCTCCTTCAACGGTT
>OZ010627.1:13140842-13231110 GCA_963932425.1 Athalia cordata
CGTCTATTGTGCAAAGCGCTGATGATCTCAATACTCCCCTATGCGACCTGGACTACACACAAGCGATTTAGAATGCAACAGATCTTGGCGCAGCCAGGCGATTTATATAAACATGTCCTTTACGTTACACTATCAGCACCTGCACTTGCAGGGCGGATTTTCAACGCCCGGGTGCAGATAACGTGAAAGGTGACCTCATACTCAAATTTAGTGAGAATCAGTTTCAAGTGACTCTGATTGTCGATTTGGCGCGATTACTTTCGAAGCTTTGACTCGCTTCTGCTGAGCTGCAAGCTCCTGCGCCTTCAGTATGTGTTCAGGATCCCTGATTTCCATGCTCCTAAGATAGCAGCTATCGACTATTTCAGGTAACAAGCAGGTTTCGTAAAACAGGATCAGGTGAGGTTTCATTCTCTCATCAAAAAATTTATAATCTCTGATAACCTTCACAATTTTAGAGCCTTTGGGCGTCCACAGCATAAAAAGACAATAATTTCGTCGAGTTATGTGTAAAATATAGTTTTGCGAAGAAAAGGGTATCAGTTTATTACACACAGTACCATATAACCCCGAGATGAACGGAGTAGCGGAAAGACTTAATAGAACCTTAATGGACAAAGTGCGAACAATAATGATTGATTCAAACATGCGAAAAGAGTTTTGGGGAGAAGCAGTACTCTACTCAAACTATGTAATAAATAGAAGTCCGATATCAGGAAGAGACACTACAGCTAGTGAAATGTGGGAAGGAAGAAAACCAGATATATCAAATATGCGAGTTTTTGGAAGCATAGCTTACAATCACGTACCAAAGGAATTAACAAAGAAATTAGACAATAGAAGCAAGAAAATGATAATGGTTGGATATAGTCGAGGAGGATATCGACTATGGGATGAAGAAAGTTACAAAATAGTGAGTGCCAGAAATGTGATATTTAATGAAAGACCAAAGAATAAAGAAAAAACGGTGTATACACCAATGGATGAAGAAAGTTCCACTGAAACTGAGGATGAAATTGAAAGCGAAGACACAAGAGAACCTGAAAGAGAAATACCAATTAATAGACATAACCAGACACAAGAGATCTCTGAAACAGCTCAGGCTTCAGGAAGAGCAAGAAGAGACATCAAGAAACCTCAGTGGCAAAAAGATTATGATATGAGCACAAGCGACGAAGGAACTGAAGAAGCATTATTTGCTCTATTAGGAAGCATGGACAATGTACCAAAGAATTATGAGGAAATCGAAGAAAGAGAAGATAAAAAGCTATGGAAGGAAGCTGTAAAAGAAGAAATTAAAGTATTGAGAGAAAGTGGAACATGGATAACAGTACCAACCCCTAAGAATGCAAAACTGATAGACTGTAAATGGGTTTTTACTGAAAAGGAAGTAAAGAAAGAAAAGATTTATAAGGCACGATTAGTAGTAAAAGGATTTCAACAAGAAGGAAATTTTAGTGAAGTATATTCCCCAGTTCTACGACTCCAAACATTGAGAATATTACTATCGATAGCATGTCACAGAAATTATCATATACATCAGATGGATGTAAAAGGAGCTTTCTTATATGGCCGAATAGATGAAGAAGTGTACTTGACACCACCTGAAGGTGTAACAGTTGAAAAGGGGCATGTTTTAAAATTAACAAGGTCATTGTATGGATTAAAGAAATCACCAAAGTACTGGTACGAGTGTTTTCATGCAACTATTACAGAATATGGTTTTGAAAGATCTAATAATGATTATTGCATGTATAAAAAGGAAGAGTTGTATCTATTATTATACGTGAATGATTTCCTGATATTAGGAAATAGCCTAAAAGAAATAGAACGTGTAAAAGAATTTCTGTCATTAAAATTCAGAATGAAAGATATGGGTCATGAAAACTTAACTTATTTGGGCATTACAATAAATAAAAGTTCGGATAGAATTGTAATTGATCAATCAAAATATTTGACAAATGTACTAAAGAAGTTTGGAATGAGTGACTGTAAAAAATGTAATACTCCTATGGACGCTAATTTTAAGATAGATGAATCCTGCACTGTAAATCAGTATTATGAAAAAGAATGTAGATCAATGATAGGATCTCTTATGTATGCAACTGTTGGATCAAGACCTGATCTAGCAACTTCGGTTTATTATTTAAGCCGATTCCAGTCAAAACCCACCAAAGAATTATCATTAGCACTTGAGAGAATAATGAAATATGTCAAAGGTACCATAAATTATGCCTTAGTATACACAAAGTGTAATAATAGTATGTCTTTAGTAGGATATGCTGATGCCGATTGGGCTCGGGACTCTGATAGAAAGTCTACCACAGGGTATTTGTTTAAGGTATATAATAATACTGTGATATGGAAATCCCAAAAACAGGTATCCGTAGCTCTGAGTACCACAGAAGCAGAGTTCGTAGCTTTGAGCGAAGCTATCATGGAAGCTTGTTGGATTAAAAAACTGTTGAGAGAGTTAAATGTAAACATTAACAAAATAACGATATATGAAGACAATCAAAGTACGATTAAAGCAGTAAGTAATTATGATCAAAAGCGACTCAAACACATGGACATAAAATATAATTTCATAAAGCAAAAGATAGAGGATAATACAATAGATATTAAATATATTACCACACAAAATCAGTTAGCTGATATACTTACTGTTGTAATCGGGTGTTCGATTTCCCAAGTATGGAAGGTGCAAGCTCCGCACTATTGCAATACACTGTTTATGCGTTGGGCCATACGTAGGAATCTGCATACACAGCACTGACCTCCTAAACGCAGTTAAAAGGCCTACACGCAACGCGCTCGTGGTCAGAACATCGGGATCCGTTATTACGTGCAAAATCGAGTATCGCTATAAGTTAACGTGTATCTTCCTATTTTAGATCATACTTCTCATTGTCATCTATAAATATTAAACTTCACTTATAATTGTACGACTGAGTACCAACTCTTAATTCGACGACGATCCTTACCAAATAAATAAAAGTATTGTTATACTGGGATTCCCGAATCCAATCCTAACAATTGGTGGCAGCGGTGGGATCCGTCGAATCGTCAAGTGAAGTGAATCAGAGGACGGTGGCATCAGGAAATCAGGAGGATCGACTGCCATATGTCAGGAAGAAAGGGGGTTGAACGGTCGGCATCTGTAGATTCTCCAACCGCATCTACCCTGCAAGGCGAATTAAGTTTTGGGGAAGATTCACCGTTGAGCGGCGTACTACTTCCTAGCCAACGACGCGCTTTGCGTTTATCACTAGCTGCAGCAGCACAGGAAGCGGACGAGAGGAAGTCCCAGGTAGAGCGAATGCCAGTGAAGTGGGAATCCGTAAACGAGTACATTGCGGAGGGTAAAACTGCGTGGATCCAGGAATTACGCCGCGACCACCTTCTCGAGGTTTGCGGGGCTTACCATTTGGACGTCACTGAGGATAATTCGGTTGACCAACTCCGAGCAGCCCTGCGCGAGTTTGTCAGAAGCAGGAATCGAGGGCAGCCTCAAGCTACAGCTCACGGAACACCTCAAACAACACCCCGGCAGGGTCGCGACTTAGGAGCGATCGCACCTCGACCTAACATGATGGAGGACGCCCCTACCGTACGGCAAGTACTGAAGGACATCGAGGTATTTGAAGGCGGAGATCGAGGTAGGGTACGCGACTTCATTCGCTCTTGTAGATATGCACGGGAGACTATACTATTCTCGGAAACTGAGAAGCTGTTGAAAGCAGCTTTGAGCACACGGATCAAGGGGAGTGCGGCACAAGCACTAGAATACAAGTCAATCACAGCCTGGGAAATATTGGAGGCAGAATTGAATTCCATGTACGTTGAAACCCGAACACTAGCTTCGTTACAGGTAGAATTCAACAGCTGTAGGCAGCGGCTGAACGAAGATGCAAAATCGTACGGGACACGAGTCGAACAACTCACCGCACAGGTAATCGAATTAACAATGAGAGAAGCCGCCCCTGACGACTCGAAACCAACGTTGGAACGACAAGTACGGAAGCATGTTACACGCATAGCCATAAGATAGAATAAGTTAAAAAAGCTATGCATAATATTTAAAAGAGCCCTCCGAGTCCGCGCCAAAAACTCTCCCGAGGAGGTTAGTACCATAAACTGCCGCTAGGTGGCCAACTCTTCCCATAGTAGAAACACCACCCGTAAAGATTAAGACCTCGGGATTTTTCGAGGCAAAATACGTACCTCGCTCGTTCGGACAACCCGACCCGCTCCACGCTGCGCTCGGAGAAGTTCCCTACCTGTACTCTCCTGCCAAGGAATACAAGACTTTCAACCTACCTCTCTACTTTTCTTTCGGCGCCTGCCATCAACCCAAAACAGTTCTTTTAAGAACTAATCCTTTTCCAACAGCTCTTCTAAGAGCTACTTCGCCGCCAGTTCTATGTAGGACTGCATACAGTCCACCAGAACTCCTTCCAAAAGCACGAGTAACAGTCCTTCTCAGGGCTCCTGTAGCAAAAGAGAACCCACCTCCTTCGTCACACGTACGCCAGGCGGAAAATATCATCTCGAACCCCTGGAACTGGAACCGGTCTGCAGCACGTATCGCCGGATTCTCCAAATACAAAACCCCGACGACAGCGTTATACCTCACCTTAGTCTCGCTCCCGGAAATCGAAGTTCCTCCCAAGGAAGGGATAGAGAACGTCCCACCGGTCGACGATCCTACCGGGCGAAAGAACACTTGGCCCCTCCGGCCAGCTCCGCCACCCGCTCGCCCCGAACTCTTTGGGGTGACACCTAAGCCGTACCCCCCAAGGTCACCGACCATCCGCCTCTCCCCCCTACCCCGTCTCCTCTCTCCTATCCCGGATCCCCCTCAACAAACCCGGTTCCTTCCCTACCCTCCACCTAAACCGTCAAAAAGACACCTCCGCTAAAAGAAAAAACCACCTACCACCCTTCCTTCCGACTTACCCCCCCTTCTTCCTTCCTTCCGAGCTTCAGAAGAAGCTCCCTGTCCGAAAATCCGACAAGCCATTGATTGGAGAGCCGCCACCAGAGGGCCCCCTCTCCACGCATCTATACTTTAGATACTATATCAATTAGGCTGTCACTATTTTCATACGAGGGTTGAATGACCGGCTGAAGATATTGGTCAAGTGTCGGCGATGCGAGACCCTCGGGGAGGCAATTTCCATCGCAATAGAAGAGGAACGCGAATTGGGTCCTAGCCGGGATCAACTGCGATCGGGTAGCAATGGAGCGGGTAGCACCAGGTCCTGCTACAACTGCGGGAGGCCAGGACATGTAGCACGCGACTGGCGGATACCGAATACCGATCCACGAAGTGCGCGACGTTTGCCGACACCGAGCGAACACGTAAGGAAAATTGAGGTCGTATGTCACTATTGTAAGAAACCGGGACATTTTATCAGAGATTGCAGGACACGATTAGCTAACGAGAATAGGAGATACTACGTAAATGACAGAGAATTTCCGAGACAACCAGGGGACCAGATGGGTCCATCCGGGGATGCTTGTGGGCAAGACAACGAGATTTCGGGAAACGAGAAGCAGGCGCGACGGACAGGCAACCGTATCGCGTCGTACCAGTAAATTGCCTAGCCAATGGAGCTGGACAGAAGAACCACGTATCGATCAAGGCGAACGAATTCAAAACGGGACACGCCACAATGTTATTAGACTCGGGAGCTGAGGTAAGCTTAGTAAAAGTAGGGAAAATCGACGGCGAAGTGATGGCTGAAGACGGCGTGATCACGCTTAAGGGAATAAGCGGGACGCCGGTTGCGACCTTGTGTAAGGTCAGGTTGAATATAAGGGTTGGCGATAGGTACATATCGCACCTTTGTCACGCCGTTAGAAACGATTTTCCACTAGAAGCCGACGGTCCCCTAGGAGGCGACTTCCTCGAGAAGCATGACGTCGAGCTGAGATCCGGAAAATATGCCAGGTTGTACGGGACAACATGGAGTCTTGGAGCTACGGGAGCTCGCGTTTCAGTCGAACCAAGAAGTAAAACGATAATTCGCGCTAAGTCAGCCAATGACGCGGAAGGCGTCGTCGAAGGAATCGAGTTACATCCAGGAGTATATATGGGGAGTTGCGTCACCAACGCCGTCGACGGTGAGTGCAAAGTCAGCATTCTCAATACGAACGATTATGCAGTAGAACTGGAGCGACCGAATGTGCAAATCGTGGCACTAGGTCAAGAACAGGCAAACAAGAGTCAAGTTCACGCTTGCCGGTCAGTTACACCGAGCAACGCAGGCAGGATGCAACAAATGAGAGACAACTTACGTACCAGTCATCTCAATAGGAAGGAGAGGGAGAGTTAATTAGACGTGTGCGAAAAATTCAGCGATGTGTTTCATCTCGAAGGAGACCATTTGGGTCACACGAATGCAGCTACACATAGGATCACAACTAATCCGGATATTACACCAATAAATTTGAGACCTTACAGATTGCCGGATAAACATAAGCAGGAGATAAACGACCAAGTAAATAAGATGCTGGATGACAGGATAATCAGGCCAAGCAACAGCCAATAGAAACGCGCCACTGCTAGTGGTACTGAAGAAAGTAGACGCATCAGGAAAAACAGAGATGAGAGTCGTAGTAGACTTCCGTAAGGTGAACGACATCACGGTAGGAGACTCTTTCCCACTGCCTAATATCACCGAAATATTGGACCAGTTGGGTAAGGCCAAGTATTTCTCCACCTTGGATTTAGCTTCGGGATTTCACCAAATTCCTATGGAAGAGGAGGATAAGTGCAAGACCGCATTTTCCACCCCACACGGTCACTACGAGTACAACCGAATGCCCTTCGGATTGAAAAACGCCCCGGCAACATTTCAACGACTAATGAATACTGTACTTTCCGGAATACAGGGCCTTAGATGCTATGTCTATCTCGACGATATAGTCATACACGCTCTCAGCTTAAGAGAACATAACAAACGGCTAGAAGAGGTACTCGAACGATTGAGGCACAATTCATTGAAGCTGCAGCCAGACAAGTGTGAATTTTTGAGGAAAGAGGTCAACTTCTTGGGACACGTGATAACCTGCGACGGGATAAAAGCAGATCCGGAGAAGATTCGAGCGGTAAAGCAATTCCCGATACCAAAGGGGGTGAGGGAACTTCAAGGTTTCCTAGGTCTAGCTGGATACTACAGACGATTTATACAGAATTTCTCGAGCTTGGCAAAACCGCTAACACACCTGCTGAAGAAAGAAGTGAAATTCTCCTGGACATCACGGGAACAAAAAGCTTTTGAGGAGCTGAAGAAAACTTTGACAACTGCGCCCATTTTACAATACCCCGATTTCGAAAAACCATTTATCGTAACGACGGACGCTTCCGACAAAGCCATCGGAGCGGTCTTATCCCAGGGCACCGTGGGTAACGACCTACCAATAGCATACGCGAGTAGAACTCTGAACTCCGCTGAGGGAAACTATAGCACCACCGAGAAGGAATTACTGGCAATAGTTTGGGCTGTCAATCACTTCAGACCGTACGTATATGGTACTAAATTCAAAATTGTCACAGATCACAAACCACTCACTTGGCTGTTCGGAGTCAAAGATCCAGGATCCCGACTCATGAGATGGCGATTGAAGCTGGAGGAATACGACTACGAGATCGAGTACAAAGCAGGTAAAGCAAACACTAATGCTGATGCTTTAAGCCGTATGTACTGTAACATGGTGTACAAGAACCCCTCCAATATAGACCCTAAGATTTATAAATTAAGAAGAAAAATAGAATAATATAATAGAATATGAAATAATAATCAATATTCAAAGGAATACTAGCCCCAAAACCAACTCACAGTAACATGTGAGCTGACGTCACTGCGCGGCGCTATCATTTGTCTAAAAGTAGGGTACAAGTAGGCACGGCAAATATAAATATGTATATAATAATAGATAAAAGAAATTCATTTAAGGGATTAATCACCAGAGGGTGAATTTAGAGGGAAAGATTCCCATAGTAAAAAGAAATTCAAATTTAGTTAAAAGCAGTTAGATTTGAGGCAAAAGGGGCCTCCATATCCCTGAAGGACATTTTTGTGGTTGAAGTTGCTGGCATCGCGGAGAAGACCTCGGTCCCTCTGCCTGTCCAGATCTTAAACCTTATCCCCTTTTTACCCGTTGAAGTTGCTGGCATCGCGGAGAAGACTTCGGTCCCTCTGCCTGTCCAGATCTTCAATCGTCAAATCCTGCATAATTAGAGTTGCTGGCATCGCGGAGAAAACTTCGGTTCCTCTGCCTGTCCAGATCCTTAATTCCTCCCTTATCGTGGTTCGCATGCCGGCATCGTGGAGAAGACCTCGGTCCCTCTGCCTGTCCGGAGCTATAACCGCTCTTTCCTCATATTTAAAAGTCTGCCTTTTCAAATAAGGTGTTGTTCCCTTAACTTCCCTTGTACCCCCCATTCCTTGTCTAAAAACTAAAGGTTGCATTAAATTCCCTTTAGCGAACATTGAGGTTCGATTAAATTCCCTCCTTGTTCATAGATTTTGGGATATGGAAGTCTGATCGTAGAATAGCAAGAGTAGATAAAAGAAATAAATAGAATAATCCTAGGGTTAGGATACTTTAGAATAAAAAGAAAAAAGGATTAATTAGGGTTGTCAATATTTAAGACAACGTAGGAGAATATAACAGAAAAAAGAATCGATTAGGGTTGTCAACATTTGTGACAACATTAGGTTAGGAAACAAAAGAAAGTTATCAATAACGATAACGACGTAGGAGTTAGGAAATAAAAAACTGAATATAATAAATAATATCAATTAGGCTATTTCCATAGCATAATTAGGTGTGCAATCTGCCAATCTATACCAAATCTAAATGATTTCTTAATTATAAGATCCTCTATAATTTGATATCCTGCATACCATGAATGTGTTTTCTGAATAAATCCATTTTACCTATTTTCCTTGTAAATCTTTCCTTCCTACAAGTAAATCCTAAGAACCATTTCTTTCCAGCTATCTATTCCATACCTTTTGTAACCAGCCCTGGATGTATTTCTAAACGCCCGAGAAAAGGAGTCTGGTAAAAATTAGTTGAATTTTCAACTTGGCGCCCAACATTTACATAATTACTCTGCCAATAAATAGCTACCGGCTACAATTGGCGCCCAACGTGGGGCTAGTTTTGGAAGCAAAAAGGTTATATTTCTGAGTAAAATCAAATATCAAAATGCCACGTACTCGTAACGAAGGAAAGATAGTAGAATCCGCAGCAATGGCTGATGAGGATATAATTACACATGAGGCAATACCTCGTGAGCATAGTTCTGGCGACGAAGGTTCTTCAGTTATAGCTAAAGAAAATAGTACTGTAGCTTCTTTAGTTTCTTCTTTTAATAATTTCTGTACGGAGGTGCGTCATGAGTTGCGACAGTTAACCGCTCAACATCGCAAAACCCGTGAAAAGTTAGAGTCCACCGAAGAAAAAATACAACAAAGAATAGATGATCTTGTAATCAGGGGAAGTTCCTCTGAAATCCCACCTTGTAACCTCGAAAATCAAGGTGAAATTAACGTCATACCTGAGTCCTCGCAATCGCGAAATTTAACTGATTTCCCATTACCTGTGTTAGCTAATTTGGCTAGGAGTAATCCACCCGTATTTACAAACAAGGATAATTTATTTCCTGCAGAGTTTATTAATGAGCTAAATGATTGGTTCGAGAAATGGGGAATAAAGGGAGATGCCCGATTATCTGAAATAAAGATGCGAAATAATATTTTTGGTACTAGCGTCAAACTTTGGTTTGGAGTTATCAAATCAAGAATTAGAACTTACGAAGATTTCGTAAGAGAATTTCTACGTACTTATTGGAATGAGGCAATTCGTTTACGCCGAAAAACGGAATGGTTGAATCGCAGGTTAGATTGCAGAGCGAACTTGTCATTTACCGAGTATTTTTATGACCAGGTTCATCGGGCTCTTCAAATTGATAGTCACATGACTACATTCGAAATAAATTACAACGTTATTAGACAATTTCCTTTCGAAGTTGTACAGTCATTAATCGGAAGTGTAGACTGTGAAAAAACAGATTCAATTATTTAACGGTTGAGTGTTATGGAACATCCAATGTACCTTGATCACCCAACTCATCAGGTGAGCACACCTACTCGGGCATCCCAAAATCAAAAAACGGGATATACTCAGGATCGGGATAATGTAAATTCTCATCAGCGTCAGAATCAAAATTATAATACGCAGAATCAAAATTATAATACGCAGAATCAAAATTATTATTATAATAATTATTATTATAATAATTTGCGTATTCGCAGAATCAAAATTATAACACGCAGAATCAGAATGCGCAATGGCAGAATTCAAATCAGCGATGGCAGAATCAGAATACGCAATGGCAAAACTCGAGTCCGCGATGGCAAAATTCTAATTCGCGGTGGCAGAATCCAAACTCTCAGTCTCAAGTTCAGGACTCATCCCGGGTTCAAATCAATTCTTTAAATTCTCCTAACTCCGGTTCACAAAATCAGAGTTCGCGGTGGCAGAATCAGAACGCTTCACCACCACCCCAGGAGGCCGAACGCGCTCCAACCAGGTCTTCGAATGAAAATTCGAGTGATTCTTTAAACCGGCGTCGGGTCTAGATCACCCCGCATCTGATCTAGACCCCAATCGAGTCGTACAAACCATAACGCAGGAAGTTATGGATGAGGTGAATCCTGCACCCGTAGCTCACGAAAGTCAGACAAATTTAATCGGATGTCCACGGTTGAATATTATCGCGGAAAAAATCCCGGTTCAGGCATTGTAAGATACCGGAAGTCAGATCACGTGTGTATCCGAAAAATTATTTGGGATGATAAAGAAAATTCACAAAATTCCCATTTTGCCCGTTCAAAATATGAAAGTTCATGGGGCATTTTTTCACAAGTCTCCCACAGTAAAGCAAGAAATTATGATAAAGATTCAGATAGATTCATTAGAAATAGAGACTGTCTGTTTTGTGCTACCCTTAGCTCACGAGGATTTAATTATTGGTATCGATTGGATGCACAATAACCGCGTAGGTTGCGATAGTGAATCGCAATCGATAAAGATAAACGGAATCACTTTAACAGAACCTTTCTTCAATTGGAGAGCTAGACCTCATCCGTCGGGGAGTCATGAATTAAAAATAATTACCCTCGAGGAAGTTCCTAAAAGTCTAATCTCGGGCCTAAATCAAATTATGGAAGAGGATTTCGATATTCAGAATGACGATTTGTTCGAAAACCTCGTCTCACCGGGAGACATACCCGTGCCAGTTGAATCGTCAGTCCAACCTCAAATAGAGGAGATGATAACAAAAATAGATTTCTTAAGTGAATCTGAAAAAAGTGATCTTACGCGAATTCTTCTACAAAATTCACAAGCTTTCAGCAATAAACCCGGGTGTGTTCAAGAATACGCACATCGAATTCATTTAACAACGGAGGATCCTATCACGGGTCCTGTATATTCAATTCCTCATTCGCGACGGAAAGCAGTCAGTGATGAAATTAACCGAATGTTAGCGACCGGTATCATTGAACGAAGCAGTTCACCTTATTTAAATCCAATTACCCCGGTTATTAAAAAAGATGGGACAGTGCGCATCTGCCTAGATGCTAAGAAATTAAATTCATACATGGAGGCTGACCATGAGAGACCCCCACCAGTAGATGATCTTATTCAGAAATACGATAATGTCAAATTTATTACGTCAACTGACTTTACAAACGGTTACTGGCAGGTGCCCCTTGCTATCGAGTCACGACCTTATACTGCTTTCTTACATGATTCTTCTCTTTACCAATTCTGTCGTGTTCCCTTCGGAATTAAAACCGCAAGCAGCGGATTCATACAGGCCGTTAACCTAGCTTTCGGTAACGATTTGGCTGAATTTACTACCGTCTACGTTGACGATCTTTTAATAACCTCTCGAACTTTTCCAGAACATCTAGATCACCTTGATCAGGTGCTTAAGAAAATAATTCATTGTGGGTTTACGCTCAAATTATCCAAAACATTTCTCTGTCGCAAAGAAATAACTTTTCTAGGGTACATTCTAACCACCACGGGGGTGAAGATTGATCCTGACCGAATACAAACGATACAAAATTTCCCTCCACCGAAAAACTTAAAACAATTACAGAAATTCTTCGGTATCTGTAACTATTACCGTCGTTTTATCGCCAAATATGCAAACTTTACGGATCCTTTCCGAAACCTTCTGAGTCCCAAAAATAAATGGACGTGGACTTCTGATCATGATACCGCGTTCGAAAATTGAAAACATAACTTTCTTAAATCTGTGGTGTTAAGTCACTACTCACTCGATCAGAGATTTTATGTACAAACAGACGCTAGTCTGATGGGGATTAGTGCAATTCTTTATCAATTTGATCATGAAGATAACCCGCGAATTATTTCCCTTGTTAGTCGCTGTTTGAATTCAGCTGAAAAGAATTATTCAATTACTGAGCTCGAGCTGCTAGCTATAGTTTTTGCGGCTACCAAATTTCGAAATTACTTATTAGGAAGGGCTTTTACGATTATCACGGATCACAAAGCCTTATCATTCTTAATGAAAGCAAAATTCCATAATAGTCGGATAACTAGATGGACAATTTTCCTACAGGAATACGACTTCGAAATATACCATTGCCAAGGCCGCGATAATCTAGTCGCGGATCTATTTAGTCGAAATCCACTAAATGATAACAAAATCCAAATCGAAACTCAGCAGAGAAATACAGTTTATATTTCTTTGATAGGATCAGGACTCAGCCGCGAGTTAAGAAATAATATCAAAAATATAGAACAACTTCAAATTAAAGAATTGAAGTATTATAAAATAATTCGGCAATTTAAAAACGATCCGGGTTATACAAACCCACAATACAAACTCATCAACAATATTCTTTGCAAAAATACGCGAAACGATCTGTCTTGGAGGGTCTGCATTCCACGCCCCATGATTAAGAAAATCATTGAGTATGCTCACCGAATCACTGGACATTCAGGTGGTCAGAAATGCATAGCATATGTTAATCAATTCTTCATTTGGTCAGGTTATCAACGAGACATTAGAAAATACGTTGCCTCGTGTGATCTTTGTCAACGGACAAAACCAAATAACCTAGCAATCGGTATTCAAACTTCTAGTTACATTCCTACAAACATAAATGAAATTATCGCGGTAGACATTTATGGTCCACTACCGGTATCTGCGTATGGAGTTCGATACCTGTTCGTCACAATAGACTTGTTCTCAAAATTCGTAGTATTATATCCCGTTAAGAAAGCAAACGCTAACACATGTGTGAGAAAGTTACGGGACGATTATTTTAAAAATGTCGGAATACCCAAAAGGATCTTGTCTGATAATGGCACACAATTCACTTCCTTAACCTGGGAAAAATTCGGAAGAAATAACGATATTAGACTTTTACTTTCTCCGGTGCGACATCCGCAAAGCAATCCTACTGAACGCATTATGCGAGAACTTGGGCGGTATTTTCGCACTTACTGTAGTTTGAGACACACTAGTTGGGCAAGTATAGTTCCCCAGATACAAAGGTGGATTAACGTAACGACTCATGATAGCACAAAATTCACCCCGTATGAAGCTCACTTCGGTCAGAAACCTGACAGTGAGATTAGAAAATTATTGAAGATTCCTTGGGATTCAGAGATTTCTCAGGATATGCAAATCCGTTTAATTTACGAAAATTTGACGCGGAGTGCCGCAAAACGAAATAAGATCAAAGGGGAAGTGACACCCTTAGAAATAGGTGATCAGGTTTTGGTTACAGCATTAAGAACCTCCGCCGTTAATAAGCAAAAAATAGACAAATTTTTTCACTTATATGAAGGGCCGTATACCATTACCAACAAGCCCCATGCTAACGCATACGAGCTTACAGATATCAATAGGTCTAGTCGAGTCAAAGGGATTTACCACAGGAATAACCTGCGCAAATATAAAGAACATTAGAATTAGATATGAGGTATTAGCTTGTAAGTTTAAAAAAAATAATATTTTCTGGAACATAAGAAAAGGAATGTATCAAAATTCACGGGACGGCACTGGGCCAAGCGCGGAAAAGAAATGGGGAGGAGTCAGCGAAGAAACAAAAGCTAACTCGTCCGAGTGGACACAGGACGGTCTTGCTTGAAAGGGCAATGACCCTAATACACATGGCAATAATGAAACTCAAAATGACCCGTGATCATCATGCCATGGAAAACCAAAAGACGATCATACGATCATACGATCATGCCCTATATAAAGCGCTGCAAATTAGCGAGGCGTCACTTAATAAACTGAATTCTTCGAGAGTGAAATAAAAATTAGTGTCAGTATGAAAAATCAAGCAACGAGCTGCTACTACCCGGGGACTCGTGAAGTTGGGACCCAGACCGGCCAGGAAGGCACTTTCTTGCGAGCGATTCCCGGATATGCATCCCGAAAACTCATCACCCCTGGGAAATGGGTTACAGCGATGGGAAAATTTGCACTCGAACGGGGACTGCAAACTCCCCGTCCAAGCGTACGGCATCATGGTAGCCAGACAAGCAAGGAATCGAAAAACATCTCCCAAACCAGCATCCCATGGAGATTGATTCCTCTAGATTTACCAAAAATAACATACGAGCGCAAAGAATATCAAAACTACCCACGTCCGGAAGAAAGCTGGTGGAGAGGCAGCAGTCCGTACATAGGGATGGAGGATAATGTGCCGGGAATGGGTGAGTTCATGGAATATCTGGAGGATTATAACGACAACAAGGAAGCCACGACGCAACCGCCAATTTTCTCGACCTCTAATAAACCAGAAACAAACCTGCTTGAAGAGTTGATCCAAGCATCATACAGCTTGCCAAACGTAATAACGCCATTCCCGCCCTTCCCTTTCGAGTCTTCCCCAAACTCCTGTCCCGAAAAAACCGAAGAGAGCCCCGTCCTCCCACAAATTTTCCCCAAATCTCCCCTTAAAAGACCAGCCCCGATTATTGTGTCGATTGACCTCGATGAAATAGTGCCCCGAAAACTGACCAAAGAACAATTAAAAATGCTAGGGGATCTGTTTTAAAAAAAAAAAAATGTGTCAAAAACCGAGTGATAAATTGTGAAAAACTGAAAAAAAAAATAGACATTCCTTTATACGATGTAAATACTAATTATAGAAAAAAAATATATAGCCTTAGTTTTTTTGAAAAAAAAAAAAGTTTAAAAAAAAAAAATATATATAATTTCAGTTTTTGTAAAAACAAAAAGAAAAAAAAAAATTTTGTTAAATACAATACCTTATATAATAATCATATAACGGTACACCATGTTTTTGTTAAAGAATAAATATGTCAAAATGCGTCGCAATGAAAATATAATATAATTTGTGTTAAAAAAAAAAAAAAAAATAATATATTGACAATACCTCTCCCCATTTAGACCTATTTATTGGGGGGGCATTGTAACATGGTGTACAAGAACCCCTCCAATATAGACCCTAAGATTTATAAATTAAGAAGAAAAATAGAATAATATAATAGAATATGAAATAATAATCAATATTCAAAGGAATACCAGCCCCAAAACCAACTCACAGTAACATGTGAGCTGACGTCACTGCGCGGCGCTATCATTTGTCTAAAAGTAGGGTACAAGTAGGCACGGCAAATATAAATATGTATATAATAATAGATAAAAGAAATTCATTTAAGGGATTAATCACCAGAGGGTGAATTTAGAGGGAAAGATTCCCATAGTAAAAAGAAATTCAAATTTAGTTAAAAGCAGTTAGATTTGAGGCAAAAGGGGCCTCCATATCCCTGAAGGACATTTTTGTGGTTGAAGTTGCTGGCATCGCGGAGAAGACCTCGGTCCCTCTGCCTGTCCAGATCTTTAACCTTCAAATCTTTTCCCCGTTGAAGTTGCTGGCATCGTGGAGAAGACTTCGGTCCCTCTGCCTGTCCAGATCTTTAACCTTAGAATCTTTTGTCCCTGTTGAAGTTGCTGGCATCGCGGAGAAGACTTCGGTCCCTCTGCCTGTCCAGATCTTCAATCGTCAAATCCTGCATAATTAGAGTTGCTGGCATCGCGGAGAAAACTTCGGTTCCTCTGCCTGTCCAGATCCTTAATTCCTCCCTTATCCTGGTTCGCATGCCGGCATCGTGGAAAAGACCTCGGTCCCTCTGCCTGTCCGGAGCTATAACCGCTCTTTCCTCATATTTAAAAGTCTGCCTTTTCAAATAAGGTGTTGTTCCCTTAACTTCCCTTGTACCCCCCATTCCTTGTCTAAAAACTAAAGGTTGCATTAAATTCCCTTTAGCGAACATTGAGGTTCGATTAAATTCCCTCCTTGTTCATAGATTTTGGGATATGGAAGTCTGATCGTAGAATAGCAAGAGTAGATAAAAGAAATAAATAGAATAATCCTAGGGTTAGGATACTTTAGAATAAAAAGAAAAAAGGATTAATTAGGGTTGTCAATATTTAAGACAACGTAGGAGAATATAACAGAAAAAAGAATCGATTAGGGTTGTCAACATTTGTGACAACATTAGGTTAGGAAACAAAAGAAAGTTATCAATAACGATAACGACGTAGGAGTTAGGAAATAAAAAACTGAATATAATAAATAATATCAATTAGGCTATTTCCATAGCATAATTAGGTGTGCAATCTGCCAATCTATACCAAATCTAAATGATTTCTTAATTATAAGATCCTCTATGATTTGATATCCTGCATACCATGAATGTGTTTTCTGAATAAATCCATTTTACCTATTTTCCTTGTAAATCTTTCCTTCCTACAAGTAAATCCTAAGAACCATTTCTTTCCAGCTATCTATTCCATACCTTTTGTAACCAGCCCTGGATGTATTTCTAAACGCCCGAGAAAAGGAGTCTGGTAAAAATTAGTTGAATTTTCAACTTGGCGCCCAACATTTACATAATTACTCTGCCAATAAATAGCTACCGGCTACAGTACGTAAAAACCAGAAGCCAGAAGAGAGAAGAAGCTGCGACGAAGGAGCCTAACCAGGAATATTCGGAGGAGGAACGAAACCAGATTATCTACGAGTATCACGACACACCCGTAGGGGCCCACCAGGGAGTGAATAGGACGGTCGAACGAATTCGTCTGAGACACGATTGGCCCGGATTGAGGAAAAACGTCGAAGACCACATTGCGAGATGTGAGAATTGCCAAAAGAATAAACTTAGCCAGCGAGCGAAAGCACCAATGATCATCACCGATACCCCAAACCAGCCGTTTGAAAAATGCGCATTGGATATAGTAGGGCCACTGACGGAGACCGAGCAGGGTAACAAATATATTCTAACGTTTCACGATTGGTTGACAAAATTCAGCAAGGCAATTCCTATTCCAAATCAAGAAGCCAACACCGTAGCGAAAGAATTCGCAACAAGAATCGTATGTGAACACGGGATACCACAAAGGGTACTCACCGACCAAGGTACGAACTTTCTTAGTAACATTTTTAAAAATACTTGTAAACTGTTGAAGATCGACAAAATACAGACGACCGCCTATCACCCTGAATCCAATGGAGCGCTGGAAAGATCACACAGAACGCTAGCAGAGTATCTGAGGCATTACGTAAACGAAGAACAGAGTAACTGGGACGAATAGCTACCATACGCTATGTTCGCATATAATACCACACCACACACGGCAACGAGATTCACACCATTTGAGCTGGTGTACGGACACCCGGCTGTACTACCAACATCGTTGAAGAAGGACCCAGAAACAACGTATACATACGACGACTACGCCCAAGAACTACGGGAGAGGTTGCGAGCTAGCAACCTCATTGCTAAGGAGAACCTGCAGCGAGCCGAAGAAAGATCGAAAGTCGAATACGATCGAGGTACTAAGTTAACGACATTCAAGGTCGGGGACAGGGTACTGCTCTATGACAAAACGGTACGTAGAGGACGATCAAAGAAATTACTATCTCAATGGATTGGTCCATACTCCGTGTTAGAGGTAAACTCAGATGTTAATTGTACCATAAGGGTACAGAAGCAAAACCTTAGGGTACATATTAATCGATTAAAACATTTCATCGAATAACTTCATAACTTCTAAATTAAACCATTCCACTAACATAGCATAAGAGAAACGATTATATGCAAAACTGTGAACGGGTCATAAAACAAGTGTTACCACTAACGATAACTTCGGGTTACAGCCGAGCATGCAAGAGGCATCGCAAAGCAGCAAAATTGTCTGATTTCAGGAGAGAACCCTAAGGCTCTTCTTCTTCAAGGGGGAAGGGATGTTGTAATCGGGTGTTCGATTTCCCAAGTATGGAAGGTGCAAGCTTCGCACTATTGCAATACACTGTTTATGCGTTGGGCCATACGTAGGAATCTGCATACACAGCACTGACCTCCTAAACGCAGTTAAAAGGCCTACACGCAACGCGCTCGTGGTCAGAACATCGGGACCCGTTATTACGTGCAAAATCGAGTATCGCTATAAGTTAACGTGTATCTTCCTATTCTAGATCATACTTCTCATTGTCATCTACAAATATTAAACTTCACTTATAATTGTACGACTGAGTACCAACTCTTAATTCGACGACGATCCTTACCAAATAAATAAAAGTATTGTTATACTGGGATTCCCGAATCCAATCCTAACATTACAAAACCTACAAGCAGAACATTGTTCAGGAAGAGTGTTACAGATTTAGGTTTAAGAGAAATGAAATAACTGGTCTTGAGGAAGAGTGTAGAGAACAATACCAGTTATCTTGTAGAAAGGAAACTAGCTTACCGACAGTAGATATAAGATAAAGAAAGTTCTAGAGTAAGAAACATCGAGAAACAACTCGAAGGAAGAAAAAGCTAGAAAGTACTAGAAAACGAGTAGGTATAAAAGGAGGGTGCTTTGCTGCTAGTCAGTGAGTCTAAATCTGAGAGTAGAATAAAAATGATCCATGTACTGAATAAAGAGTTAATAAAGAGCTGTTATTTGAAACCGTAAACTCAACAGTGAGCAACTGTTCCCTCATGGACAGCCATAGCGGGCTATCTGACTGGTCAATGGTGTTTTTTTCGATCTCTTCGAGAGATCTTTGGTACTCCCTCAGCTTAGTCATATGCCGGGAAAGTTCGGCAGCATAGTCCGCGGGACTCAAATCTGGCTGCTGAGCACGAGGACCATAGTCTTGGTCGACCGTTTGGCGTCTCGGTGGTGGCTGTCGGCAAACGTTGTTTTCTTTGGAACGATCCAATCGTATCTTGCGCAACTTTTCCTTACTTTCGCTCCTATTCTCGAGTTCAGTTGCCACTTTGGACGCTACCTTATCATTCACGTCTCTGTACACTGTCAAGACTTTCTTACTGTTGTATTGCACGGCCGCACCGAGGGCGCGAGCATTGTAAGAGTTTCGTTTGCCGTAATTGATGCGTTTTGCACCAATGAATTTAGCTACCACGTCATTGAACGATTCTACGGTATTGTTGTTAACATTGCGGATCAAGCTCTTGGCGTTGCGGCCGAGGCGAGCCACGGAGTTTTCGATTTCAGTCATAAGCCCCAGATTCCTCAGTTGCGGTACAAAGTTCCGCTCGTTCGGTTTCGGCCTTCCGTCGCAAAAATACGCGATAGAAGCGCATTTCGCATGCTCTCCGAAAACGTGACTTGGAATATTCGAGATATCCATTTGGAGGAGCCTGATTTTCTCGGAATCCGATACGTCTTGATTTTTCCGGTGCTGTATCGCTTTTCGGATTCCGACGTTGAACCTGGGCACGCTGTTCTTTATTAGATTGCGTATTGTGCCAGGAACTCCTTTTCTTCTCTCGAATTCTTTCAGTTTGGTTCCCACGTTCCTTATGAGATGGTTAGCGCATTCTATTTTTTCAATGTACACACCGTGCACTCGATACGGTTCGTTGTCCGTTATCTTCTTATAGACGCTACTATCCCCATCTGCTATAAGAGTGGAGTAGATCAGCCCATGCTGTTCGATGCTGCTCTTGAATCCTTCGAGGATTGCATCGGATTCCATGCTTGTGGAACTATCGTTTCTACCCCAATTCTTGTAGCACGTGTGTTCTCTGGGAGCGACCCCCTTCTGAAGTGCTGGGTCACAAATCGCGCACGACTTGTTACGTGTTCCAACATACAGAACCTTTTTCGTGTGAAATCCGACGATCGCTCCCAAGCCAGAAGATGAATCGTACTTCCCTAATTTGTAAGATCTTTTCATCCAACTGCCATCGGCCACTACAGGAATGTGGGGAATACCGTTGATTACATCGCCTCTTGCGATGGCTAGTCTCCGTTCTTCCTCGCCTGCTCGTTTCATTTCCGACTCCGCAGCTTTTATCAAACCGGCGTAAACAGAATCATGATGCCGCTGAAATGTGGTCTCAGTCATACATTTCAAGTCCATCGCACTTAGAAACTGCTGTAGCTGAGCATACCCTATTCCAGAACATATACTCCTTAATACAGCCGATTCGTTGATGCCTAGGATGCTGTCCCCTTCTGGCTCGCTCGATATATATCTTTCAAAATGGCACATCGAACAGCGGAAGTGCAGCACCGTATTGAGACCAGACGGTTGAGCTTCGATGAGATGGAGATCTCGGAACGAACATTCGACTCCTCTTCCATGTTCATCGAACGCGTCATGCAGTTGGGTCCAAACGTGCTGAAAGGAATAAATCCCCCTTGCCGTTGGGACGAAGTCCTCCAAGTCTTCGCTTGACTCGTCATGACTTTCCACCAGTTCGTGTTCATCAGCAAGTCTTTCTTCTTCAACTAGATTTGCAAGTTGTTTATCGAACTCGCTTCCGCCGAACGGTGGTTCTGTCTCACGCTGTTGGCTGAGACGATTCTCTGGGAGTACAAAGGTCAACGATTCAACCTCGACGTGTTCATGAGATTCCTGAATCGTCTCCGTGGAGGGCTGTTGGTCCTCGTACAGGCGGGTTACTTTGACGTCGGTCAGGTCGTACTGATTAGCGTACGGATCGTCCTGTCTACCAGGTGGGATGTTTTTCACCAGCAAGTCGCAAAGCGATTCCGCATCCGGGAAGTTTGTCAAACACGCCCGACCATCACATGCAACTTCTCCCGTCGGACTCCTACTATGTGAATCGAACATCCACACTGCATTTTCCCATCTGAATACGGCTACGGATATTAGATTTATGGTGAGGATCCCGAATTTCTCTCCAGATAAGAATTGTACCAACCGATTTCTTAAATTCGGCAGGCCGTCTTCAGAATAGTCCTGCTCTAAATGTCCACAAAGCCAAGACTTAGAAAACTCCAACAGGCACTCTTCCCCACTTATTTCCACGTTCGTACTTAGCTCCGTAGCCGTCAAGAACTCTGTGTTTCTTTCTTCGGGATTTACGTCGTTTCTGGCTTCTATGCTTCTAGCGTAAAGTTCATTTCCGGTCATTAGGACCGTGTCGACATCTGCGGAATTCCACAAATGTGGATCTTTGATCCCACACATCGCTAGTGCGGCTGCTGCATTTGCAGTGCACTGCTTTCCCCGAGTGCCTTGCGGGAATGTAGGATCGCCTTGATGCATTGAACCGCAAACGATCTTCGGGATTTTTTTAACGATTGGCGCCGTATTTCCTTCGCTGATGTCCCGCGAAGCGACGTCCATTTCGGCGTCAACATCACCCACCTCCACAAATGGCAAAGTGGTCTCGTCGTCAGCTCCGTTCTCAATCAACCTTGCAGCTTGCCCGGCCTCCGTAAGTTCTTGCTTACTGTCGAAATAACCGCGACAAGTGAACTATTATCATGTGGAACCACAGTATTGCTAAAAATATACACGCTTATTCTTCTAAATTCAAGTATAGTTTACAGTAGACTAGAATATCACCGATACGTTGACAATATTTACAAAACACGAAGAACCATCATACCTATGAAACCCGAACGAATTGTGAAATAATTATTCCAGAGGTCAGGCCCTGTCGTATTTAGTGCGAAATACACCGTGTTACATCGTATCTACATGCAACGAAAAGTAAAGAGCACACAGGCAAGAAATTTTTGCGCAATACCAAAAAATTGTACTTCCGAATCTACTGCTCGCACAAGCCCACCTAGACATAATTTGTGATAGGTCGCAAATCTCAGACACGTCGGGTACCGTATGTCTGGTCAATAAAGGTAATCGTAGGTGTATAATACCAAAAAACAGGCAGAGTACGAGCCAAAATTCTAGTTTCAATAGTTCCCGTGATGAGGGGGGATGATTGATTAACGTTTATTTTCATCAATATCTTCGAAACTATGCTTTTCAAAATTCTTTGTAAAATATATTGAATTTGATAATAACGACCCCTTTCATTTGATACATCACATGACACATTTGTAAAGAAAAAATTTGTAGTTTTGAATTTGCTCCCTAAAATGAACCCAAGAACCGGAATTCGCTTTTTTACGCTATACGCCCGAAATTGGGTATTTTAACTCTACATATGTACGAAATCCAAACTTTTAGCGCCAGTAGATTCGGAAACAATTTCGCTGCGACAGACGGACAGACAGACAGACAGGCAGACAGGAGAGTGATCCTATAGGGATTCTTTTTGTTGACACCAATTACCAGAACAATCAGCACAGCTAGAAAAAATGAGAAAAGTTTAAAGACCGATTTACTGGTTTCCGAAAATAATGTAGGAGAAAAGTAACGAAACATTCATAAGTATACGTCTACGGTCATGGATGCTGAATGACATTTCCCAATTCCGATTTTCTGAAAAAATAAAGACACATCTGAACAAATGCTCTGTTTTCAAGGACGTATGTTCCTCGAATGAAGTAATTTTGGATGTCCGGAAAAATTCTTTATTCTTTTTTCCATAATCTTCTTTCTCATTGTCAGTTCAGCATAGGTTGATAGTCGCGGCATCCCGCATATTATGTAAGCTTGGCGTTGGTTGGCTCCGCAAGTGGGTTATTAGAGGCGACGATTATTCAAGATCGAAATATCCGCATACGTTTATGAACAATTGAAAAGTTTCATCAAGAAATTTTTTTGACGACAAATCATTATACTTCATAACAAATGAAATGACAAAAAACAAATCTGCAAAAATAGGTGATTACTTCGTTTGCTTCAAAAGTTTATTCAAACAAATAGCGTTACAAATTGTAATGAATATCACGTCACAGTTTTTTCTGACCGAAATAACAAGAAACTGTTAAAAAAAATGTCAACCCCTTATTTTGATTTTGTAATATTTTGTTGCTTCCATAATTCATAATTCGTACATTATAACAATTAACAATACTGCAACTTGATATCTTCATTACGTGTACTTGTCAAAAGGTATTTGCGAAGCAAAATAATTTTCGGAACCTTTTTGTCAACACTTATCCGACTTGAAATTTAAACGAAAACTGTATAAAAATTGGTTAATTAACAACGGGCGCATTTTATGAAAAATCTGCGAAAATCTTTTTTTACTGCCGAATTTTTTTAATCCAAGTGTGTACATAATACCACGACTTTTTCGAATTTTTCAATTAACATTTAATAGCAAAAACTACATTTTTTATTTGCAACGGCCGGTTTCAAGGTAGTATTACGGCACAGCGCTCGACGCGCGGAGCCCTATTTTCAAATTTGAATGCAAAACACAGATGAAGTTTGAGGAGTCGACTTTTTTTCGGAAATCTATTTCTCTTTGGAGCAGTAGCTAGCATTTGCACGTTTTTGAACTAACAAACGTATGTATAATAGCCCATTTCACGTGGAATAGCTGCAAGGTAGGGGAGAGTGGGGAAAAGTGGGCATTTCGATATTAAAAATAAAATTTCTGTTAAAAGTCGGTAAAGCAGAATGCCAATTTATAGTTAATATGAAATTGTTATGTGTGACGTTAGATGGCGATAAAAGTTTATTCTATAAGTAGAGTTCGTAACAGGATGGCGAACAACAGAGTTTTGTATCCATAGTTTTGTACCAAAGAGAAATTTAATAAAAAGTCTTTTATTAAATATAAATCAACACTATTCATTAACCACAATAATTTCCACAAGGTTTTGTGGCTTCTCGAATCATTTCGAATCTATTTCTCGCACGCCAAAACTTTGTTTCGGATCTTGACCCTTTGCAAATATCGTTCGGTGTAGAATCTATCTTCTAAATTAGTCGTAAAGCGATGAATTTTTTTTTATTCGCAAAAATCTTAGCTATCCCCAAATCCTTTTCAAACTTTGTTTCGTTCAACACTCCGAAATCTGTTCTTTGATGTTGTTGGATATTTTTATAATTGTTGTAATTTTTTTTTGTTGAACCGTCATGACTTTGCAAAACTTTGGGAATCTTCAACAATCATGCAGCCTAGCGGACGGATCTAATTGATTAATTCAGTGCAAACCTGGGCAATATTGCTATGAAGATACGAAGCGTTTTCAGGATAAAATTGCCACATTTAGGATGTAATCAGAGGAGAAAAATCGGAAAATAATTCAGACAAAAATTTTAGAATAGTATATTGTGTGACTAGGAAAGAAAGTAGGTTTTTATTTACGAGCGCGGAGTCTGCTGCCCGGGCCGATTCGCGTTCCCGAGGTGTGTCATGCTACCCGAGCCGGTAGGGGGGAGAGACGAGCCTCGCTCGCCTCGTCTTTAGGGGGTAGGGGGGGAGGCTCGTCTCTCCCCCCTATGGAGGAAAGACTCCGCACGGTCTTTCCGCCCTAGAGACGCAAAACTACTTTTTCCTCCCTCTCTACAGGTAGCGAAATACGCCTTTTCGTTCATATGTGGTGAAAAGGACATTCTTGGGTAAGAAATAAGATTCAAAAGGATTCGAAATAAAATTTTTGAACTTTTTGAGGAAAATGAATTTGTTTGCCAAATGAACTACTATGCCACACTCGCCCCTGGATTATCTTTCCGAAAATATTCAACCCGGTCGGTCTACGCACAGTAAATATCTTCCAAGTAACCAAAAATCGAGGAAATATTCGCGACTCGGAATATAACCTCTAAAGCTGTCAGTGGAATATTCCGGTTAGAGAAATACAGCATGGTGCCTATTATCCTGATGAATGGATGTATAAATGATGAGCGCATAACCGATCTAAATTTCAACAATTGCAAAGTACATAGCTTGCTGGACCGGAGAATACATCAAGTCGTTACCAACCTGCGCCTGTTGCGTGCAAGTTGCACTTGCGAACGTCGACGGTAGCTGAGACGACGCTTCTTCGTAATAGGCTGACCGTTGCTTAGCTGCTGTTTATCCATTGTCATGATGTCCAAACACGAATCAGTATTATTATAATAAAGTGAAATCTACGAATTACGAAGTTCCAACAATCACAAGATTTTCTGTTGTTTACGAGTCCGCTATGCGCCACGTTATGAATAAAACAACAAATCGTGGATCGCGCCTCGGAGAAAAAGTACTTTTTCTCCCGCAAAAGCGGGATGAAAAGTGGTCTTTACGGTCGAGTCGGGAATAAAGTCTTATATGCATCGCGGAAATAAAGCTGTTCATTCCCTCGGGCATTACAGTCGTCCGCGGGAATAAACTGTCGCTTTATGCCCTTGTTGCATAATGTACTATTATCATACGAACAAGCTATGATTTATGGATCCTCGTGTCTCACCGTGGTAGTACTTCAGACATGTTGGGACCCGCGGAATTGTATCTTATTCGGTAGATGCCCCCCGAAATTTTTCACTTCTTGTTCTTCAAATAAACGTAAAAATTCTGTTGAGAGTATTATACCTATGTATGAAAAATGTGTGACAATATTTAATTTTTTTGAAATTTTTGATTTTTAAATAAAATTTATTAACGATTTGACAAAATTTTCACAAAAATGACACGTATAGTATCAATACATTTTCAGTTAAAATTACAAATTCATATTGAAATTATTAAAAATCTCTAGTCAACCAAAATAATACAACACATGAATAGTTCACAAACTAAATATATATCGTGCAACTTCGTTAGAGATATTGGTTATATGGGTTATTGGCTTACTAATGTTTTTTAGTTTCGAAATATTTCTTTACCAAATAATATCTGAACATAAAATTTGAAAGTGATGTGACACAACACTAATTTATTACGATCTAAAATTACAGATATATAGGATGCTGCGGGGCCCTCGCGCCATCATTGCGCCGGGAGAGAGGGGGAAAGAGTGAGTTCTAACAAATAATTGAAATAGGAGATACGGAGTAGCTTGGGGGTAGGATTTGTAGCGTATGAAAATTGGTGTTGAAAAAAAAATATTTTATATAACACGTGGTTACACACGTGGCACGCGGTCGTTCTGATTATTATCGCGAGGATTTAGACATTGCTTCAGATATGATCGCTACTATCAATGTGTTTCGCATTCCCCTAATCCTCACGAATAGATTCGATAAGACCATGCTTTTTTCACTCATACAACTTTTTGTGTTCATGTAGGAGTCTCGAAGTGCGAATCCGGCCGCTGTTCGTGGGGGGCAGAGGCGGTGGCGAACCGCGAGCGGTGGCCGGGCCACTAAAAAGGCCCGGCTTGTGCGGAACCGCGCCGCTTACCGCGGTTTGCTTGAGGCGGAGGCCTCTGCCCGCGGCGTGGTAGCGGCAGCAGCAGCAGCAGCAGCGGCTACAGCACCACCACCACCACCACCACCACCAACACGACCACGACCGCCGCCAGCCCCAACACCACCACCAGCTCGTGGGGAGGGGCAGAGGGTCGCCTCACTGTACCCAGGCCCCGACCCAGGCCCCGACACAGGCCCCCACACAGGCCCGAGGACGCGGCGACGGTCGTGGTCGTGGTCGCGGCCAGGGCCGATGAGGCGGCCAGGGCCGAGGAGGCGGCCACAGCCGACCGATGTCCGGGGGGAATGTGTACGGTAAACAGGTGACCGTGCACAACTACCACTATTACAACTATACGGGATAGTGCACGGTCACCTGTCTACCGTACAAACCCCCCGGCATCAACGTTATCATCATCGTCATCTTCATTATCATCGTCATCTTCATTATCATCGTCATCTTCATTATCATCGCATTATCATTTATCATTTTCGTATCATTAATCATTATTATTATTTTTATCATTTGATTATTATTATCATCATTATTATTATTTTTATCATTGTCATTATTATTATCATTATTATTATTTTTATCATTATCATCATCATTATTATTATTAATAAAATATACTTCCAATTGACTGATCTCGAGTCTGCGTTATTTCTAGCGCAGCGGATATGACACGTAGAAATGTTCGGTTGTCAAAACCTTTCACGTAACAGCGAATGAGTAGAAATTATTTTAACGTCGGTATCAGAACAATATTGTAAGACCAACATCGATTCTATAGGTTGCCGCGGATGATCCCCATGTCGTGTCCATTTTCAGAATACATGTCAATAGATTAGATAATTAGGGCAGCCGATTAGTTCAGGAGGGGATATGGACCGCTCTACCGTTCGACTATTTTTCCAATGCAGTCGTGTCTTGCTGATTATGAATGTGAATACCAGATAGATGATGTGATGCTTGTAGCGAACGCTTGGCATCCCCGAAATTGGAAGATTGAAGTTCGTCATCATGGATAGCTCATAAACATTTGCGACGATATTTACAAGCATATAATGGGTTTTTGGGTAACGTAAGCAGATTGTCGCTTGTGCCGATAAATAACAGTGGGTCCATACACATTACGGATGAAGTGTTCTGTATGATTATAATTGCCATCATGCAAACGAGTTTTCCAGATTATTCAACACTGTGACATGGAATCCTTGGTATTGCATGAATTCTCAATATTATTTTCAAATATAACATCATTGGCTAGATAATATCAGAGTTCCTTGAGGGTCTTGGATTTTATTCGGTAGATGTCCCCCAAAATTTTGCATTTTTCTGTAGAACAAATTTTTCAAAATACATTCGCATAACGTAGTATAAAACAATTTTAGTGGAGCAATATGTTTAAACTGAAAAAAAATACTGATTCCAATTCTATGGTATTAGCATGATGTTGGTCTATGACTACAAATTCAGATTTGAATAATCTAACCATATGCATTCTGTTTATGATTTGTTTATGTTTTATTATTCTAATTGATCAAAGATTCATTATTTATTTTCCTTATGAATTTACAATTCCAATTGAAAATGTAACGATATCATACATATCATTTTTTTTCAAATTTCGTTAGAACATTGACAAATTTTTTTTCGAAGTTAATAAACAACATTTTCCGACAAAACTTCTCTATTCTTCCACATTTTGCATACATATCATACTCTACACAGAATTTTTATTCGAAATAAAAAAGAAAAATTTTGGGAGCTATCTGCCGAGTGAGAACCGAAGTCTTATTTGAGCACCGCTGACGCTGCGCCCGACTGTGTAGCGTTGACGGCGCTCAAAACGTTGCGGCAAAGTCGTGAACTGTTTCCACGCAGCTGTCAGTGACGCGGCATAGGAAATAATGGCTGCGTGCACGAATTGCTTCTCAAATCCAATATTCGGTTTTCAGAGGCCATACGACAATAATTAGCGTAGTGATTCATCCAAACGATCAATCAGATTAGCCTACAGGGGGCTCTTCGACCCAATTCAGTGTTTTCTTTGTCAATACTGCGTATTTTGTGGAATTGTGGTTCGTGTTGGTGACAGCTGATTCGGGGCCTCAGAGAAATGAATATTTCATTGATTCTAACGTAATTTGTTCGTTATTCTGGTCGAAGAGTCCCCTGTACCGCACTTCAAAGAGAATCTCAGAAATCACATCTCAGAAAATTTCAGCCTGATCCATTGTTTTACCGAGGCGAAATTTGCAATATGCGATTGTTTTCACACAGACGTCACACAACCATGGAGAAATGAGAGGTGGTGGGGGTCGCTGGGACACCCTTAATCGTATATTGTTAAAATTAATTATATTAATTTATGAATTTGACCAAATCTCGTCAAACTCGGATGCTCCGAAATAGGCCGACCGCAATTAAAGATAGCGCTCGCACTTCTATATTAGCCCCAGGCAGAATTGCGCGGCCATGATGGGTAAAGTCAAAGTTCACAGGTACAGAGAACACTTCTCGTCCGTCTGTTAACGGGAAGGCACATATAACTTCTTGTTCGTCTGTTATCAAGAAGACACGTAACTCCTTGATCGTCTGTTATCAAGTAGAAACGTACTTTTTGATCGTCTGTTATCGAGAAGGCACGTTCTCGGGGAGTCCGAATTTGTCAAATTTTGTGATTCGTCATTAAATTTATTACCGTTGATTATATTAAATTCGTTCTGTCTGTTGTAATCGAATCTATTATTGTCAAATATTGTGACATTGTGAAGTGATTTAGGTGATATTCTTGCGACTCACCACCGCACCAAATAAAGTGAGTACGAGTCAAATATAATGTAAAACTCTACCCATCTTGCAATTTATTTTCTGGTCCACCAGCGGAATCCACCTTGTTTTGTCCCATGTCTCTAGTCTTAGAAACGTCAAAACTATAAGTCATTAAATTGGTTATCAGTTAGCCGAAACTGATTGGCGCCCAACACAAATTAATTAAATAAATCGTCTTAGAGCCTTGTCAGCCGTTGGACCACGGCCGCGGCAAGTGTAGGCTTTGCTTCGTAAAATCGTAGTCCAAAGTCTTGTCTCAACGTTCTTATCCGCCGCGGATGTTTTCAGGGTGTGAAATTTATTCCTGTTTTGCACTACTCTTTGTATTACGATAGCCTTTTCTGTTGCTTCTGCAAGTGTTTTTCGGTCTTTCTGCCGCTACTCTAAGTTCTATATCGTCTGGCAATCCTCTGATAAAAGAGCGCGCGGCTGCGATTCTAGTGTATTCTATTAGGGTTTTGGCGGTCTCCTTCGCTAAGGTAGCTTCTGCCACCTCTTCGGCCTCTGTGACCAGTTTCTTAATTCTAGCGGAGTATTCTATGACAGTTTCATTTCATTCCATCACGCAAGCTGCGATTTCCATTTGAATATCTTCTAGGTTACGTTTGGGGTGTTAGGATTGGATTCGGGAATCCCAGTATAACAATACTTTTATTTATTTGGTAAGGATCGTCGTCGAATTAAGAGTTGGTACTCAGTCGTACAATTATAAGTGAAGTTTGATATTTATAGATGACAATGAGAAGTATGATCTAAAATAGGAAGATACACGTTAACTTATAGCGATACTCGATTTTGCACGTAATAACGGATCCCGATGTTCTGACCACGAGCGCGTTGCGTGTAGGCCTTTTAACTGCGTTTAGGAGGTCAGTGCTGTGTATGCAGATTCCTACGTATGGCCCAACGCATAAACAGTGTATTGCAATAGTGCGAAGCTTGCACCTTCCATACTTGGGAAATCGAACACCCGATTACAACATCCCTTCCCCCTTAAAGAAGAAGAGCCTTAGGGTTTTTTCCTGAAATCAGACAATTTTGCTGCTTTGCGATGCCTCTTGCATGCTCAGCTGTAACCCGAAGTTATCGTTAGTGGTAACACTTGTTTTATGACCCGTTCACAGTTTTGCATATAATCGTTTCTCTTATGCTATGTTAGTGGAATGGTTTAATTTAGAAGTTATGAAGTTATTCGATGAAATGTTTTAATCGATTAATATGTACCCTAAGGTTTTGCTTCTGTACCCTTATAGTACAATTAACATCTGAGTTTACCTCTAACACGGAGTATGGACCAATCCATTGAGATAGTAATTTCTTTGATCGTCCTCTACGTACCGTTTTGTCATAGAGCAGTACCCTGTCCCCGACCTTGAATGTCGTTAACTTAGTACCTCGATCGTATTCGACTTTCGATCTTTCTTCGGCTCGCTGCAGGTTCTCCTTAGCAATGAGGTTGCTAGCTCGCAACCTCTCCCGTAGTTCTTGGGCGTAGTCGTCGTATGTATACGTTGTTTCTGGGTCCTTCTTCAACGATGTTGGTAGTACAGCCGGGTGTCCGTACACCAGCTCAAATGGTGTGAATCTCGTTGCCGTGTGTGGTGTGGTATTATATGCGAACATAGCGTATGGTAGCTATTCGTCCCAGTTACTCTGTTCTTCGTTTACGTAATGCCTCAGATACTCTGCTAGCGTTCTGTGTGATCTTTCCAGCGCTCCATTGGATTCAGGGTGATAGGCGGTCGTCTGTATTTTGTCGATCTTCAACAGTTTACAAGTATTTTTAAAAATGTTACTAAGAAAGTTCGTACCTTGGTCGGTGAGTACCCTTTGTGGTATCCCGTGTTCACGTACGATTCTTGTTGCGAATTCTTTCGCTACGGTGTTGGCTTCTTGATTTGGAATAGGAATTGCCTTGCTGAATTTTGTCAACCAATCTTGAAACGTTAGAATATATTTGTTACCCTGCTCGGTCTCCGTCAGTGGCCCTACTATATCCAATGCGCATTTTTCAAACGGCTGGTTTGGGGTATCGGTGATGATCATTGGTGCTTTCGCTCGCTGGCTAAGCTTATTCTTCTGGCAATTCTCACATCTCGCAATGTGGTCTTCGACGTTTTTCCTCAATCCGGGCCAATCGTGTCTCAGACGAATTCGTTCGACCGTCCTATTCACTCCCTGGTGGGCCCCTACGGGTGTGTCGTGATACTCGTAGATAATCTGGTTTCGTTCCTCCTCCAAATATTCCTGGTTAGGCTCCTTCGTCGCAGCTTCTTCTTTCTTCTGGCTTCTGGTTGTTACGTACATACGGCTTAAAGCATCAGCATTAGTGTTTGCTTTACCTGCTTTGTACTCGATCTCGTAGTCGTATTCCTCCAGCTTCAATCGCCATCTCATGAGTCGGGATCCTGGATCTTTGACTCCGAACAGCCAAGTGAGTGGTTTGTGATCTGTGACAATTTTGAATTTAGTACCATATACGTACGGTCTGAAGTGATTGACAGCCCAAACTATTGCCAGTAATTCCTTCTCGGTGGTGCTATAGTTTCCCTCAGCGGAGTTCAGAGTTCTACTCGCGTATGCTATTGGTAGGTCGTTACCCACGGTGCCCTGGGATAAGACCGCTCCGATGGCTTTGTCGGAAGCGTCCGTCGTTACGATAAATGGTTTTTCGAAATCGGGGTATTGTAAAATGGGCGCAGTTGTCAAAGTTTTCTTCAGCTCCTCAAAAGCTTCTTGTTCCCGTGATGTCCAGGAGAATTTCACTTCTTTCTTCAGCAGGTGTGTTAGCGGTTTTGCCAAGCTCGAGAAATTCTGTATAAATCGTCTGTAGTATCCAGCTAGACCTAGGAAACCTTGAAGTTCCCTCACCCCCTTTGGTATCGGGAATTGCTTTACCGCTCGAATCTTCTCCGGATCTGCTTTTATCCCGTCGCAAGTTATCACGTGTCCCAAGAAGTTGACCTCTTTCCTCAAAAATTCACACTTGTCTGGCTGCAGCTTCAATGAATTGTGCCTCAAACGTTCAAGTACCTCTTCTAGCCGTTTGTTATGTTCTCTTAAGCTGGGAGCGTGTATGACTATATCGTCGAGATAGACATAGCATCTAAGGCCCTGTATTCCGAAAAGTACAGTATTCATTAGTCGTTGAAATGTTGCCGGGGCGTTTTTCAATCCGAAGGACATTCGGTTGTACTCGTAGTGACCGTGTGGGGTGGAAAATGCGGTCTTGCACTTATCCTCCTCTTCCATAGGAATTTGGTGAAATCCCGAAGCTAAATCCAAGGTGGAGAAATACTTGGCCTTACCCAACTGGTCCAATATTTCGGTGATATTAGGCAGTGGGAAAGAGTCTCCTACCGTGATGTCGTTCACCTTACGGAAGTCTACTACGACTCTCATCTTTGTTTTTCCTGATGCGTCTACTTTCTTCGGTACCACTAGCAAAGGCGCGTTCCATTGGCTGTTGCTTGGCCTGATTATCCTGTCATCCAGCATCTTATTTACTTGGTCGTTTATCTCCTGCTTATGTTTTTTTTCCGGCAATCTGTAAGGTCTCAAATTTATTGGTGTAATATCCGGATTAGTTGTGATCCTATGTGTAGCTGCATTCGTGTGACCCAAATGGTCTCCTTCGAGATGAAACACATCGCTGAATTTTTCGCATACGTCTAATTAACTCTCCCTCTCCTTCCTATTGAGATGACTGGTACGTAAGTTGTCTCTCATTTGTTGCATCCTGCCTGCGTTGCTCGGTGTAACTGACCGGCAAGCGTGAACTTGACTCTTGTTTGCCTGTTCTTGACCTAGTGCCACGATTTGCACATTCGGTCGCTCCAGTTCTACTGCATAATCGTTCGTATTGAGAATGCTGACTTTGCACTCACCGTCGACGGCGTTGGTGACGCAACTCCCCATATACTAAGAGTCCCACGGGAAACTGGCCACTCCATCCGCCCGACTAGCGGCAACACTTCTTGCACCTACTCAATACACAGAATATTTACGTGCGTGAACCTCTGCTGACGTCAGCGGTCAGGGGCATGCCAAAAATCTGAAAATTTGGTGCTTGGCGAGGGCCCCTCAGGCAGCTGCTGCTGCCGCCTCGCAGGGCATCTACTATTGCTTTCCAAGCAAGTAAATATTCAAAGCGTCGCGTTCGCCGGAAAAGTAATATCGAAATTATCACGAACAATTTCGAACCACTGGAATTATTCAAATGCAGAGATAATTCGACGTTAATCAATAAATTCTTAATTGGTAATTCGATACGCTGTAAAAGGTGACTTGCTCGAAAAAATCCTCTAAACGTACCGTTGAGAAGAATACAATCACGGGAATCGGAGCAGGTGAGTGTGAAAATTTATTCTACTCAAATTTGGGTGAAGATGAGCTTGCATCAGGATGATACGGATTCTAACAGGTATTATTTCAATAAGTTAATTTCTTATTAGGTTCGTCCACTTTATTACGTGATCATCAATTTTATTGAGTCAGTAAAATCGATAAGTCTGTTATTTTCAATAAACTACCAGCATTAGTAACGAAAAAATTCTGAAACTTCAACTTTGTTGAATGTGAAGACTCGTACAAATGATGAATCAATGATGGCGTTATGAAAAACCACAACATTCCATTGTATGTTTCAACTCGGAGACCTGATTTCACTATCTGAAACGAAATAATACAGGTTGTCACAAATGAATGAAAAGAATCGTCGATGGAACCACTGTTACTTCCCTTGCATCGCATTTGTAAAGATGAACATTAAAGCAGTACTCCGCCAAGTACCCAGTGATTCTGATGACTCTTTTCAAGGCTCGTCGATGGTTTCGACAAGGAGTTACCTGGAAGATGACCAAATCCAAACCGAAAACAGTATTCGTAGAACAAACCTGAAGGAATTACGGAACAATTGTTATTCGAAAAATTGCATCTTTTGTCGCGATAACTCGTAAAAAAATATTTTCAAGAACATTAAATAATTAGTATTCATACCGCTACACAATAATCTGTTGTTCAAAAATGAATATGTCTTTCTGAACATTGGATGACAGCTTCTGGAACCAGTGAACAAGGTTTCACAAATACGGAAAGAGACGTTTTGAATCCGCAAGACGCAAATGACGTCGCAATCCAGTTTTGGTGAGGGATGTTGGTCGATGGTGAGTTCTTCGGAGCGGCAATGACTTTCAAGTCTTGGAGTCAATTTCAATCGTTCCTGAAATATCTCAAGATTGACAACGAAATAGTGGAAAACAAATACATCATAATTACACTTAAGGTGAAGAATATCAGGTGAATTACTTTGAGCATCGCCTGATCAATTTCCAAACTACTCCCAAGTTCAAGATGCCGAGTTCATCGCAGTCTGAGCAGTTGGGATTTACAGACCCAAAGGTGCTCCACTAGAATTGGACGTGATACGATAGTCAAATACACCTAGCGGCTGCAACTGTTCGGTCTACAAGTTGGAGAAAATTCCTTGACAAGATCTTTGAATCACAATTTCTGAGAGTTTCATCCAGTTTTACTTCCCAAGTCTGATGTAATATTTTTAGTCAATATGCATTTCTTGTTTCGAAGAGAAAAATTCTGGAGATTGGCGGTTCAGGTTTTTGAAGCAGCAGTTTTCATTCTTTGGAGACAGAAAGTATCTTTTCCATATTTGCGAGAAATAAGCAGTTTAGGCATTTGTACTTCCACTTCTTGTCAGATTTCAAGTTGCAGGATATCATTCCAAAGTTTGTCAAGGATAAGCAGCAGAGTTTTCTTGAGTCCAAGTACCAGAGTAGGAGCCAAGAAGAGCAGATTTCACAAGTCAACTTTGGATTGGCGGTTGAGGATTTCAGAGTAGCAGTTTCGAGTTTTCAAAGACGGAGAGCATCTTTTCAGAGTTTGAGTGGAAGAAGCAGTTTAGGTATTCGTACTTCCAGTTCTTGTCAGATTTCAAGCTGCAGGATATTGTTCCATAGTTTGTCGAAGATAAGCGGTGGAGTTCTTTGGAGTCCAAGTACCAGTGCGGGATCCAATTTGGGAGAATTTCACAAGTGAACTTGGGATTGGCGGTTGAGGAATCTAGAGTAGCAGTTTGGTTATTTGAAAGACGGAGAGTATCTTTACAATTTTTGAGTGAAAGAAGCAGTATAAGTTTCCGTACCTCAAGTTCTTTCAAAGATTTCAAGTTGCAGGATATTGTTCCATAGTTTGTCGAAGATAAGCGGCGGAGTTCTTTAGAGTCCAAGTACCAGTGCGGGATCCAATTTTGGAGAATTCCACAAGTGAACTTGGGATTGGCGGTTGAGGAATCTAGAGAAGCAGTTTGATTATTTCAATGGCGGAGAGGCTCCTTCTAAAGTTAATGACAGATTAGCAGTTTGTTATCCTTTAGTACTTATTCATCCAGAGATTGCAATGTCTACAAGTAGACCTTACAGTTGGTACAAGATCATGATAAAACAATGTGCCGTAACATTCCCCCCACTTTGACAATGCACGTCAGAATTTCTGGTGTGTATTATTGCTATCTCCATAGCCGTTGCTTCGAAGCAATAATATTATGTGATTTCCAATTTCACATCTCGTGTATTCTATCAGTGTGACGTTAACCTGTGGAGGCTTGTACTTTACTAATTGTACAAACAAAATCATCATGTGGCTCTCTTCAAGATTACTACTATCAGCTGGAAATTCTCTGATGACTAACAATAAGTTGATCGTATTATGGAAGCTCAGGAGCTATGAACGGACTCTTCAGCTCCATTTCGTAAGGCTAGAGTGCCCGAAAATTTTGATATTGTAAGTCTGAGAGAATTGAGTCATCTTTCAA
The DNA here is from genome assembly GCA_963932425.1 of Athalia cordata. Lineage (NCBI taxonomy): Eukaryota > Metazoa > Arthropoda > Insecta > Hymenoptera > Athaliidae > Athalia > Athalia cordata. The sequence continues at coordinate 13,177,144 of OZ010627.1, forward strand.
CTCAGGTTAGTTTTTTAACAAATTATAGCATGAATTTTTTGTCAGTCACTTTGCGGTATGCGAATCCTTATCGTCCAAAGCTTCTACGTCCACATGATTTCGTCCGGAAATCCGAATGCAACTTCGGAATCGTGAATCGTCCTAGGTTTTCCGCGGTTCTTTCGATGATGCTCGATCCAGTTGATAATTTCGCGCTTCGGTCGAACAGTCCGATCGATATCAAAACGGCCGAATTCGGCGGTTTGTCGCGCCGAAAGCGCGAGATGGAATTCGAACCTGATTGGTTCCAGTTGCCCTATTCATAGCACCTTGAGCAAATTTTAAATTCTACTTCATCTAGGCAGTTTTGCATAGTAGATGGTGGTTCGAAGATTTTATAGTGACGATTTTTAAGTATTTTTGGCGATTTAAAGAAACTTTTGGCGATTTTGCGAGTGTGTGAGGTGGTGTTCAAAACTTTGAGGTGTAATTGGTGATTAATAGGATTTTTTGTGAGAATTTGAGGGTTTATTGATGATGTAAAGATTTTTGCTGACGGGACACTTACGTGCAGTCGTGTTTTTTTGAGGATTTAGAACACTTGAAGTGCGATTAAGTTATTTCATAATTATTATCATTCATTGTAGATTTTAGAGGAACACTTTTCAGTGCAGTTGAGGTAGTTTATATTATAGCATAAGTGTACGTTAAGTTAGATAAACTTTTTTGTGGAGTAATTATAAGGAGCAAACTTTTCGATATGCCAAATATCGTATACTCGGTCGCGGAGCGAATCGAGTGGATAGTGGCCTGGGTAGCTGGCGTCAGCTACAGACGTGTCCGCGATAATTTCGCCGTAGAGCACCCGGATAGACCAATTCCGTCGAAGACCACCATCCAGAACACGGTCGACAAATTTAAGCAATCTGGATTCATAGATCCGTCTCTGCGGACATTGCAGTATCCCCGGAGTCGTTTGAGCGAGGAAACCATGCTCGACATTTGCCTTGCGGTAGAGGAGGGCTTAAACACGCCCTGCAGGCAGATTGCTCAAGAACTGGGGTTGGCGAAATCCTCCGTATGGAGAGTCCTGAAGGCGCAGAACTTCAGGCCATACAAGTTCCAGGAGCATCAGGAACTCCTGGAGCGCGGCCCCTTGCAGCGGATGCAATTTTCAGAGACGATGATGGAGCTCATCAATGCGGACGATACACTCCTGGACCGCATTTGCTATACCGACGAATGTACGGTCCAGTTGGCAGGGGCACCGAATCGCCAGAACACTCGGTTTTGGGCTAGGGAGAATCCCCATGTCGTTATCGAATCGGGAACGCAGTACCCGATGAAGGTCATCGTCTGGCTTGGTATGGTTGGGGACCAGCTCGTCGGCCCATTCTTCATCGAGGGTAACCTGAATGGCGAGAGGTATTTGGCACTCTTGGTGAACCAAATCGTGCCGGCGATTAGAGCTATTGAGCAAGATGTAAGTATAAGTATGACACTAATAACAAAACGTTTTACTGTCACTAATCTTATGACAATGAATTACTCTATCATTCATTGTAAATAATTTTTCTTCGGAAACAATGTGAACCATTGAATCTCGATAGCATAAACTGGATGCAGGAATCCTTGTCTTCTGTCCCAAGGGTCCTGCAATCTGGTTCCTGCAGGATAGGGCACCGCCACATAATACCGTGGCTGTGAGGCAGTATTTGGATGCCCAGTTTCCGGAACGTTGGATTGGCAGGCAGGGGCCAATACCATGGCCTCCACGATCTCCGGATCTGAATCCCTTCGATTATGCGCTGTGGAGTTGGATGAGACACCGGTTTTATTCGGCGGGAGAGATGCTGAGGGACGTTCCAACAGCCCAGCGCAAATTAGTGGAAATATTAGAGAGCATAGAGCCAGCAATAGTCAGCAACATGACGAGGGCATTTTATGACCGAGCTGGCTATTGCTTGGCCGTAGAAGGTGGCCACTTCGAGCAGCTCCTAGGAGGTCGTGAGGCAGGTTGAAGTGATACCAAAAGTCAAGAGAATAAAAACTGCTACTCTGAAATCCTCAACCGCCAATCCAAAGTTGACTTGTGAAATCTGCTCTTCTTGGCTCCTACTCTGGTACTTGGACTCAAGAAAACTCTGCTGCTTATCCTTGACAAACTTTGGAATGATATCCTGCAACTTGAAATCTTTGAAAGAACTTGAGGTACGGAAACTTATACTGCTTCTTTCACTCAAAAATTGTAAAGATACTCTCCGTCTTTCAAATAACCAAACTGCTACTCTAGATTCCTCAACCGCCAATCCCAAGTTCACTTGTGAAATTCTCCCAAATTGAATCCCGCACTGGTACTTGGACTCTAAAAAACTCCGCCGCTTATCTTCGACAAACTATGGAACAATATCCTGCAACTTGAAATCTTTGAAAGAACTTGAGGTACGGAAACTCATACTGCTTCTTTCACTCAAAAATTGTAAAGATACTCTCCGTCTTTCAAATAACCAAACTGCTACTCTAGATTCCTCAACCGCCAATCCAAAGTTCACTTGTAAAATTCTCCCAAATTGGATCCCGCACTGGTACTTGGACTCTAAAGAACTCCGCCGCTTATCTTCGACAAACTATGAAACAATATCCTGCAGCTTGAAATGTGACTTTAAGGCGGTGTAAAACTAGCGCTTGATGTTTCATGGATAAATTCTTTGACATCGGACGCGTCGTTACAGTGGCTTCGTGGTCGCAGCAGTCTAAAACCTACGGCAGAGGCCATACCATGTTGAAAGTACCGGTTCTCGTCAGTCTTGCCTGAGCGTTCATTCAATCAAGTCAGGCAGATATTTTTCGGCGTCAAATACATTAATTTTCAGAATTCGCTAAGTTACAGTGCTGCAGTGACACAACGCTGCGTGTACGGTCAGTGTTTTTGTGCATATACTGTAAGAAGAAATCAGTTAACTGCTGAGGGGGGGTGCCCCCCGACGCAGCAAAAGCACTGCCTTGCGAGAGACTATGGCATCATCCACTAACTCAGATCCATCTTGTGTACTCAAAACGTCAACCAAAAGAAAAATCGCCGACATTTCAAACGAATCAATTACTCTCAATTCAACCGAACCACCAGGTTCAATCAAAACTGTCAAAATGCCGCGCGCTGGAGCAGCGCTTATCGAGACAACCCAAAAGTCACCCACACAGCACCTGTCATCGGCACTATCTACAAGAAGCGCAACAGCTGAATTGCGCGGCAAAAAAGCAAAATTGGCTCCGAAACCCAATTTAGTCACTCGTTCGAAAGCCAAAGATACACCTTCTGATTCGACTGAAGCCTCCAAACAATCCCGCGAGGCCCCATTGGCGGCAGGAGCCGAGATTTTCGAAAAATCCGAGATAGAGCTAAAACTTGAAGACGCGCTACGTCAAATAGAAGAGCTCAAAAAAGTAAACTCAGACATGGCAACCCAAATTGAATCACTAAAGAACCAGAGATCCCAATCCGGTAAACAGATGAGCGACGGATATTTAAACCAAACGGACATCTACTGGAGCAGGGAGCACAACAATCAACAACGACGAGCGACATCACCCAGTGACCCAAGCCAAGGCCGCATCAACACACCAGTGGATGACGAGCTAAACAACACTGACCACACCAACACCGACCACCACCACCAGGACGACATCGGAGCCACGTCAACGCGTCATCCAAACACCCAACTCACAGGGACCCACAAAAATAGTACCCATTTGAAAAATAAATCTAACAAAACCAACAAACCTCCACCGATTATAACATTAGAGCAGTCAGCTAAAGTAATATCCAACTTCATGTTAGTTACTATGAACAATAAGAATTTCCACATCAAAAGAATCAGGCACAATAAGCATGTCATCTACGTCGACAATCTAAACGAGTATAGAAGAACCTGTGAAACCATGAAAGACAGGAATTTCAAATTTTTCACGTTCACACCGAACGAAGTTAAAACCAAAACAGTTTTACTCAAGGGAATAGAGGGAGATTTCGATGCGGGTGACATACTCGAAGCCTTAAAAGCGCAGTCAATAGACGAACTAGAATTCCAGGGTGTCTCGGTATTTTCGACATTGAATTCGAAAAGGCTTAATAGAAGCCTACCCATGTTTTTAGTCAAATTGTCGGCAAATAGCAACTTATCCAAACTAAATAACATAAAAAGCATCCTGTTCCAAACCGTGACTTGGGACTCTTTGAAAAAAAGAGAAAAAATACAATGCAAACGCTGCCAGCGAATAGGTCACATATCAAGCAACTGCAATCTAAGCTATAGATGTGTAAAGTGTGAAGAGAGCCATGAGCCAGGTCAATGTAAAATCCCGGCAAACGAGCGAACCGACAAAACCAAATTATATTGTGTGAATTGTAAAAATTACGGTCATCCCGCATCTTACCGCGGCTGTCCCCAAATCGCTGAATACGGTAAAATTATTGCACAAAAAGTAGATGCAGCGATCCAACGGAATCAAGCAAACCTTGCGAAAATCGCCAAGATCGTAGACCCGACAACCACCTTCAGTTCAATTATAGCTAGCAAGCCTACCGAGGATCGGCAAAGCAAAGAAAGTAGTAGCGGTAAGGCCAGAGATCACTCCGACACATCAGCTATAGCAAACCCAATACGGGCGAGCGAAACTGACCTGATTATCGAAATGTTCGACCGTTTAAACAACCAACTTCAAAAAATACAAGAAGCCGTCTCGCAAAATACGGCAAGCATAATAAATATACAAAGCATAATCGAGGTGTACAACTCAACCGATAGCGATGGAGGACAATAAACTGAGCCTCAAGCAGCTTAGCATTATAGCGGTCAATGTTAACTCGTTAATAGCCATTCAGCGCAGGATTAACCTTGCTCACCTACTGCTATCGGAAAAACCAGATTTTGTTCTATTGGGCGAAACGAAACTCAGCGATAGATTCAAAATGTCTTTCGAAAATTATGCGATGATCAGAAACGACAGACCGAATGCGATACAGGGAGGGGGAACGGCGCTGCTGATTAGACATCCAATAAAATTCGAGCAAATTTCTCCAGCCTGCTTATCAAATGCAAGAGCTCTAGAGGCCACGGTTATCAAATTGCGAGTTAATCGCCGTTACGACCTTTTTATCATAGCAGCCTATGCGGCGGAAACACATAGAAACGAATTCACGCTCGAAATTACTCAACTATTTGACGAACTGTGTCTTGCAGATCCCTCAAATTGGTACATCCTAGCAGGGGACCTTAATGCCAAGCACACGGCGTGGCAGAATGCGATCAACAACCCGAGAGGCGTGGCGCTCCGCAAATGGGTCCAAGAAAACGAAATCAATGCAAGAGTCAGGCTGTATAGCTCTTCCCTCCCCTCGTACCCAAGAGGTAATTCTTTTCTAGATCTGTGCTTGGCGGACGTGAGATTATCATTGCACGACTTGATAGACGATTCAAAACTCGACTCTTTGCCGTACGACAGCGATCACACAGCGATTAGGTTCTCATTCTCTTGGCACGACGCGCTGCCCTTTACCCTAGAAAAGATTAAGGAGACAATTAGGTTCAATTTTTCCAAGACGAAGTGGGATAAATTTTCTCAATTTATGAATGATATGCGTGCTCCAGACATTCCCGAGAACAGAAATCTTACCAATACCGAGATTGAGGGTAACATCACGGATCTAGAAACTATGATCAATGAGGCAATCGCTAAAAAAGTCCCTAGAATTAAACCAATGAGCCTGCTAAACGCATACATGACCAGGGAAATCAGTGAGCTACAAAAACACAAAACGTTCATTATCACCCGAATTAATAAACTACATAAAAGCAATCCACGTGGCAAGTTAGTCCAACTTAATATTCTGAAAGAGCTACTCACGAAAACAAGACAAAAAATAAAAGAAAAAGTTTCCAGATCTGTAAACGGGCACTGGGAAAACAAAATAAGAGATATTGCCATCAACAAACCGAATAAATTATTCCCGCAGATAAATCGGTTATTCAGACCGCGAAGCTCTAAACCGATACCGACCCTAGTCATCCCGCAAGCTAGGAGCAACCTCCTCACAGCAGCCGGCGTACCACCAATCTCGACGATCTGTGATCACACAAACAACTTTGTAATTTCTAACCAGGCGGAAAAACTAAATGTAATAGGAGCGCACTTTGCAGCCACAAATATTCAAAATACAAACCTGGGTAAAAACATACACGCCACTCTGATCGAAACCAAAATCAAAGAACTGAAATCCGCTATCGAAAATGACAAGCTATCAAACAAAACAGTCACGACCTTCTCTGACGGTAATCCGGCGACTCAACCCAAAAGTATCGAAACAGCCTCAAGATATTTCACATCAGCCACCGAGTTAGGAGCCATATTTAAAAAACTTAGTAATAAGAAATCAGCAGGTTACGATAACATACCCAACGTAGTACTTAAACACCTGCCAAAAAAAATTGTTAATTACTATTGTATTCTTTTTAACAATGCGCTCAATAACACATATTTCCCGAAGTGCTGGAAAACAGCTAAAGTTATTGCGCTACTAAAAAAGGACAAGAAAGCTGCAGACCCTTCAAGCTACAGACCTATTAGTTTGCTGCCTAACATAAGTAAAATCTTTGAAGTAGTGGTAAATAAAGCCCTGACGGTCTTCTGTGATACGAACGAGATAATCCCTGAATCCCAATTTGGTTTCAGGCATAAACATTCAACGGTGCATGCCATCAATAAATTCACGTCAGACATTTGTTGGGCGTTAAATAACAACGAATGTGTGGCAGCATGCTTGATAGATCTGGAGAAGGCATTCGATACTGTGTGGCTAGACGGCTTATTCTATAAATTGATACGAAAAAACTTTCCGACACAATTAATTAAGATGCTCTGGGCTATGTTGCATGATAAGCATTTTCGAGTTTGTGATGGATACTCACATTCAGTAAAAACCTTCAGTATTGCCGATGGTTTACAACAAGGTACTGTTAACTCGCCAATTTTATTCAACATTTATAATAGTGACATTTTGAACCTCTTCAACTTGAATAAGAATCCCTCTAAGAAAGCGATTGCTTTTGCAGACGATTTAGTTATATACATATCAGGCAGAAAACCGTCAGTACTCAAAATCCAGCTCGAGGATCTTTTTATCAAAATTACCGATTATTACAGAACCTGGAAGCTGAAAATAAATACGGGAAAATGCGAGACAATCCTGTATAGACCCATGCTTAAGAAAGCGTCACGCGACGCTAAGAAAAATTGGAAAAACTTTGAAATTAGGGATAGCAAAAGAGACGGCACACCTGTCCCGCACAGAGACTCCGTTAGATATCTAGGGATTAAAATTGATTACCAGCTCAGATTTAACGAGCATGTAAACATACAACTAAGTAAGGCTCAAAAGGCCTTTAGCGGCGCAAACCGGCTCTTCTACGCACCCCTCCTAGACAAAAAGATTAAAGTGCTATGCTATTTACTTCTAATAAGACCTATAATTACTTATGGATGCCCGATATGGTTTAATTTAAGTGCTGGAATGATGGAAAAAATAAGAATCTTCGAAAGAAAATGCATCCGCATCTGTTTGGGCAGGTACAGGTCAGCTTCTTCGACTTACATCAAGTATATAAAGAATGAGTCAATATACAACGAAGCAAACATACACAGAATCGATTGCTTTATGCTGAAACTCATCAGAGACCACTTTGCAAATGCGTCAAAAATAACGAGCAACAGCCTCATATGTGGCCCGACTTTACCAAACCCCTTGTATTTCGCCAAAACGCTATTATCAGGCTTCATTCCTCCGGAAGCCTTCACCTATCTTGACGGATGCGGATACATCCAGGACAAGCACAACATTCCCATCATCTACCACGTCAAAAGAAATCTTCACCAAAAAGAAATCCTATTTAACCCTAATATCAACTGCAAAGATGCACAAAACGATAACATTAGATTTAACGTAGCGCTCCCAGTGAAAGACCAGGAGGATAAACATAGGCAGAACACGGAGAAGTATTGGTGGATAAACCGGCAATAACTCGCAGATCAGCCGAGATTTCGAACACCTAGTCATATTAATCGTTTAAATGTATGTATTGAAGTGTGTCGATCTAGTCCTAATCTTAATTCTTAGTTTTAAGTTTCCCGCTTTTGTTTTGCTTTAGTTTATCTTAGTTATCACGTCCCATCCCATATCACTAGGCTTATTGTTAGCAATGTACATAAAATCTGTAAATTGATCAGTTTTTCCTAGAGCCTGTTTCTGGTCAAAGATGTCAGCCTTTGGGCACAAACGCCCCTCACGTCCCACAAACCTGTCATGGAAAGTACGAAAAGTACACACCGTTTTCTCGTAATTATGAGTAGGTGGATCAGGAAACCTCGGTCAGGCGTGTAGTGCTCGCATTCGGTGAGCCATAACGCACTAATTCCAATTTAGGATAATAAGCTAATATGTTTAAGGAGTTTACCATATTTGTATCAAATCTCTGTTCATGTATCAAATGGCTTCTGATAAACTTCTAAAAAAAAAAAAAAAAAAAAAAAAAAAAAAAAAAAAAAAAAAAAAAAAAAAAGTACCGGTTCTCGTCCGATCACCGAAGTCAAGCAACATTGGGCGCGGTCAGTACTTGGATGGGTGACCGCTTGGGAACACCGCGTGCCGTTGGCAACTCTTTTTTGCTAGTGTTTGGAGGAAATGTGACTTTAACGCGGTGTAAAACTAGCGCTTGACGTTTCATGGATAAATTCTTTGACATCGGACGCGTCGTTACAGTGGCTTCGTGGTCGCAGCAGTCTAAAACCTTCGGCAACGGCCATACCATGTTGAAAGTAGTGGTGGTTCGAAGATTTTATAGTGACGATTTTTAAGTATTTTTGGCAATTTTGGCGTATTCACTGGTGTCTTCAGCGTTGTTGGCTTGGAGCGAGGAAAAGCCGTTACGGGTTTGGATGGAGTATGATGTCGTTGCTGTTTGTGATTGCGTGGTTGATGGTGATGGAGATGTTTTAGCTGTTTTTCGTGGCATTTGCCATTCGTCGTGGTGAGGGTGGCACGAGGCTTGCAGTGTAGGTGAGCGGTTTCTTTTTCTTGCCACATTCAGATTTGGGGCAACGTCAGATTGTTTTTTCCGTCCTAACTCTTTGAGTGCCTTCCCAAAGGCACGGTCGAGGTCTTTGGATGTGGGTTTTTTGAGTGTAGGCCAGGCCAGCGGTGCACTTTTAAGCAGCGATTGCGTTGTCAGGGGGTCTAGTACGAGCATAGGTGGTTTGATAGATGGATGTTCGTTCTCTATCTGTTGGTTTGAATGCGCGGCGTCTGTTGGCAGTTTTGTCGGTGAGAGCGACATGGTGCTGGTTTATCTTTTTTAGGGGCCTATGCGCGGCTACCGTGGCCGGCAATGAGTAATATTTCCGGTCACTTTCACTGATCGTTCGATTTATAGGTTTCACTTATCAGTACCATGTTGTTACGATATGTTGTAAAAATAAATCAAAAAGATTGATAGGAAGTAAGGTGCGCGTAGCAGCGCGTGTGGTATCAGCGGACGCCGCGGACCAACTCACCGCGCCCAATGTTGCTTGACTTCGGTGATCGGACGAGAACCGGTACTTTCAACATGGTATGGCCGTTGCCGAAGGTTTTAGACTGCTGCGACCACAAAGCCACTGCTACGACGCGTTCGATACCAAAAATTCATTCACAAAACGTCGAGCGCGAGTCTTACACCGCCTTGGAGTCGAATTTTCTTCATCCAGTTGCAAAAAGAGTTGCCAACGGCACGCGGTGTTCCCAAGCGGTCACCCATCCAAGTACTGACCGCGCCCAATGTTGCTTGACTTCGGTGATCGGACGAGAACCGGTACTTTCAACATGGTATGGCCGTTGCCGAAGGTTTCAGACTGCTGCGACCACAAAGCCACTGCTACGACGCGTTCGATACCAAAAATTCATTCACAAAACGTCGAGCGCGAGTCTTACACCGCCTTGGAGTCGAATTTTCTTCATCCAGTTGCAAAAAGAGTTGCCAACGGCACGCGGTGTTCCCAAGCGGTCACCCATCCAAGTACTGACCGCGCCCAATGTTGCTTGACTTCGGTGATCGGACGAGAACCGGTACTTTCAACATGGTATGGCCTCTGCCGTAGGTTTTAGACTGCTGCGACCACGAAGCCACTGTAACGACGCGTCCGATGTCAAAGAATTTATCCATGAAACATCAAGCGCTAGTTTTACACCGCCTTAAAGTCACATTTCAAGCTGCAGGATATTGTTTCATAGTTTGTCGAAGATAAGCGGCGGAGTTCTTTAGAGTCCAAGTACCAGTGCGGGATCCAATTTGGGAGAATTTTACAAGTGAACTTTGGATTGGCGGTTGAGGAATCTAGAGTAGCAGTTTGGTTATTTGAAAGACGGAGAGTATCTTTACAATTTTTGAGTGAAAGAAGCAGTATGAGTTTCCGTACCTCAAGTTCTTTCAAAGATTTCAAGTTGCAGGATATTGTTCCATAGTTTGTCGAAGATAAGCGGCGGAGTTTTTTAGAGTCCAAGTACCAGTGCGGGATTCAATTTGGGAGAATTTCACAAGTGAACTTGGGATTGGCGGTTGAGGAATCTAGAGTAGCAGTTTGGTTATTTGAAAGACGGAGAGTATCTTTACAATTTTTGAGTGAAAGAAGCAGTATAAGTTTCCGTACCTCAAGTTCTTTCAAAGATTTCAAGTTGCAGGATATCATTCCAAAGTTTGTCAAGGATAAGCAGCAGAGTTTTCTTGAGTCCAAGTACCAGAGTAGGAGCCAAGAAGAGCAGATTTCACAAGTCAACTTTGGATTGGCGGTTGAGGATTTCAGAGTAGCAGTTTTTATTCTCTTGACTTTTGGTATCACTTCAACCTGCCTCACGACCTCCTAGGAGCTGCTCGAAGTGGCCACCTTCTACGGCCAAGCAATAGCCAGCTCGGTCATAAAATGCCCTCGTCATGTTGCTGACTATTGCTGGCTCTATGCTCTCTAATATTTCCACTAATTTGCGCTGGGCTGTTGGAACGTCCCTCAGCATCTCTCCCGCCGAATAAAACCGGTGTCTCATCCAACTCCACAGCGCATAATCGAAGGGATTCAGATCCGGAGATCGTGGAGGCCATGGTATTGGCCCCTGCCTGCCAATCCAACGTTCCGGAAACTGGGCATCCAAATACTGCCTCACAGCCACGGTATTATGTGGCGGTGCCCTATCCTGCAGGAACCAGATTGCAGGACCCTTGGGACAGAAGACAAGGATTCCTGCATCCAGTTTATGTTATCGAGATTCAATGGTTCACATTGTTTCCGAAGAAAAATTATTTACAATGAATGATAGAGTAATTCATTGTCATAAGATTAGTGACAGTAAAACGTTTTGTTATTAGTGTCATACTTATACTTACATCTTGCTCAATAGCTCTAATCGCCGGCACGATTTGGTTCACCAAGAGTGCCAAATACCTCTCGCCATTCAGGTTACCCTCGATGAAGAATGGGCCGACGAGCTGGTCCCCAACCATACCAAGCCAGACGATGACCTTCATCGGGTACTGCGTTCCCGATTCGATAACGACATGGGGATTCTCCCTAGCCCAAAACCGAGTGTTCTGGCGATTCGGTGCCCCTGCCAACTGGACCGTACATTCGTCGGTATAGCAAATGCGGTCCAGGAGTGTATCGTCCGCATTGATGAGCTCCATCATCGTCTCTGAAAATTGCATCCGCTGCAAGGGGCCGCGCTCCAGGAGTTCCTGATGCTCCTGGAACTTGTATGGCCTGAAGTTCTGCGCCTTCAGGACTCTCCATACGGAGGATTTCGCCAACCCCAGTTCTTGAGCAATCTGCCTGCAGGGCGTGTTTAAGCCCTCCTCTACCGCAAGGCAAATGTCGAGCATGGTTTCCTCGCTCAAACGACTCCGGGGATACTGCAATGTCCGCAGAGACGGATCTATGAATCCAGATTGCTTAAATTTGTCGACCGTGTTCTGGATGGTGGTCTTCGACGGAATTGGTCTATCCGGGTGCTCTACGGCGAAATTATCGCGGACACGTCTGTAGCTGACGCCAGCTACCCAGGCCACTATCCACTCGATTCGCTCCGCGACCGAGTATACGATATTTGGCATATCGAAAAGTTTGCTCCTTATAATTACTCCACAAAAAAGTTTATCTAACTTAACGTACACTTATGCTATAATATAAACTACCTCAACTGCACTGAAAAGTGTTCCTCTAAAATCTACAATGAATGATAATAATTATGAAATAACTTAATCGCACTTCAAGTGTTCTAAATCCTCAAAAAAACACGACTGCACGTAAGTGTCCCGTCAGCAAAAATCTTTACATCATCAATAAACCCTCAAATTCTCACAAAAAATCCTATTAATCACCAATTACACCTCAAAGTTTTGAACACCACCTCACACACTCGCAAAATCGCCAAAAGTTTCTTTAAATCGCCAAAAATACTTAAAAATCGTCACTATAAAATCTTCGAACCACCATCTACTATGCAAAACTGCCTAGATGAAGTAGAATTTAAAATTTGCTCAAGGTGCTATGAATAGGGCAACTGGAACCAATCAGGTTCGAATTCCATCTCGCGCTTTCGGCGCGACAAACCGCCGAATTCGGCCGTTTTGATATCGATCGGACTGTTCGACCGAAGCGCGAAATTATCAACTGGATCGAGCATCATCGAAAGAACCGCGGAAAACCTAGGACGATTCACGATTCCGAAGTTGCATTCGGATTTCCGGACGAAATCATGTGGACGTAGAAGCTTTGGACGATAAGGATTCGCATACCGCAAAGTGACTGACAAAAAATTCATGCTATAATTTGTTAAAAAACTAACCTGAGTTGAAAGATGACTCAATTCTCTCAGACTTACAATATCAAAATTTTCGGGCACTCTAGCCTTACGAAATGGAGCTGAAGAGTCCGTTCATAGCTCCTGAGCTTCCATAATACGATCAACTTATTGTTAGTCATCAGAGAATTTCCAGCTGATAGTAGTAATCTTGAAGAGAGCCACATGATGATTTTGTTTGTACAATTAGTAAAGTACAAGCCTCCACAGGTTAACGTCACACTGATAGAATACACGAGATGTGAAATTGGAAATCATATAATATTATTGCTTCGAAGCAACGGCTATGGAGATAGCAATAATACACACCAGAAATTCTGACGTGCATTGTCAAAGTGGGGGGAATGTTACGGCACATTGTTTTATCATGATCTTGTACCAACTGTAAGGTCTACTTGTAGACATTGCAATCTCTGGATGAATAAGTACTAAAGGATAACAAACTGCTAATCTGTCATTAACTTTAGAAGGAGCCTCTCCGCCATTGAAATAATCAAACTGCTTCTCTAGATTCCTCAACCGCCAATCCCAAGTTCACTTGTGGAATTCTCCAAAATTGGATCCCGCACTGGTACTTGGACTCTAAAGAACTCCGCCGCTTATCTTCGACAAACTATGGAACAATATCCTGCAACTTGAAATCTTTGAAAGAACTTGAGGTACGGAAACTTATACTGCTTCTTTCACTCAAAAATTGTAAAGATACTCTCCGTCTTTCAAATAACCAAACTGCTACTCTAGATTCCTCAACCGCCAATCCCAAGTTCACTTGTGAAATTCCACTCAAACTCTGAAAAGATGCTCTCCGTCTTTGAAAACTCGAAACTGCTACTCTGAAATCCTCAACCGCCAATCCAAAGTTGACTTGTGAAATCTGCTCTTCTTGGCTCCTACTCTGGTACTTGGACTCAAGAAAACTCTGCTGCTTATCCTTGACAAACTTTGGAATGATATCCTGCAACTTGAAATCTGACAAGAAGTGGAAGTACAAATGCCTAAACTGCTTATTTCTCGCAAATATGGAAAAGATACTTTCTGTCTCCAAAGAATGAAAACTGCTGCTTCAAAAACCTGAACCGCCAATCTCCAGAATTTTTCTCTTCGAAACAAGAAATGCATATTGACTAAAAATATTACATCAGACTTGGGAAGTAAAACTGGATGAAACTCTCAGAAATTGTGATTCAAAGATCTTGTCAAGGAATTTTCTCCAACTTGTAGACCGAACAGTTGCAGCCGCTAGGTGTATTTGACTATCGTATCACGTCCAATTCTAGTGGAGCACCTTTGGGTCTGTAAATCCCAACTGCTCAGACTGCGATGAACTCGGCATCTTGAACTTGGGAGTAGTTTGGAAATTGATCAGGCGATGCTCAAAGTAATTCACCTGATATTCTTCACCTTAAGTGTAATTATGATGTATTTGTTTTCCACTATTTCGTTGTCAATCTTGAGATATTTCAGGAACGATTGAAATTGACTCCAAGACTTGAAAGTCATTGCCGCTCCGAAGAACTCACCATCGACCAACATCCCTCACCAAAACTGGATTGCGACGTCATTTGCGTCTTGCGGATTCAAAACGTCTCTTTCCGTATTTGTGAAACCTTGTTCACTGGTTCCAGAAGCTGTCATCCAATGTTCAGAAAGACATATTCATTTTTGAACAACAGATTATTGTGTAGCGGTATGAATACTAATTATTTAATGTTCTTGAAAATATTTTTTTACGAGTTATCGCGACAAAAGATGCAATTTTTCGAATAACAATTGTTCCGTAATTCCTTCAGGTTTGTTCTACGAATACTGTTTTCGGTTTGGATTTGGTCATCTTCCAGGTAACTCCTTGTCGAAACCATCGACGAGCCTTGAAAAGAGTCATCAGAATCACTGGGTACTTGGCGGAGTACTGCTTTAATGTTCATCTTTACAAATGCGATGCAAGGGAAGTAACAGTGGTTCCATCGACGATTCTTTTCATTCATTTGTGACAACCTGTATTATTTCGTTTCAGATAGTGAAATCAGGTCTCCGAGTTGAAACATACAATGGAATGTTGTGGTTTTTCATAACGCCATCATTGATTCATCATTTGTACGAGTCTTCACATTCAACAAAGTTGAAGTTTCAGAATTTTTTCGTTACTAATGCTGGTAGTTTATTGAAAATAACAGACTTATCGATTTTACTGACTCAATAAAATTGATGATCACGTAATAAAGTGGACGAACCTAATAAGAAATTAACTTATTGAAATAATACCTGTTAGAATCCGTATCATCCTGATGCAAGCTCATCTTCACCCAAATTTGAGTAGAATAAATTTTCACACTCACCTGCTCCGATTCCCGTGATTGTATTCTTCTCAACGGTACGTTTAGAGGATTTTTTCGAGCAAGTCACCTTTTACAGCGTATCGAATTACCAATTAAGAATTTATTGATTAACGTCGAATTATCTCTGCATTTGAATAATTCCAGTGGTTCGAAATTGTTCGTGATAATTTCGATATTACTTTTCCGGCGAACGCGACGCTTTGAATATTTACTTGCTTGGAAAGCAATAGTAGATGCCCTGCGAGGCGGCAGCAGCAGCTGCCTGAGGGGCCCTCGCCAAGCACCAAATTTTCAGATTTTTGGCATGCCCCTGACCGCTGACGTCAGCAGAGGTTCACGCACGTAAATATTCTGTGTATTGAGTAGGTGCAAGAAGTGTTGCCGCTAGTCGGGCGGATGGAGTGGCCAGTTTCCCGTGGGACTCTCTGTTAGTATACTCCTGGATGTAACTCGATTCCTTCGACGACGCCTTCCGCGTCATTGGCTGACTTAGCGCGAATTATCGTTTCACTTCTTGGTTCGACTGAAACGCGAGCTCCCGTAGCTCCAAGACTCCATGTTGTCCCGTACAACCTGGCATATTTTCCGGATCTCAGCTCGACGTCATGCTTCTCGAGAAAGTCGCCTCCTAGGAGACCGTCGGCTTCTAGTGGAAAATCGTCTCTAACGGCGTGACAAAGGTACGATATGTGCCTATCGCCAACCCTTATATTTAACCTGACCTTACACAAGGTCGCAACCGGCGTCCCGCTTATTCCCTTAAGCGTGATCACGCCGTCTTCAGCCATCACTTCGCCGTCGATTTTCCCTACTTTTACTAAGCTTACCTCAGCTCCCGAGTCTAATAACATTATGGCGTGTCCCGTTTTGAATTCGTTCGCCTTGATCGATGCGTGGTTCTTCTGTCCAGCTCCATTGGCTAGGCAATTTACTGGTACGACGCGATACGGTTGCCTGTCCGTCGCGCCTACTTCTCGTTTCCCGAAATCTCGTTGTCTTGTCCACAAGCATCCCCGGATGGACCCATCTGGTCCCCTGGTTGTCTCGGAAATTCTCTGTCATTTACGTAGTATCTCCTATTCTCGTTAGCTAATCGTGTCCTGCAATCTCTGATAAAATGTCCCGGTTTCTTACAATAGTGACATACGACCTCAATTTTCCTTACGTGTTCACTCGGTGTCGGCAAACGTCGCGCACTTCGTGAATCGGTATTCGGTATCCGACAGTCGCGTGCTACATGTCCTGGCCTCCCGCAGTTGTAGCAGGACCTGGTGCTACCCGCTCCATTGCTACCCGATCGCAGTTGATCCCGGCTAGGACCCAATTCGCGTTCCTCTTCTATTGCGATGGATATTGCCTCCCCGAGGGTCTCGCATCGCCGACACTTGACCAATATCTTCAGCCGGTCATTCAACCCTCGTATTAAAATAGTGACAGCCTGCTTCCGTACTGGTCGTTCCAACGTTGGTTTCGAGTCGTCAGGGGCGGCTTCTCTCATTGTTAATTCGATTACCTGTGCGGTGAGTTGTTCGACTCGTATCCCGTACGATTTTGCATCTTCGTTCAGCCGCTGCCTACAGCTGTTAAATTCTACCTGTAACGAAGCTAATGTTCGGGTTTCAACGTACATGGAGTTCAATTCTGCCTCCAATATTTCCCAGGCTGTGATTGACTTGTATTCTAGTGCTTGTGCCGCACTCCCCTTGATCCGTGTGCTCAAAGCTGCTTTCAACAGCTTCTCAGTTTCCGAGAATAGTATAGTCTCCCGTGCATATCTACAAGAGCGAATGAAGTCGCGTACCCTACCTCGATCTCCGCCTTCAAATACCTCGATGTCCTTCAGTACTTGCCGTACGGTAGGGGCGTCCTCCATCATGTTAGGTCGAGGTGCGATCGCTCCTAAGTCGCGACCCTGCCGGGGTGTTGTTTGAGGTGTTCCGTGAGCTGTAGCCTGAGGCTGCCCTCGATTCCTGCTTCTGACAAACTCGCGCAGGGCTGCTAGGAGTTGGTCAACCGAATTATCCTCAGTGACGTCCAAATGGTTAGCCCCGCAAACCTCGAGAAGGTGGTCGCGGCGTAATTCCTGGATCCACGCAGTTTTACCCTCCGCAATGTACTCGTTTACGGATTCCCACTTCACTGGCATTTGCTCTACCTGGGACTTCCTCTCGTCCGCTTCCTGTGCTGCTGCAGCTAGTGATAAACGCAAAGCGCGTCGTTGGCTGGGAAGTAGTACGCCGCTCAACGGTGAATCTTCCCCAAAACTTAATTCGCCTTGCAGGGTAGATGCGGTTGGAGAATCTACAGATGCCGACCGTTCAACCCCCTTTCTTCCTGACATATGGCAGTCGATCCTCCTGATTTCCTGATGCCACCGTCCTCTGATTCACTTCACTTGACGATTCGACGGATCCCACCGCTGCCACCAATTGTTAGGATTGGATTCGGGAATCCCAGTATAACAATACTTTTATTTATTTGGTAAGGATCGTCGTCGAATTAAGAGTTGGTACTCAGTCGTACAATTATACGTGAAGTTTAATATTTGTAGATGACAATGAGAAGTATGATCTAAAATAGGAAGATACACGTTAACTTATAGCGATACTCGATTTTGCACGTAATAACGGATCCCGATGTTCTGACCACGAGCGCGTTGCGTGTAGGCCTTTTAACTGCGTTTAGGAGGTCAGTGCTGTGTATGCAGATTCCTACGTATGGCCCAACGCATAAACAGTGTATTGCAATAGTGCGAAGCTTGCACCTTCCATACTTGGGAAATCGAACACCCGATTACAACAGGAGCTATATGCGCGTTTAAGATCTCTTAAGGTATCTATCAAAGTGGCTGATTCTGGTCTTACTTGCTCGGCTGCTTCGCCTTCTATCTTAAGTTGCACTACGAAAGTGAATTGTGATAAGTCTCTGGGGTTGATAAGCTGTTGTATTTTGTTGACCCGAGCTGCGAATGTACGGTATGGCATGTTTTTGCCATCGAAAACTGGTAATAACGTTGTTGCGTGTTGCATCGAAATGAAGGAAACGTTACTGTCGTCTGGGCGGCTCATTTTGCCTTAAATGGTTAATTCTAGCGCGCTTATGTGTAAATGTTAGAAGGTATTCGTTATACGACTTACAGAAGTGTGACTATGGTGATAAAGATGTGGGATAACTGCATGCTGTTGATGACGTAGATCTGGTGTCGATGACTTTGTAGTTTGTTGCGAGATTTGCGTTACTGTGCTGCCGTTGTCGGATCAGCTGGGCTCTAAGGTGCGTTGTCAGCGTCTTATCCGGTGTCTGGGTGTTACGTCCGGACCTCGGTCCAAACGTCTCGCCTCATCCATTCTATCGATTCCCAATTCCTAACAATTATTAGCAGTAATTCACCTGGACGCAACCTAATATCTTTCATCCTGTCTTCCTATTTCAACCTGCATCCGGCCTGGTTCGGCCACGCATCAGCACAACGTGCAAGTGCAAATTTACCAAGTCAGCGGCACGTGGCCTCCCACTTCACCTACCCCTTCTTTTAATAAACCGAGTTTACCTTATTCCTAATTTTCACATCAAAATCACTTCCGAACTTCGCACCGCTCTAGTAAATACCTCTGAATCATCGCAAGTACTTTCTACGGTCTTCCAGGACATAGTTCTTTAGTCGTACGCCGAATCCTGGATCGGTCATTTTATAATTATTCTCAACACACCTATAAGCCTCCTCGAGCCTGGTCGATAATTATTTCCTCTTCAAGACTCAACGTCTGGTTACGCCTGTAAGACCCCCGAGCTTGGCAAATAAATAATATCCAAGTAATCTTCATCTACGAACTTCCAATCACCTCAGTCAATAAAAAATCCTTCCCACAGTTGCATTTAGTTGCGTAAAACGAGAAACGAACCAAAAAATAATAACGGCGGTGAAGCTCCTTCCCGACCGTAACAAAGTTTTTTTTTTTTTTTTTCTCAATCTAACTAAGTCATATTTTCAAGAATAAGGATATCAACTGTATAACAATAAGCATATATTCGTTTAGTACAAAAAATAGAATTTAATAACATATATTACAGGAACTTCTATTGTCCTTGTCTGTGTTTATATTAAAATTGATTGATGTAACTATCCTTTATGATAGATTGATCCACTGATATTCTTTGTCCTTGACCGCTTTCATAAATGACAAATAGGTTTCACGTTGTTCTTGTTTATTAGCATGTGGATCAGTAAGTATCCTCCACTCAGCCTGGCGAGACTCTATTTTAGAGAGTAGATCTGGAATATTTTTATTGAATAAGGCTTGAGCGATCTTGTCAGACTTAGAGCTAGCTAGTGTATATACTTCTCTGAACAAAGGAGTGGAATTCTTAATGGCTATAGGCATTCCATGTGAAAATTCCACAGTTCCTTCAGCACACTGAAAAACTCCTGTGCCATCAATTCTTCTAACTTTCACCTTTCCTTCTTCTGATGATGAAGATGTCTACTTTCCATAACTTTTAGACCTTTCTGATCTGGAGGTGCTTATCGGAGGTGTGATATCTAACTTTAATAAGTACAAAGTAAGTTTTTCAACGTGTGATTTGAAATCAGAAGTACATGCGGTAGCTTCTCTTAACTGCACAAGAAGATCACTCATCTCTCTCTTCTTTTGAATCATGTCACTCTTCATAATGTTATGTTGTTGCATACAGTACTCTGTCACTTTTGAAAGATTTTGAAACATTTCTGCAGACCTTTCAGCCAATGTATAAGCATGAACTGTACACATACCATTCAAAAATGCTGATAATGATTGAGGTGTCAAAGGCATATGTCTAGATAGACGGGTCATTACGGCAGTCAGAGTTGACGCTGGGATTGAGGACAGCTGTAATGAGAATTCTTCCCATACTTCCATCTCCTCAGGTTGTGTTTCCCTAAAATCCTCAGCTCTTTCATATAATACTGTTAAGACAGTACTACTTCTCCCTGGATATTGAACTATATAGTCAATTAACTCAGAATAACAAAAGAGTTGCAACTTCCCAATTTGTGACTTGTGTTCTTTTGGAGGTTTCTTCTGACTCTGAGATGTTAATTTGGGTGTTTTAGAGGTTGAATCATCATCATCTTCCGTCCAGGCTACTGAATCCTCCTGATCAGATGCTGTAGGAGATAATAATCCTTCCAAAGGATCTCCTTGGGAATCTCCTTCTGGAAGCTTTGATGGATGTTCTTCTTTTTCATCATCTGGGTTTAATAATCTAGACAGGCCAGGAGCAATATCCATTGTCAATTCCGTTACCCCCAATTTTTCCCTCAGTTTTGGGCCAGCAGATATGTCTCCTGTAGGAGCTATAATACCCAAAAATTCTTCAGGACTTTTATCCTTCTTGTTCTTACCTAAAGAGGGAGAGGTTCCTACAAACTTCTTGATTGACTCTGGATCTACATTAGATACTTCAGATGACATTTTACCCGTTTGTTTACCAGTTTCCTCTTTTCCCTTAGACAGAGTTTTAAGAGGATGGGATTTTGTAACTTCCCCTTTTGGCTTGCTAGCAGAGTGTGGTTTTTGACCTTTGATGTCCAATGAGCTCTTCTTTTTTGATGACATGATGAGTCGTTAATACAAATAATATGCCACAATTTCTATCCAAATAACCCAATCAATATGCAATTAGAAAATGTATGTTATTTCTCCGCTATTTTCCACTTCTTTGATGCTTAGTAATGTAAAATTACTGATTGATTTGAAAATTTCAGTAATTGATGAAGATCACTGAGTTCTTTGGTCACTATTATCACCGAATTTTCGAAGATTTCAAATTATATTCGTCACTTTTCGTGGATTTAAAAATTTTCGTCGCTTGTTGCGGATTGACTTGGTACGTCGCTCTGTGGCGGATTGAAGAAATTACGTCGCTTTTTCGCGGATTTGATTGGTGATTTATGTCACAATTGTTGGTTACTTTAAGGGTGTCCCAGCGCCGCCACCGAACTCCGAATCGGTGTAGATCCAGTTGCAAGACGTTAGGCGGAATTCGCCCACGTACAGGGCCAGTTGTCTGTGTGGGTCTGACACGACGGTAAACGGCCGAGTATTGAGTGTTAACATGGCGGCGCCCTGGAGCTGCATGCTCGGCTCGCATATTCGATTTTCCGTTGCCAAACGGCAATAATTGACGTCGTGATTCATCCAAACGATCAATCAGATTAGCCTACAGGAGGCTCTTCGACCCAATTCAGTGTTTTTTTTATCAATACTGCGTATTTTGTGCAATTGTGGTCCGAGTCGGTGAGTTACAAGATCGTGTTGGTGACAGCTGATTCGGGGCCTCAGAGAAATGAATATTTCATTGATTCCAACGTAATTTGTTCGTTATTCTGGTCGAAGAGCCCCCTCCACCGCACTTCAAAGAGTAATCTCAGAAAATTTCAGCCTGATCCATTGTTTTACCGAGGCGAAATTTGCAATATGCGATTGTGTTCACACAGACGTCACACAACCATGGAGAAATGAGAGGTGGTGGGGGTCGCTGGGACACCCTTAACAAGATAAATCTTTGATGTTTAATGTGATTAATAGTTCGATGATTTTTATACAATGGAAAAATGATCGGGTTCTGACTAGTAGTGGCTCGTTGGCCGTTTGAGTACCAAAGGGTAATTCCTCAAACAAAAGAAAATTGTTTTAATAATTGTTTTCAATAAACGTTTTCTCCAAAATAGAATATCTGGCTTCAATGCCGTAATGAAAATAATAATTGTAAATATATCAAATTAAATCAAGTTTCGGGTTCTCTGTCTTTGCGACGTTTTAGCTTTTAGCGTTTGGAATGTTCAATACTGTATGATAATCAAGAGCAGTTTTCTATCTAAGTTCTCTCTGTAGGCTGAGCCTAGACTGAGGTGCCGAGCGCTGCGTGGGCGCCCTTTTATACGGTTTTGGCAGTTAATCCTTAACGTTCTATCACCTTCTTTGGTGTCCATTTTTGGTAATTTTGATATGAGAACATTTTTTTGTAATGAGATTATTCCTTATTCTAGTTCCTGCAGGTCTCCACGACTTTAGTTTTTCCAATTTGGACAATTTGTTATAAACAAATCGTTCCATGAACTTCTATGGTGTCCAAAATTGTTATTCTGCAAATTAGGGATGATTGTCACTTAGGACATATTTTTCTATCTGAATGAACTTCCTTTTTGCCTGTTTGGAATTTTCGATTTAAACAATTATTGGTAAAAAATGAAATGTTCTATATGTTTCCATGATGTCCAAAAGTGCTTGCATATTGATGCAGTTGTTTGGTTTTTTTGTTAATGCTGAGAGAAGTTATATGCTAGGTTTTCTACAAGATAGTTTTTCTAAATTATTTTAGATTAATGCCTCATTTCTTGATTTCGACTTTCTTTGCCAGCTGATTTCTAGGTCTTGTAAATGCGCGCGTGAGCTCTAGAAAATCCGTGTTAATCCGCCTTGGCTGTATTGGGCTCAAACCAATACTTGAGATGTTTTGTACGTCTCATTACCCCCCCACCAAGATGAGATAATTTTGATCTGTCTAAATTCGAGTATATCCTCAATAACATAAAAATCGCCCAAAATAAATTCTTGGATTTTACCTAGTGGCAACAAAAATGAAACTTTGGATTTTCTCCTTTTTTTTTCCTTTTTAACAACACAAAATACTGAGCACGTGGCTTTTATGAATAAAATAAGAAATCAGGTTTGTGGGCTTGAAAGAATGGCAACAAAAAAAACTAAGCGCGTGGCTTTTCAAAATTTAGAAAGAAATCAAAAATTGTGGCTTGCTTTTTTTTCTTGTGGCTCCGTTCAGCACGACCCTGGCAGCTAGTCCTTTATGTTGTCGTCGGTGAGGATTAGGATGTCATCCAGCTCTGCATCCAGGTCCCACCAACTCTTTTGTTCCGGTGCCGTCGTCGGATTTGTGGCCTCCATCAAATTACTGAGGCCTGCCTCGGTGTCTCTCATCCCATTTTTTATTTCCTGGACCAAGCCTTTGTTTTTCGCTATGTCGCGGTTAGCCTCGGCGATTGCACGCTCCATCTGTTCCAGGGATCTCCTAGTGAGTTCCACCTTGCTGGTCGGTATATAGATCTGGTCCAGGGGTATTTGGACCTTTGCAATGCGCCTCGCGGTCGGCTTCTTTCGTGCGGGCGCCTCATCTCCTCCGAGACATTGTAGCGCGATCTTCGTCCCCCCAAAGGGAGAAAAGGGGACGCGTCACGACGTTACCCTACGGCGCTCTTCCTCAGATCACTTTCCGTATTAATTGATCCTGAACGCAAAACTAAGTCTCAAAAATATCAAAACCACAGACCGTTGGGCGCCAGACGCACTTCGCGTCACTGATTATCAAAATTACCAAAACTACCAATTTATGCAGGACAAAGGCTAAACTCAATAAACGGATCAATTAAATAGTATTCTGAGGCGTCACGACGGATACGCTCGGCTAGTTTACCCGCACGTCAGATGGAGTGGTAGAGGGGCAGGGTTACCATGTTTTATTCCTAAGATGTTTTAATATCAGCTAGCTAGTCGCTAAATAATCAAACACGCAGTTCAGGTTTATGGTGCTGTTTAATTCAAAGTTGTCTTGTCAGAGCTCATAACAAAATTAAGGTTCACAAAGCACGGCTCTTTGGCCTAAAAGACGCTATACATTCCAAGACTTATGCTACATACGACTCAGAGGGAGAGGTACGATACGATAGAAAAAGAGGGCACGAAAATATAATAGAAAAGGGCAGAAATATAATAGCAAGCGGCAGAAAATATAATAGAAAGAGTCAAATAATATAATAAAAAGAGAGGCCCAATTATTGCGCGGTCAACACTGCATGCGTTGCCTTGCTGCGCACTACTTTACAAAATACGTTTTACGTGGAGAGCAAATTCTAATTATTCAAAACTACAGATTCACAATATCAATTATTCTACGCAATACTACCTAATTCTCCACGGCTACTTCTACGCCCGCAATACTCTCGGAAACGTGACAGAATCAAATACTCATGCTTACTAAATTAGCAAATATTACACAAGCAAAATACGAGAAATATCACAAAGCAAATTATCAGATTACTACCTCAGAAAAGAGGGCTCCGAAGAGCAGAAAATGGAAGGCGTCAGCCAGTCGCGAATTAACTCATCAATAATTACTTGACACGCAATAGATGATCTCACACAAAATCGATACGAGGGCCTTATGCAAAATTATCTAAAATACTACAAAAGAACCATAACCGCACGACGGCAGAGGCTTTCTTGGCCCAACAACCGCGTGGCAAAACGCTACTTTATGGCCCTCGATCTACCAATACAACATTCGAGTTAATTCGTGGCTTTACATTTGGAGAAATAAGCCTTACCTCTAACTGGTAGAAAGAAGAAGAAAGAAGATAGTACAGAGGTTTCGAGAAGCTAAGCAGAAAAGGGGAAAAAGAAGTTAATAAAGCACTACAAAATGATTAGAAATTTAGAGAAACTGGGAGGAATAGCAATCAAAAAAGGGGGGGGAGCGATACGATATTACAGTTGACGGTCCTGCGTGACGATCGTTGCGACGGTCGAACGTAGAAGAGAGCGGATCTTCGATCCGTCAGGCGGAATATCGATATCAGGTGGGGGTGACGTCAGCTCCTGATTGGCGGGCTGAGCCGCTCGCTGCGCTGGCTGCGCAGGGTGGACGATGAGGCTACTGCTTCGGACTGCACGGACCCCGCCGTACGCCAGGTATTTCCGTTTATGGTCGTTGGGTGTCACTCCAGGATTCCACCGCCGCCGTAAGGTAGCACTCCGACCGTGGGCCTACTTGAAACCTCCCTAGCCGGAGGGGTTTGGCTGCAGTCCGGCGATCTTCACCAGGGATATTCGCCGGGCTGCACCAGCATTGTCGTAGGGAGTCACTTGGGCTCTCCTCCCGAAATTCTGCTACCCCTTGGGGTGAATGGGGTGTCCGGGACCTTTCTGGGGTAACCACGGGCCCAACACGGGGTCCTGAGGGTGGATGGTAGCGGGGTGGTTCGGCACCTGGCCGAGAAGTCCGGAAAACGGGAAGTCTGTTGTTGTAGATTTTACTCCACGACCTTATACGCCGTCATCAGGGCATCCACGGGATGGTACGAGACGATATTTGGGGGACTGTGCACCAGGGAAAAAGTGGTCCCCTGTGCTCCCCGGGAAGATACTTGGGCGATACCAGATGGTTCGACGCTACCCTTCGTCCATTTCTTGTGGCAACTTGGGCTGTGCGTCGGATTTGAACTTCAGTTCCGTAGATGATGCGTTTGGGTCCGTGAGCCGTCCACAGTAGCGTCCGCCGGGATGGTAGTCCCTCGGTGGTCGGGCTCGTCCGCAGATAGGGGGGGGAGGATTCGAAACGATAGAAAAATACACAAAATTAATAATAATATCCTAACTGCCTAAATCTGTCACAATTTGCCGAGAGTATCCCGCCGCACCGATCGTCGTTGCGCGGCATTGGTACCCCTGTGACGTGCATCCGAAATGCAACGTCACAACATATACCCTTTTTTTTTTTTCGTCTCTTTGGGGTGGCTATCCTCTTTGCACACCCACGGGGTTAGGCTCGCTTCTTCTTTCTTCAATCGGCGGTCAGTGATGTCGCGCGCCCGGAACTGTGTCATTTTCTTCTGGGTAGCCCCGATCAGGCGTCCTCCCATGCCTGTGCCTGCTCTGTACGCGTTAGTTCCCGGCGTCCACGGGTGTTTTGCATACAGGATGCGTTCCACCTCGAGGTCCATCTTGTGGAAGGTGCAGGTTTGCGTCTCCTCGGTGGCCTGAACTTCCGCGTCACACCGGCCGAATCTCTCCCACTGCGTGTGAACTGATTTATGCATTATTTCACTCGCTTGTTGTGTTTAATCTGATTTTGAAAAATCGATTTCTGAGTTTTCGGTTGCTTCTCCGTGGTTTATATAGGTGAGCATCTCCTCATTTGCTTTTCCCTCCTAGTCCTTAGATGTGTGCTGATTGGTGCTATTTCTCGCATGATTTCTGCTGGGGGATTTTTCCCCTTTTTGGATTTTGTCTATTCCCTTATCCGTATTTCTTATGTCCTGGATTTGCGTACGGCGGTATTTCTTAAGCTTGCTAGCATGAAATCTTCCTCTTTGCCTTCCGCTTGCGGGGTCTACGAGTAGATAAGTCGCTTCCCCGACTTTTGTTTGGATGGTGTATGGTCCTTCATACACCGAGAAAAATTTGGCGATTTGATTGTTCGTGGTGTCTGACACATTGTTCGCCTTTACTAACACTTCCTCTTCTTCGCTGTACGAGATATTGCTGCGCGTAGCATTGTATCGTTGTGCTCTTTTTTGGCCCTTTCTCCTGATCTTTTCCCGGGCCAGGCATATTTTTGTTTCATATGGCATATCTCCCTCTCTGGGGACTGTTTTTATCCACTTTGTCCATGCTCGGGTTGGTTTTATATTGAGATGCAATTCCAACGGTGTCATTTCTGTCGTTTCGTGATGCGTTTCGTTTATGCAGTTTTGTATTATGTTAATGTAGGCTGCCCATCCGCTGTGTTTTCCTTCGACAAATGTTCGAAAAAATCGTCCGAGTTCTCGATTGACTCTTTCCGCGATATTTCCTTCGGGGTGCCGAATTGATGAGAATGTCAGTTCCACTCCTTTTTCCTTGAGTGTTCGTGCCCATTCACTGGCCGTGAATTGTGTGCCGTGATCGCACTGGATTCTGCGCGGTTTCCCGTATTTCTCGCAGTAATCTCCGAAGATTTTTCGGATCGTGGTTGCGGTGTTGACCCGCTTGATCGGGTATAGCACCACGAATTTGCTAAATGCATCAATTGTAACTAGGATATGTTTGACTCCCCCTTTTGATGTGGGTAGAGGTCCGTAGAAATCAATTGACAGCAAATCTCCCGGTTTTGTCGGGATAATATTTTGCATGTGCGCCTGACATGCTTGTGTCGGGTATTTATTACGCTGGCACGCGTCACACATGGAAATCCATTTGCTCACATTGTGTCGTAATCCGATCATCGTGAATTCCTCTGTTATGATGCGGTAGATCTTGTTCGCCCCCACGTGTCCATAGATTTCGTGTAGATCCACCGTTAATTTTTGGGCTAGTTTTTTCGGGATTACAATTTTTTGCGCCCCTCTCGGTCGGACTTGCATAACTGTCCGTTGAATAAGGAGTAATTTTTTAATTTCTTGTATTTGGGATTTATCTTTATTTTATCAACTATGGTTGCTAGTGTTAGATATATGTTAATCTAACTATCCATTTACATTTAACTAACTATGTATCTGATAGTTCATTAGTTCATGGGCGTTCCGCCATTTTCCTGTTTTAAGAGAAACTACCGGTTTCTTCCCTTCCGGTTTGTTCTTATGGCTGAAGCCTCAAGCGTGATAATAAAGCTTTGTGACTATCTTAAAAAAATATATCGTCGTTATTAATGGCCATCCTTTCCCTGAAATGCTTAAACTCTAACAGGTTATGGGCCCAGGTGTATTAACTAATGAACCCGGTGAATAGTGAGAACTGAACTGCCTAAAGAATTGTTCCTTTATTACTTTGAAATATGAGTGACGCGGACGGAGCACATGGCGGCGGGATCGCACTGTCGGGTATTGGAAAATTGGAAGGCCGTGATAACTTTAACGATTGGAAATTTGCAATGAAAATGTTTCTCATTCGGGAAAATCTTTGGTCGTGTGTAATTGGCTACGTTGAAGAAGACACGACAACTCAAGCAGTCAAGGAACGAAGGGACATGAAAGCTTTAGCGAATATTTGCCTCATGGTGAAGCCAACTGCCTATGCTCATGTAAGATCAGCAACAACGGCGAAGGAGGCTTGGAATAACCTGGAAAAGGCATATGAAGATAAAGGTATGCCGAGACGCATCAGGCTTTTAAGATCATTCTGCTCGACTAAGTTGGAAAACTTCGACTCTATGGAGGGCTACGTCAGCGAAGTGTTATCGATCGCTCAGAAACTTTCAGCGATGAATAAACCGATGGACGACGAATTGATTGGTGCCATGCTGCTGCAAGGTCTTCCTGCTGAATTTGATCCCATGGTGATGGCTCTGGAGGGTAGCGGAACACAATTAACGAGCGACTTCATAAAATGCAAATTAATGCAAGACAATAAATGGGGTAAAGAAACCGCAGGTGATTCTGCGCTTATGGCTAAAGGCAAGCCTGTTAATAAAACAAAGAAAAAGAAACCTACGTGCTGGAATTGTGGTACAAAGGGTCACACGAGGAACCAATGTCCTACTCTGAAGACGTCAAGCGGAGGGTCAGAGGCTACGTCAAACAACAAAGATGACAACAAGAAGCCAAAAGACCGAGCACTGCTGACAGCCTTGGGAGTGACGACCAACACGAGTGACTGGTACATCGATTCTGGGGCAACAACTCATATGTCATCGAGAAAAGACTGGTTGGTCAAGTATCAAAGCAATACAAACGCTGGTTTAGAGGTAACCGTAGCTAACAACGAAAAGATATACACTCAAGGTATAGGAGACGTAAACGTAAGTCTTCAAACTGAATCAAATGTAAGGTCTATTTCAAATGTTTTGTACGTCCCTAAACTTAACGCAAATTTGCTTTCAGTTAGTAAACTAGTTAGTAAAGGTTTTGTAGTTGTATTTGATAAAGAAGGCTGTAAATTGGTTAATGAAGGTGATTGTGTTGTAAACGGAGACGTTCTAGCAACGGCTTCGGTATGCAATGGTATTTATCGTCTTGATGTAAAACACGAGGAAGCAAAAGTCAGTCTGTTAAATGATCAAGATTTATGGCATCAAAGGCTAGGGCATTTGAATTTGAATAGTATGAAACTGCTCAAGAATTCTTTAGCGACAGGTATAGATTTTGAAGAGGTACAAAACGAGAAGCCCTGTGTTGCTTGTCTTGAGGGAAAACAACGAAGACAACCTTTTCCGAAGACAGGAGCAACCAGAGCCAAGGAACTTTTGGAACTGGTACGTTCTGATCTCTGTGGGCCGATGCCAGTAAAATCATGGAGCGGAGCTAGGTATATGATGACACTAACTGATGATCACTCTCGCAAGGTATTTGTCCATTTTATTGAATCAAAGACTGAAGTCAACAACTGTCTTATGGAGTTTAAAGCCATGACGGAGACAGAAACTGGTAAAAAGTTGAAGAAAATTAGATCAGACAATGGTACCGAGTATGTGAATGCCGATTTACAGTCATATCTAAAGAAGGAGGGTATCCAACACCAACTCACTGTTCCGTACACGCCCCAACAAAATGGAGTAGCTGAGCGCGTCAACAGGACTATTCTCGAAAAGGTCAGGTGTATGATGTCAACTGCAAAGTGTGATAAACGCATGTGGGCAGAAGCAGCAAACACGGCAGTATTCCTGATGAATAGATCCCCACACAAATCTGTTGAAGGAGCTACGCCTGAAGAGGTGTGGACAGGTGAGAAAGTAGCATTGGATGACCTAAAAGTTTTTGGATGCGATGCATTCATGCATATACCGAAAGAAAAAAGAGACAAGCTTGACACCAAAACCAAGAAACTAACATTCGTTGGTTATTGTTTTGAAACTAAAGGTTATAGATTAATTGATATTAAGAATCCAAAGAAAATAATTAAAGCTCGAGATGTGGAATTCGATGAAAGAAAAATTGACGAAGACAGACATGATGACATAGAATCAAGAACTGACACAGAAGAATATGAATTGTTGCCAGCGCAAGGTTCTGACGAAAGAGAAGAAGAATTTGCTGTACAACAAGAGATTCATGATAATTCCGATGTCGAAGATCAAGGAGGTATGTCTGATGTTGATTCTGAAAATGAAAACGATGTCCAAATTGTCCAGGATCAACCAATACTTCAAGAAGAACCACAAGCAGAGGAGGATCGAAGGTATCCATTGAGGGAGAGACATCCAAAACAGTTCGATGACTTTGAACTCTATCTGGTAATGGATAAACCTATCGAGCCTAAATCTGTTGAGGAAGCTTTAAATGGAAAGGACAGCGAGCAATGGAAACTAGCGATGCTAGAGGAACTCAAATCCTTCCAAGAGAATAATGCATGGGAACTAGTCGAAAAACCTGTAGGTAAAAACATAGTTAAATGTAAATGGGTTTTCAAGATCAAAAGGGATTTGAAGGGAAATGCTTTACGTTTTATAGCTAGATTAGTTGCAAAGGGTTGTTCGCAACGAAATGGTGTAGACTACGACCAGACTTTTGCTCCCGTTGTTAGACATTCAAGCATTAGATTACTTTTCGCTCTAGCTGCGGAGAAAGATTTGTTAGTACATCATTTAGACGTAACTACTGCCTTTTTGAATGGAAAACTTGAAAACGAAATTCACATGACTCAACCTGAAGGATTTATAGAAGATAAAAACAAAGTTTGTCTACTCAAAAGAGCAGTATATGGTTTGAAACAAGCCTCCAGGGTTTGGAACGAAAAGGTACACTCGGTTCTTATTGCGTTAGGTTTTCAACAATCAAACTACGAAACATATGTCTACTTTAAAAAGAAGAATAACACAATAGTGATTATTGCATTATATGTAGATGATTTCTTGATTTTTTCTAATGATCTGAACAAAATTGAATCTTTAAAAGCAAAGTTGAAAGCTAAATTTAAGATTAAAGACTTAGGGGAAGCTGTACAATGCTTAGGTTTAAGAATACAGAGAAATTATGATAAGAAGGAAATAAAACTAGACCAAAGACAATACACTCAAGAAATACTGGAAAAATTCGGTATGCAAAATGCAAAACCAGTATCTAGTCCTGCAAATACCAATATTAAAACATTAGATACAGAAAAAGCAAACGTACGAAGGGTCAACGTACCATATCAACAAGCCATTGGGTCATTGTTATACTTGTCAGTTTGTACAAGACCAGACATTGCTTATGCTACGAATTACTTAAGTCAATTTAATGATAAATACACTGAAGAACACTGGCAGGGTGTGAAACGAATAATGAGATATTTAAAAGGAACACTAGATAAAGGACTCGAGTTTAAGCAAAGTAAGAAAGATATACAAGGCTTTGTAGATGCTGATTGGGGAAATGATATATTAGATAGAAAATCAGTAACAGGATTTATTTTTAAATACGCTGAATCAGCAATCAGCTGGGAAAGTAGAAAGCAAAGAATTACAGCTTTATCAAGCACTGAGTCTGAATATGTAGGAATTACAAGTGCAGCAAAAGAAGCGATCTTCCTAAAGAACTTCTTATTCGAATTATGCGGTAGAATTGGACCAATTGTTCTATTTAATGACAACCAGAGTGCCAAAGCAATCGCTGAAAATCCAGTGCACCACAACCGCACTAAATATATAGATATTAGATATCATTTTATAAGACAAGCAATAAAAGATAATCAAGTTATTTTGTTGTACATGCCAACAGAAGTAATGATTGCAGATGCGTTAACCAAAGGGGTCCCAGGTCCCAAGCATTTATTTTGTACCAAGGGAATGGGAGTTGTTCAAAATAAAAAGAAACAGAAACCTGACTGATATATAAGTATTATTAAACATAAGATTTATCAGTATGAATAAATGAATAGCATTTTAGTAAATGAGACTATTATTTGTGTTAGATTAAGGGAGAGTGTTAGATATATGTTAATCTAACTATCCATTTACATTTAACTAACTATGTATCTGATAGTTCATTAGTTCATGGGCGTTCCGCCATTTTTCCTGTTTTAAGAGAAACTACCGGTTTCTTCCCTTCCGTTTTGTTCTTATGGCTGAAGCCTCAAGCGTGATAATAAAGCTTTGTGACTATCTTAAAAAATATATCGTCGTTATTAATGGCCATCCTTTCCCTGAAATGCTTAAACTCTAACAGATATAGTAATTTACGCAGATTCTTTGACAACCCACTCTAAAAAACTACGCGAAATATTCCAGCGATTATCAGAACATAATCTCAAAGTATAACCGGACAAGTGCGAATTCTTGCGACGCGTTGCCCTCGGATAATTCAGATTGGCACGATACGATACGATAAATATCCGGAGAGAGATCCCTTGACCCAACACTCCGGAACGATAAAACTAAATAAATTTGCCTCGCTGAATTATCGTTGGCTTCACATAAAATATTGAGTTTCTTACCTTAAATGACGAAACTGGATCACTTAATCCACTTACTCGGGCACCAAAGAAAAACTAAAAGGGAAACTGAATCTACGCAAACTTAGAACAAAACTGACTCGACTAATCTGAACTTAGGAAAAAAAACCAAAGGATGAAATACGAAAAGGTGCGATGCAAAATGCAGATCCTGGCAAAACTGAACTGTATCTGGACAGGGTCGGCGTAGAAGTAGATCGAGATCCTCGCTGGTTCCGGGGATCAAGCGATGATTTCGGTGTCCGGCACTTTGGTTGACCTCGTGATCTGGATCATCTTCAATAATTGGTCATTGTCCCCCCACCTTTTGAGGATCCTTGCTGGCGCGCGCTGGTCGCGTGCCGCGGTAAAGGATGACTGGTGGGAGCAATTAGTAATGTGTGGTGTCACCTGGATTTTGCCGCTGGCGATATGAGGTGTGATGGGGGTCAGTATCTGGCTGGCGTAATGCAATTTTCGGTACTCCTCGCCCTGTTGCCATCTCTGACGACTTCTCCGGGTCCCTCCGCGGGCAAACAATGCACCGGAGTAGCGGGAGACATGATGCGCCACACCGGGTCTTGCATCCATGCTCCGTCCTTGCGGTCTTCTTCGATGGATCTCCGTGAGGCTTTCCTGGCCAACCACGGGGATTTTTCAGCAGTCGAGACAGTAGATGTTTTGGAGTTGGTCCAGCTCCTGGCTGGTAAGTCTGTCCAACGGGAGGCTTGAGTGTGCGCTTTTTAATTGTCGCACAGCCCTGTACGCCGTTGTGAAGGCATCCAAATTGCAGTGGCGATGATCTGGTTCAGCTCCAGGCTGATAAGTCATTTGTTAACGGGAGGTTTCGGCAGATTGGCTCTAACCCTGTACGCCGTCAACGTGGCATCCAGGTACAGCTGTTACTTTTTCTCATCCGAGCGGTAGGTCGGTATAGTGCGGTGATGTCCAGGGTTGCAGATGTTGAAGGTCTCGAAGTTCTGGATGATCTTGATGGGTGCCAGACGTGAAAGGGGGTCCAAATAATACAAAAATTGACGGTAGAATTGACTAACTAAAAATATTCAAACAAGACCGTGCCTTGGAGGTAGCGATAACGCGGATTGTATTCGGACGGTAATTGACGTAATCGGGATTTTCGGGATCCAGTGACGGCTGCAGAAATGCAACGTCACAACTCTCCCCTCCCAGGGGAGGACCGAACAGGTCTTTTGCTGGGTTCGTTGGACTCTTCTGTAGGATAGGATTCTTCCGGGACGTTATGGTCGGAGGTGGTCATCAGACCAGGCGAAGTCGGGTTTTCCCTAAGTCAGCGACTTGTTGGGGTTTCCAACTGTGGTGGTGTCGAAGTCTGCGTTGCACTAAGCCGGATGGCTGGTAGGTGAACGGACAAATCGGTACTAGTGTTGTGACCGGGTGAATTTCAGATCAACTTTTCTCTGGCTTGGTGGCCTTTGATCAGCTAGTTTAGTGGAAAAGACAGAAGTGACTTGTAGTTTCGGAGGTCGAAAAGTTACAGAAGGCTGAAGAATCTGACCTTATGAGGAAAGGCAAGCGGACGTAGCCGGACGTAGTTACAATAAAGAAATGATACGGGGTAGGGCCTGAAAGAAATAAAGATTAGGCGAGCTTTACTCGGGCGGATGCCATGAGCACTACCAATAGGGTGCTGTCGAACCTAAAATAAACGTTAATTAAGCGGGATTCTCCCAGACAGTGTTATGAACCAGTATTGACTAAGGCCTGAAAAAGAAAGAAGTACACCGAGTTCTCCTCGTGTGAAAATTATAATCAAAGTAATATTTTATAAGGCCTGAAAGAAAAGAAACTATCCGGGTGTTTACCGGCGGAGTGATAATTGGCCAAAAAAAAAGGAATCAAAACAACAAAAAAAATAAATGCTTGTGGCCTGTACTGGAACACAACGTTAATCAGGCCTTTAGCCCGGACAGATGTATAAATGTGATTTTAGAAAATTAGAATGATCTTACTGCAGGTGACGGTGGCCTGTATTGAAAGGAGAGAAGAAAAGTAAAACAGGCTGTTAGCCCGGACGGAAATTTTGTTGGGGTTTTACTCCTCACCGTAGTATTCTCCCGGCCAGCGCCAGGCGGTGTCTGGGGAAGCGTAGCCTCCACCCAGCTCAAAATCGGTGTCGGTGGGCGTGAAGGCCGGTCGCCGGGCACGCTCACCGCAGGTGGGGCACCGTCGCCGGGTCACCCCATCTAAGCCACAGCCGTGGCAGAATACGCGATCGGCAGGTCGCGGGCAGAACGGGTGCCGGTGATTGCGGCTGCCGCAATTCCGGCAGCCCCCGCGTCGGGGTCGGATGGCTCGATCCCGGGGTCTGGAGTTACCATTTTGTAACGTACGATTTTTCTACAGCGAAAAATTAACGGCAGGGATGACCGATTCGTAGTTACCCTACGGCGCGTACTCTTTTTATTGGAAAATAAACTCAAAATTACTTACGTGCTCGGGTTGGGCGCCAGACGCTGCTGCGTCACGTAATACTCGACAAAGCGGAATTTACACCAAAATATAAGATTCAAGAGATCGGCGACGGGCGGTAACTCAGCTAGCTCAGAACGACACGAAAAAGGTGGAGGGCTGGGTTCGCCTTACAATTAAGTTGCATTTCTGCAGCCGTCACTGGATCCCGAAAATCCCGATTACGTCAATTACCGTCCGGATACAATCCGCGTTATCGCTACCTCCAAGGCACGGTCTTGTTTGAATATTTTTAGTTAGTCAATTCTACCGTCAATTTTTGTATTATTTGGACCCCCTTTCACGTCTGGCACCCATCAAGATCATCCAGAACTTCGAGACCTTCAACATCTGCAACCCTGGACATCACCGCACTATACCGACCTACCGCTCGGATGAGAAAAAGTAACAGCTGTACCTGGATGCCACGTTGACGGCGTACAGGGTTAGAGCCAATCTGCCGAAACCTCCCGTTAACAAATGACTTATCAGCCTGGAGCTGAACCAGATCATCGCCACTGCAATTTGGATGCCTTCACAACGGCGTACAGGGCTGTGCGACAATTGAAAAGCGCACACTCAAGCCTCCCGTTGGACAGACTTACCAGCCAGGAGCTGGACCAAACCCAAACATCTACTGTCTCGACTGCTGAAAAATCCCCGTAGGGTAACTACGAATCGGTCATCCCTGCCGTTAATTTTTCGCTGTAGAAAAATCGTACGTTACAGTACTTAGGTCACCTCATATCAGAAGACGGTGTCAAACCAGACCCAACAAAAATCGAAGCTGTAAAGAATTTTCCGATTCCAAAATCACCAAAAGACATAAAGTCATTCTTAGGTCTTGCTAGCACTACAGAAGATTTATTAGAGACTTTAGTAAAATCCCGAAGCCCTTAACTTCACTTTTGAAAAAGGACACACTTTTCATTTGGGCTAGCAATCAACAAGAAACATTCGAAAAATTAAAATCAAATCTAATCAATGAGCCAATTCTACAATATCCCGATTTTACGAAAGAATTCATTCTCACCACCGATGCGAGTAACTTTGCTATTGGTGCAGTGCTATCTCAGAAACGCGACTCGCATGATTTACCCATTGCTTATGCTAGCCGAACTCTAAATTCAGCGGAATCAAACTATTCGACAATAGAACGCGAACTCTTAGCCATTGTATGGGCAGCGAAACATTTTCGATCATACCTTCATGTACGCAAATTCTTAATTCTCACAGATCATCGACCTTTAACTTGGTTATTCAATTCAAAAGAACCAGGATCCAGATTAGTACGCTGGAGATTAAAATTGGAAGAATACGAGTATAGAATCGAATACAAACCAGGAAGAATCAATTCAAATACCGACGCTCTTAGCCGAATAGAAGTACCAAACACAGATCAACAAGTCATCTCAATAAACGCAATCGGCTCAAACACTCCCAAGTCATACTCAGACTTTCTCGAAAAACTACGAAACTCCGTTATCATATACAATAAAATCGAAGAGTGCAAGGAATCTATTTTTGCTACGACAAATCATTACACAGTATTTTGCAACGAATATTTCGTCGGAATAGCGTATTCGTTACCCTACGGCGTTCCTGGGGAAGATATTCAAAACTTATTCAACAAGCTCGTTGGGAGCCAGACGCGAAACGCGTCGTGTCATAGATAAATCCAAACAAATCAAAGGAATCAAATAAATGGGCGGAACGCCGGCATTAAAGTCCGATTAGCTCAAATGCACCGAGAAAATGGTAGAGCGAATGGGCGGTAAGGTGCTAAATGTTCTCAGGTCCACGGGTGAAATGAAATAATTAACTCAAAACAGAGGATTCCTTCAGTGAGATCTCTCCCGTGTATTACAAAAGAAAAGCGATAGTCAGATATTTACAGCGGGATGTAACAATTATTAGCCAAGCATTACAATCAGTAAAAGCGGTAAGCGGTGATTAACAGCGGAATTATTTCAGGATTTAAGCCCTATTCATACAGTTACATGCGTTAGAGTTTATTCCTTAGCGGAACTATTTTTCGTCGCTGGCGGAGTCAAAACAACTAGTGCCCTTGCGGGACGGCGGGACGTAGCGCGCCGCTACACGGTGGAGTAATACAGCGGTATTCCCAAAATATAATACGTTACAGAATTAAAACTAGCGAAATAAGCGATACAGGACTTGAGATAATTAATTACAGCGATAATGCAACGATCTTCGATATTCTCTGCGGAAGGCTGAGGGCGTAATTGACGGCGATATTGACTAACTGACCATGAGCGTACTTGATAGCGATAAATACAATGATGAGAAAGCGGGAAGAACAAAGGTATCTTATTTCTAAATTATTACAACTATTCTACTGTGACTGCGTTCAGCCAACAAGCGGTATTTACCCCTGGGAGGGTCAATTGCGACACTTTCTAAGATACTAGTTTCTACCATGCAAAGCGATAAAGATATGAATTCCTGTAAAAAGCAGTATATCATTCAATAACTAAGAATCTACTAAACATGCGGGAAAGGTCTGAGCAAAATAGCGAGAATATTCCAAACGTGATAACAAAGATATTTAGCCAAACAAGCAGTGAGATAGATTCAGACAATCACGAAGTCGCTTTTCAGCATCTAAGATAAACGGACCAAATTACGTGCCCGAAGGCGGCACGCTACACAACAAAATACTCCTTCTGAGAGACTTCCGATTTCCATACAACAGAGCGATAGACCTTACCTTAAATGCAGAAAGAAAGAAGTGAGCAGACAGTAAGAGCACAGGTAGCGGAAAACTTAGCGACAAACTGAAGCGAGAATAAAGCGGTAACCAAGCGGTAACAGAGATACGTTATATCGGTTTGATTGCTGAACGCAGAAGGAGCCGGTCTTCATCCTCGTAGTCGGTGCCTTTTCTCTACCTTGTCCTCCGTTATGGTGGGGACACTAATTAGGCGATATCATTGGTCATCCATCACACGTGATTTTTGCGTTAAGATTCGGGGCGACTTGTCAGCCGTCGGAAACTTAGGTGTTGTCGGAGAGCAGCGGGACATATGCGGCATGGTATTCTCCTTCCCTTTTATGCGGGAAATCTGTAACTCAGTGCGGTAATTATTTCGTTCGCCGGCGGGAATTTCCTGCTGATCTGATGCGGTAAGGT
Organism: Athalia cordata; assembly: GCA_963932425.1. Taxonomy (NCBI): domain Eukaryota; kingdom Metazoa; phylum Arthropoda; class Insecta; order Hymenoptera; family Athaliidae; genus Athalia; species Athalia cordata. The sequence goes on from OZ010627.1 coordinate 13,215,193, forward strand.
GCGTTATTTGGGCTTCTCCCTGGTGCGGTAGCCCCTCGGTCTTCTGGCCCTCAGTTAGAAGAACACCACAGGTGGAAGGTTCACCAGAAACTGACAATCAGCCGTGGCACGGAGAGGCCTGAGGATGTTGCACCCATCCTGTTCCTCCTCCAGACGTCGCGGGGTGCTATACTCACCCATCTTCACGACGGTTCCCCCCTTTGGGCTGCGATACTCTCATAGGCTTTCTGGGCCAATATGACGTCGAAACCAGAAGCAAGAACACTAGGTGGTAGAGCCGATGTAGCCTCGGGAAGAAGTCTATCCCTTCCCTCGGGGATTCAATTGCAGCGGGACTCTGATGCCGTAGCGTTAGCCCTATTTACCACGCTGCTTCAGGAATCAGTCAGCTTGCGAGATAGCGAGAATCAGCGGTAGTCTTCCACTCCGTCTGATTTTAATCCACAAATAACAACAGCCCTCTCATATATAATAGGATGACCCTCGGATGCCTTTGCAACGTAGCAATCCGGGGTTGCACATCCGTGAGGATCGACAAAGCGGTAGATCACAGCGACAGCCAAATTAGCGGGAATCCATGGTGCGGTACTGAGGGAATCACGGTGGTGCGATAGACATGCCTTTATGGTGCGGTAGAGAGAGAAAGATATCCTCGGGAGCAGTAGAGATGTCGTCGAGGTGCGGTAGAGATGTCTTCGTCCAGTTGTCCTTACAGAGTTATGCAAATAATAATTACAAAGCGTATTAAAACCAAGCTAACCTGCCTATTTAGTGTCATTTTGATCACTCCCAGGGTTTCGCGGTATTTCGGACGTATTTCTGATGCTGTTTGAAAGTTTTCTCTTGAACAGACCCTACTGGGACGTCGCATCGAAAATGCAACGTCACAATTCATATCCAAAGATCTCGAAATGAACGATCCAGTATCAACCGAGTTTAAAACCAGTAATGTTAATTCACCAGTTAATGTTACCATCTTAATAAAAAGGCACCAATCGTAGTACGTACTGTGACGCGAACTTTATCCCGGGCGGGTTTTACCCGGGAGTTCGACGACGACACTTCGTCGCGATCCTGGATTTTTCCGAATCCCAAAATGCCCCAAACTCAAAAAACTAAAAATCCCCAAAGCTAAATCTCAAAATCAAAACCAAACAAAACTCAAAAGAACCTCAAAAATTTACGGGAGTTGGGCGCCAGACGTTTACGTCGCTTCTCCAAATAATTATCAAAATCTCTAAAAAACCAGCAAATTAATAACAGGACCCAACGGCTTGGCTGGCTAGGCTCAGGCCCCTTGCGATCGGGTAGAGTGGCGTGGATTAGGCAGCAAACAATTAAGGACGAAACAAAATAAAGCAAAGCAACACAAAATAATCAAATTCCTTCAATAGGCGGAAGCCCGTATATTCAAGAAACGGGAGTGATGAAATCAATCAATGCAATACGGGAGTTACAAAATAATAATCGGGAGGTGGAACATCAGTTCTTAAATTAGCCCTTTCGGGGAACAAAAATCCTTATCGCTAATTATTTATTCTATACGCGGGAGAGACAATCCGGGAGCATAAACCACAAGAATCGACACGAAACTTTGACGGGAGATCCAGCTCCAAATTCTAACGGGAGCGATAATTCGTTACTAAATAATTCGGGAGTGATCTCTGTAACAATAATTCAGGAGAAAAGAATTACTACGCCGCTATCGGCGAGGCACAACGATTTTACGCGGATTGCTCTCCGCGGCTACCCTGCGCGACACGATTAAAATATAAAATATAAATTGATTTAACCAGACCTACTCAGTTGCAATTTTACAGGGAATTCGCTATAACCAAAAGTTGCCATACAATAAGGGTCAATAATCAAAACTATAATCCAAGAAAAAGATAAGCGGCAAGCTAACAGAGCGGGAGACTATAAAGCGATTATACAAATCTTAAGCTTAACACCATCCAAGAAATGCCATCCAATTACCAATTACAATACAAAGCAATAGTTCCAAGTGAAATCTTATAATATTCTATTAACTCACCACTCCAAAGGGTCAATACCAATTCCCTGAAATAATTCTAAATCACACTAAGATTCTCCAATTAACGGGAGATCAAAATTCAACAAACTAAATCAAAATATAACTGTCGATTTGCTACGGAGTTACCACCGTCTTCAATTTACAAAATGCATCCAAATAATTACCAAACAAAACCCCCAAGGAGTTACCCGGAGGGTTTACCAGTCCGGTAGCTCAAAATCCAAATTACCAAATTACTCAATAAATCCAAATAACCCAAGGAGCTACCCGGAGGGTTTACCAGTCCGGTATCTCAAAAATCTAAAACCTAACTTGAAAATGGCGTGGTAACTTCGTGGCCGTTACAAAATAAATGAAGACTACCTTTTTTCGGGAGTCCGGCACAAAACTGAATTTACTACAATTTACTCAAAATTTACCAAATCAAACGCTCATCGGAAGCACTATAAGTTACAATTTCTATTATAAATGATATCCCAAATTACGGGAGAAAGAAAGCAAAAAACTCAAAAGAAAACGGGAGCAAAACTAAAACGTGAGAACACGTTGACGATACGACGCAGAGTAGGACGAGACGAGGTTCTTCTTCGACGTTGGGGCCTTGCCGATCCTGATTGGTGGTGCCCCTTCCGCAATTAGTCCGCCTATCAGGTGCCAAGGATTGACACCTCGTGGCCTAATTGTTTCGGCGATTTTGCCTCTTCCCAAATTCTAAGCAAATTCCGCTCTCGGGCCTCCGACCAGCTCCGTTCTCCGCTCTCGATTCCGTCCCGTTGAGGGCCGCCAAGCGTCAGGGCCATCCCGGGAGCATCTCGTTCCTTCGGGAGTCCGGGAGAAAGGGATGGCATCACCGCAACAGTCACCTTTTTCCACGGGAAGACCTAGTATTGCTGCTGGGTTCACTCGCATACCTCGCCTACCGTAATTCTTCCCCTTTCGCAAGGCCCATCGCCTTCGGGAGTCGCCTCATTGTACTCCTTCCTGCGGGAGCCACCTCGTGTTGTCGGGAGTTGGTTAAAATAATGGTCCAGCGCCAGGCTGGGAAGTTGTGGGGCGGGAGGTAGCGCTTTTAAGTCCACGCTACCCTATACACCGCCTCCACAGCATCCATAAAATCGTCGGGAGCACATCGTCCTCATCCACTTCCTATCGGGAGAACCGCACGTAGGCCGTGCATCCTTATACGCCGGTAGTGAAGTGGCAGCGGGAGTTGACCGGTCGTTGTCCAAAGCGCATCCCTGAGCGGTTTCCTAGCCGCAACCAGGGATCTTCAGGGTCCTTTTTGGGCATGGCGAGCGACGCCAGGAGTTTCTCCTTCGAGGAAGGTCTTCGGGAGCGTTGTAGCTGGTCGACAAGGCCGAATCCTCTCGTTCCGTCATTCGTCATCCCATAAATAAACTATAAAAGCAACCTAAATTAACTCAAAATTCCTAAAACTTAACGATTGACCTTTGGAGTGTGTTACAGCACATTTCTTGGGGGTTTTTCCATAATTTCCCTAATTTTGGGCCGTGGTAACGAGCGGTAAAAAACGCCACGTTACAGTACATACAAATCGACTAAAATTAGCTCATGTAAATCAATAGTATTAACAAAAAACGGTCTTCAACCCCTGTGACTGTACCGGTGTGAACCTGGCACCGCAAATTCGAAATTTCAAGAATCTAATCACAGTTCCGTTGGCACCCGCAATAGTTCTACAGTTCCTGATAAGTAAGAACAATAGTTCCGTTCATTTGAGCCGAAAAATCGACGTTTGAAAAATGCGGTGCTAACTTCGCGTAGCACCGCATTTTATAGAAAAAAAATATTTATGCCATCTAGTTGCCATATTATTATTCCATCGAGAGTTCTAGAGAGTTCTGAGATAGTTCTGGTCATTTCCGATCATTTCATAGATAGTTCCGGAGTCTATTGATTTTTAAACAATTATTTAATTGATTTTCCAGCACAGCATCGCGGAAAAGGATGCGGTGCTGGTGTTTTTCGGAGTTCTATCGACAGTTCCCGTGAGTTCTAGGATAGTTCTGGTCATTTCCGATCATTTCATAAATAGTTCCGGAGTCCATTGATTTTTAAACAATTATTTAATTGATTTCCCAGCACCGCATCGCGAAAAAGGGTGCGGTGCTGGTTTTTTTCGGAGTTCTATCGACAGTTCCCGTGAGTTCTAGGATAGTTCTGGTCATTTCCGATCATTTCAGAAATAGTTCCGGAGTCCATTGATTTTTAAACAATTATTTAATTGATTTTCCAGCACCGCATCGCGGAAAAGGGTGCGGTGCTGGTGTTTTTCGGAGTTCTATCGACAGTTCCCGTAAGTTCTAGGATAGTTCTGGCCATTTCCGATCATTTCAGAAATAGTTCCGGAGTCCATTGATTTTTAAACAATTATTTGTTCAATTTCCCAGCACCGCATCGCCAAAAAGGGTGCGGTGCTGGTATTTTTCGGAGTTCTATCGACAGTTCCCGTGAGTTCTAGGATAGTTCTGGTCATTTCCGATCATTTCAGAAATAGTTCCGGAGTCCATTGATTTTTAAACAATTATTTAATTGATTTTCCAGCACCGCATCGCGGAAAAGGGTGCGGTTCTGGTGTTTTTCGGAGTTCTATCGACAGTTCCAGTGAGTTCTAGGATAGTTCTGGTCATTTCCGATCATTTCATAAATAGTTCCGGAGTCCATTGATTTTTAAACAATTATTTGTTCAATTTCCCAGCACCGCATCGCCAAAAAGGGTGCGGTGCTGGTATTTTTCGGAGTTCTATCGACAGTTCCAGTGAGTTCTAGGATAGTTCTGGTCATTTCCGATCATTTCATAAATAGTTCCGGAGTCCATTGATTTTTGAACAATTATTTGTTTAATTTCCCAGCACCGCATCGCGGAAAAGGGTGCGGTGCTGGTGTTTTTCGGAGTTTTATCGACAGTTCCCGTGAGTTCTAGGATAGTTCTGGTCATTTCCGATCATTTCATAAATAGTTCCGGAGTCCATTGATTTTTAAACAATTATTTAATTGATTTTCCAGCACCGCATCGCGGAAAAGGGTGCGGCGCTGGGAAATTAAACAAATAATTGTTTAAAAATCAATGGACTCCGGAACTATTTATGAAATGATCGGAAATGGCCAGAACTATCCTAGAACCCACGGGAACTGTCGATAGAACTCCGAAAAACACCAGCACCGCACCCTTTTCCGCGATGCGGTGCTGGAAAATTGAACAAATAATTGTTTAAAAATCAATGGACTCCGGAACTATTTCTGAAATGATCGGAAATGGCCAGAACTATCCTAGAACTTACGGGAACTGTCGATAGAACTCCGAAAAACACCAGCACCGCACCCTTTTCCGCGATGCGGTGCTGGAAAATCAATTAAATAATTGTTTAAAAATCAATGGACTCCGGAACTATTTCTGAAATGATCGGAAATGACCAGAACTATCCTAGAACTCACGGGAACTGTCGATAGAACTCCGAAAAAAACCAGCACCGCATCCTTTTCCGCGATGCTGTGCTGGAAAATCAATTAAATAATTGTTTAAAAATCAATAGACTCCGGAACTATCTATGAAATGATCGGAAATGACCAGAACTATCTCAGAACTCTCTAGAACTCTCGATGGAATAATAATATGGCAACTAGATGGCATAAATATTTTTTTTCTATAAAATGCGGTGCTACGCGAAGTTAGCACCGCATTTTTCAAACGTCGATTTTTCGGCTTGAATGGACGGAACTATTGTTCTTGTTTATCAGGAACTGTAGAACTATTGCAGGTGCCAAAGGAACTCTAATTAGATTTTTGAAATTTCGAATTTGCGGTGCTACGCGAAGTTAGCACCGCATTTTTTTAATTTGGATTTTTTGGCTCAAATGAACGGAACTATTGTTCTTACTTATCAGGAACTGTAGAACTATTGCGGGTGCCAAGGGAACTGTGATTAGATTCTTGAAATTTCGAATTTGCGGTGCCAGGTTCACACCGGTTGTGACTGTTGCATTAAACATTGGACTAATATAAGCAACCTACCTGTATTCGAACAAATGTCTATTGCCAATGTAAATTTAGATAATCTAGAAATAGCTGGCCATAAGTTCAGTACGATATCTGTGATGGCAGATGAAATGTTAAAAGCTAAGGAAATATACAAGAAAACTCCTATTTTTACTTATATCGGTTACGCAGTATGTATTTTTATTGCTCTTTATGTATTAATCTTAATTATTAAATGATGTATGCGAAGATATATAGATTTAACAAGTTCTCACAATCATGGAAAAAATAGCTGTTACTCCAAAATAGTAAACTGTTCAACATTCAACATTAGAAATAATCATGAAACCCATGACCGAGACTCTATCTCTAAAGAACGTACCGAATTACAAACTCACGTGCGCAGACAAATCACGACTCCTAGACTAGTTATAAATGCTGTAGCCGAAGAACCTTCAGAATCAGATGAAGAAGAAACTGTATTTACCCCAATTCATCCCCAACCATCTCGTAGAAGTAGTAGCATCCTTAAAGATAAGTATTGATATGTAACCCTTATCTTTAATCTAATTGTAAGAGGGGAGGTGTAATGTCCCGACTCTACATACTGTGATTTATCATTAAAAGGAATCTGCTACTTGTGTATCTCATCTTCGTCTTTATTCAGTTAAAGTTTACCGGGGCGCTCATTACGTACAATATGTCATAGTTTCTTCGGTCCTCTTGAAGTACAAATAATAATTGGTTAAATAACTAATGAGACGCCACCAAAATCATACCGAGGAGTATGGATCATGAAATATAATCGACGAGACAGTTAAAAGATAATGTATAAATCAAAAAAAACAATGTATAAATAAAACGTGTATAAGTTGATCACCACAACGACATATAGAAGGATAAAACAATAAATAAAATTCTCAAATGGACTCACAATCAATCCCCCTGGCGTACTAACATTGGTTACAATAGAAATATGTATAATAGTTAAACTTATCTTAAAGTGCGTGTGGTCATCACGACGGTTCAGGAGGAAGAGAACTTTTGGTTATCCGTTTGATCGGCAACCATCGGTCTTACCCGGTAATTGCCGACTCCTTACTCTGTCGCTACTTTTGTGGGGCGGGTATATTTAAATTCGTTACAATACTATATTATATTTTGTTTTTAAGTAAAATGATGTTATTGCCTGCGTCCTACAAACACCAAATCCCATACCCTTAGCTTGACGATAACCAAACCCTATCCTTTGTTTGCATCTCCAGCATCTCGTACTAAAAACCCTCTTGAAGTCACATATCTTTTATTACCTATTTTCTATCCATCTGCATTGCAGCTGTAACGGTCAACGTCATACTAACAAACTTTCCACTCCGAAATCCGTATTCTCCCCAATTTTCCTATTGGCTAATTCTCAAAACTCGAAGTTCCTCCCACAACCTCTCCTCCTTAAAATTTAGTTTAAAATAAGTCCAGCTTCCAAACTGAACACTACGAAATCTTCCAAAACTCCAACATTCGAATAAATAAAATATTTGTTTCATCAACCGGATAGTTTGTATAACCTCATCCCAAATAACCACGATTTGACTATAGTGAGCCATTACAGTAGTTAGGCTGATGTTTGGAATTGACAATGAGTTGAGAGCTCCTGACTCCAGCGAGGTTCGACCTCGCTCGAAGTCGAGAAATTCGAGTATTTCGACGCATGCGCGGTACGCATCCACTTTCCTGAGACCCGTACGGTATAATATAACCTCCTTGTTATGTCCCATTCTAGTTCTCGTTCTGTCTTGTGCCGTTCCTCCTCTACTACCTCAAGAAGTCCTGACTGCTGGGAATCACCAGACCTAAGGACCCAAAAGAAGCTATTTGGGACATGACTCAGTAGAGTCCTACCTTGGGGGAAAAAAAAAAAAAAAAAAAAAAAAAGAAGCTATACCCCACCTGCTGAGCCCCACTCGGGCCACTCAATTCTCTTCAGCCCTTTCATCCAGAGGAAAACCCAAGAAGAAGAAGAGTTTTAAGATATGCGAAATGCACCCCAACTAAAGTAAAAAAACAATATCGGTGACACGGAGAATTCCGACTTCCAAAATACCACAATGAGCAACCACGGCTCCATTGACAACCTTTCGACGGAGGGAACCGATTCCGTGATGGCTGCGAAGGAGAAACAGCTTTTTCTCAAGGAGATCGAGGTGCTAAAGCGGGAAAGAGAGCTGCTTAGCTCAGGCGGTCAAGAAGTGTACCATCTCGCGTACAATTCAGAGGTGTAGAGGGTATAATTCCAAAGTTCACCGGCGAAGATAGAGCGTACGAAGTGACGACTTGGGCAGAGATGATGGACGAAAATCGTGTCAGAGGGCACAGCAGAATGACACCCACCACGTTACTCGTAGGAACCGAAAAGGCTCGGGAACGGCTTCAAAACCGGGAAGTAGGTCTGCACCGCGTATTTAAGACAGTGACGATAGACGGGAAAAAGGACGTTGATTGTCAGCTAGACACTGGCAGCGACTACAACATCCTGAGGGAGGACCTATTCCGAGAGATGGGGATGTGGGCGACGGACGGACCGGTGGAGCAGCTCGGAGGCGCTGGAGGACCTATAAGGACGATGGGCAAAAAGACGATGAAAACGGATACAGACGGGGTGATGTATTCACTAACATTTCACGTCGTACAGAAGGATGCAATCCCAGTAAGAGCGTTATTGGGTAACGACTTGCTTGAACACGCGGAATTACGAATTAAAGGACGACAAGCACAGGTGATCGAGCTGGAGACAGAGGCGAGAAACCTACTCGCAATAACCATTCCAGAAGACGATGGACTTAGTCACATTAGCCGAGAATACAGGAATGAAGTACGTAACTTGGTGAATAACTATGCTCTGAACGGAAGGGTAGAAGCTGCAGTCGAGATGAAGATCGTTCTGAAGGATGAGACACCGATACACGCCAACCCACGAGACTTGCAACAAGAGAGAAAGAGGAAGTCGAGCAGCAGATAGACGAGTGGCTAAAAGATGGTATAATTCGACCTAGCTGTTCAGAATATGCCAGTCCCGTGGTGGTAGTACGAAAAAAGGACGAAGCCGCACGGCTGTGCGTCGACTACAGAAGACTGAATGCCGTGGTTGTAAAAGATCATTTTCCATTGCCGATGATAGAAGACCAATTGGACAGGCTCCCCATCGCAACCGGATTCACAACCTTAGATCTAAAGAACGGATTTTTTCATGTCAAAGTTGCAAAAGAAAGCCGAAAGTACTTGTCATTTGTGACACCGACGGAACCGTACGAGTTCATGGTGGTACCGTTTGGATTCTGTGATTCGCCGTCAGTATTCCAGCGATACATATCATACATATTAAGGACGCTAACAAAAGAAGGAGTAGCCTTGGTATAGTTGGACGACGTAACAATCCCTGCAAAAGATGAGAAAAAAGCAGCAGCAAGGCTCAAGAGAGCTCTAGAAGTGGCCGCAGAGTACGGACTGCAAATCAACTGGAAGAAGTGCCAGTTACTGCAGCGGCGTATTAAATTCTTGGGGCACATAGTAGAGAAGGGCACAATCAGAACATCGCCGGGAAAGACCGCAGCTCTAATCAACTATCCCCAGCCGACGACGATCAAACGGGTACAAAGTTTCTTAGGCCTAGCGGATTACTTTAGGAAATTCATTTCAGACCATGCGAAGATTGCCAAGCCGCTGAGCGACCTGTTGAAGGGCGAGAAGAAGTTTCTTTTTGGCGATGAACAACGGGAAGCATTCGGACGATTGATGCAAGCGTTAGCCAGTGCACCAGTACTTCAGATCTACAATCCAAACGTAGAGACGGAGTTACACACGGACGCATCGAAAGAGGGATACGGAGCGATATTGATGCAAAGAAGCCGTGAACACAACCTATTCCATCCAGTGTGCTTTATGAGTCGTAAGACGATAGACGCAGAAAAGAAATACCACAGCTACGAATTGGAGGTTTTAGCCATAATCGAAGCTCTCAAGAAGTTTAGGGTATACCTTCTGGGAATATCATTCAAAATCATGACGGACTGTCAGGCATTCGAGAAGACGATGGGGGGCAAGAACGTAACCTTGCGGGTAGCAAGATGGACACTCTTTTTGGGCGAGTACGACTGCAAAGTGGAGCATCGCGTAGGTACTCGAATGCGACACGTAGACGCTTTCAGTAGAAATCCGCCCGGAGTCCTAATAATCAGAGACACAATTATCAGGCGGATGGAACAAGCGCAAATGACGGACGAGAATTCGAAGACGCTGAAACGACTGTTAGAATCGGAAGGATAGGAGGATTTTTCGCTGGAGAACATCATCATCTACAAAGGCGAAGGCGAATCCTAACGACTAGTTGTACCAAAAGGAATGCAGACGGAAATCATCCAGCAAAGTCACGAGATTGGACATTTCGGAGTGAAGAAGACAGATGAAATGATTGCAAGAGAGGCATACATTCGGAACTGTATCCCGTGCATCCTTGGATCCAAGAAACAAGGAAGGTTGGAAGGATTTCTCCACCCGATCCCGAAGGAAGACGTGCCGCTACAAACATTTCACATGGATCATGTCGGCCCATTGCCTTCAACGAAAAAAAAGTACGAGCATCCTTTAATGGTTGTGGATGCATTTACTGAATTCACCTGGATTTTCCCGACAAAGTCGATAGGCACGAAAGAAGTACTCGAAAAGATGAACGTTATACACAGTACAGGCGTTTGGGTGGGGCGCCAAATCTGCGAGGGCGCCAAGCGCTATTCCGATTATTGAAAAAATCTCCGAACGTAAAGAACTTATACGTTTCTGTACTAATCTTCAACGAAAACTCACAGTTGAATCCCATTCTAACATAGACGGAGCTGTATTATGTGATGAGCTCATAAGCCTCAACCGTTTTCTTCCCGATAACAATGTTACTCCCGTTTGCATTTTTAACTTTATGAAGCAGCGTAATATTCAGGAACTGTATCCGAATGTCTGGATTGCGTTGCGCATTTTGGTAACCATTCCTGTGACGGTAGCTAGTGAGGAACGCAGTTTTTCGAAACTTAACTTAATGAAAACCTATCTCCGATCCACGATTGCACAGTCAAGGCTCACTAACTTAGCAATGCTCTCCATTGAGAACGAGATTGCCGAAAAATTAGATTTTGCTGATTTGCTTCGGGTATTTGCTGACAAAAAAGCCCGGAAAGTCAAATTTTATTGAACTCTCCTTATCTTCGAAACCTTAATTGATTTTTCCTTTATTTACCTAAGAAAGAAGAATTTTTGAGAGACACAAAAAATAAAATAAAAATACAAAAATACAAAAACAAACAAAAAAAAAAATGGAGCTACAAAAACTTTCTACGTCCACGACGGTAGCTCTGGGTAATGCTAAAGGAAAGTCTTAAAAATTTTCATAAAGGTTCATTAATTTATACCCGCTTGAGTGAATCAAGCGGAAAACTGCTAATCTGGTAACGGGGGGGTATGTGCCCCCCCCCCCCCCCCTCCCGGGGCGCCAGTTGTGCTAAAACTAGCACTGGTTATACAGCAGATGTTCGGAAATCCTAGAAGAATTGTGACAGACTGGGGTACAGCATTTACCTCAGCTGAGTTTGCAGAATACCGTGAAGACGAGAAGATTCAACACGTACTGATAACGACGGGAATACCACGTGGAAACGGGCAAGTGGAGAGGATCAACCGCATCCTCGCTGCTATTTTTACGAGACTTACAGCCGACAATCCGCTAAAATGGTACAAGCATGTGAGTCGAGTGCAGAGGGCAGTAAATAGTACGTACCAGAGATCTGTCAACACCAGCCCATTCGAACTCATGACGGGTGTCAAGATGCACCAAAACAACGACGTGGAACTTCAGCCAGAAATTGAGAAAGGACTGAGGCAAATATTTGACGAGAGGCGAGATGAGCTCAGAGAACGAGCGACAAGACGAATTGGTTGTATCCAGGAGTAAAACCGGAGAAGCTACGATCGACGAAGAATAGCCGCCGCCAAATACAAGATAGGCGATCTAGTTGCGGTCAGACGAAAAACTTGATGAAGAAGGTCCATCGAAAACATCAACGTCAGCAGATTCCATGAAGCCATGGAGAGGTTGTCGAGACGAAGAAGAGGATTCTGATCCATCCGAATCAGAACAGGAGGACTGATCATTCGAGGCGAATGACTTCCAGGATGGCCGAGATGTAGGATTTTGGTATGAGCGAATAGACGAATAGGCGAAACGTGAGTATGAGAGAGATAAGAATGGTGAGAGTTGTCAGAAATGTTAGAGAGAGAGTAAGAGACGCAGAGGTATGAATGTGAGAGAAAGAGAACAAATGCAAGACGTGATTGAGACAAAGAGAGCAAGGCGTATGTTTGAAAGTGAGACAGAATGTGTTTATGAGTGCTTGAGTGTCGAGGGTAGTTGAGGGTGTAGGCAGTTCAAAAGTGGAAAGCGAAAGGAAAAGACGTGTGACCATCGGAAGAGAATAAAGTTATTGATTCTATTGTTATAATGTAACAAGTGTATCAACTGATTTCTTAATCCTTCACTCTCCACAATCATCTCATACAAAAACACTACACATATAAGGATTCCACGGCTGGTGAAGACGCCCGGCCCGGATACGATCGAACTGCACGGATTCTGCGATGCCTCTGAAGCTGCATACGGAGTCTGCAGCTTATACATTCGATCGTCCACGCGAAATGGCACCTGGACTTCAAGGCTGCTGTGCGCCAAATCAAAGGTGGCACCAATTAAAAACGTAAGCCTTCCATGGCTCGAGTTATGGCGGCGCACTTCTGCTGGCACAGCTGACAATGAGTCATAAGGCCACACGAGCGCTCAGAATGCACATCGACCGATCATATTTCTGGAGTGACTCTACCATTACTCTGACTTGGATCAAGGGCGAACCGTGTCAATTATGGAAGACGTTTGTCGCTAACCGGGTATCAGAAATCCAGAACCTCACGGATTCTCACGCCTGGAGAAACGTTGAATCTGAGGACAACCCCGCTGAGGTCATCTCACGGGGCATGGATCCTCAACTATTGGAAGGGACTACAGCCTAGTGGCAGGGGCCTACCTGGCTCTGTGAAGGGCCTGAACACTGGCCGCAATCAAAGATGTCTCAACCGATGGATAACCCTGACATGAGACCAAACAGCAGAGTGTGGTATTTTTAAATATAAGCAAAGAATTTGAAATATTTAATAAGTTTTCGTCTCTAAGTAAATTAAAACGCGTAGTGGCTTATTGTATTGTCACATACGGGGTTAGTCTCGAAGCTCTCTTAATAATTTTTACATTACTGGGGAAAATCGCGGCCGACTCCGATGCCGACAATGCCTTCAATTTAATACACAATGTAGGGGATAAGGGAGGCCAGAAGGGCAACAATGAGAATAACCGGAAGGAACTACAAGGAAATCTAAATATTATGGGTTAATTAAACGGTGACTCACCTGGTTATGGATGATGCGGATGACCTGGGTATGCCGACGGCTGGTGCGGGGAGGGTGGTTAGGGCGAGTTGGGTGAATAATGAGAGTATTGGCACACAAAAGGTTTATGGTCACACTAATAAAATATATTTATGAAATGATAAGTTTCAACACTGACAACGAGATAATAACAATGATCAACTTGTTAAGCAAACTAACACCAAGCAATTACCGCTTAATAAGCTTTAAATAATAACAGTACTGAATAGGTAATAATTAGTAAAATGATTATGGGGTTTTTCTCGGGTGACGCACTACTCCTTTATTTATGATTAGGTTTAATTAATTCGATTAGATTTTACCCTTATGGATTTTTATTCGTTGGTAGATTTTAATAAAGAAAATTTCCAGTTAATCCGTCTTGCTGACGTTAAAGTTCAAAGTAAAAATCATCTGAGTCCTCGAGTCGGAAAATATTCTATGTTCCTTAAATCGGAAAATATTCTATGCTCATGAAATCAGAAAATATTCTATGTTCATTGAATCGGAAAATATTCTATGTCTACGCGTCGGGACTTATTCAAAGAGTTCAAACGTTCAAGTTCACGGTTAAGTGGCTACTGATCTCGAGGAGTCAAATTTTGGAGTGATAAAGCATGCCAATGCATCTGTGCACGCTTTTCGGGTCTTTTCCGTTGTACCCCCCCCCCCCCCCCCCCCCCCCCCCGTTATAGTAATACAGCATACCTACACGTTTGGGGGGGGGGAGGGGGGGTATAACAGAAAAGAACCCGCTTTTTTATATGAGTGGTGCGGACCATGGAGAAAGACCCATTAGGCGAAGATTGCCGAAGATATCATAAACAAAATTAGCCATTCGTGCTCTGGGCGGTCCTAGGAAAGTCCGTTGGGACTTTTCCTAGTGGATGAACATGTGCTGACAAGGGCATGTGGGTATCGGTCCCGTATAGATATAGGAAAAGCATAAGTGTCCACTAGGACTACATACATGTGGTATAACATCGATATATCAAATAGCTTACGTGTCCGTAAGGACTGGTATGTATGAGTAGAATACAGGCGTTAAGTATATAAATGAGAAACAAAAATAGGAATGTATAAATTATGCCTATGGTAATGTTTTGGTACCTGTCCTTGATTAATGGGGTTACCGGTACTTTAGGGTTTTAACCCCTAGTGTAGCGATATAATATTCTTAGGTATTATTGGGTCTTCAAGTCTGTTGCGTGGCAACAAACAATTGCAAGTTCACATATAAGTTTATCCTGTACATATTCTAATTTTTCAGTGAGTATTTGACGAGATAGAAAAGTTCATCACAAAGAACGTTACCTCTCCTTGACTCATCTATTAACTATATACTTATCGAATGTAAGATTTGACGAGATAGATTCTTCTTACGTTTGAAGATTTGATAATGACGATTGGTTCGTATGTTACTGATTCAGACGATACGTTTTTTGAAGTCGTTGTTAGTCGTAGATGATTGGTGTTATTGTTGATGGATAGTTGTTGTTGTTGTTGTAGATAGTTGTCGTTGATGGTTTGAAGAGATCGTTAGAACAGAAGATGGATTTGTTAAAAGGAAGTATTTAAAAGATTTTGGAAATTAGTCGACGTTTAGGATTGATCAAATTATTAGAGAGAGAGTAGTCAGTTATTCTCGCTGATTGGTATTAGAAATGTAGGAAAGGATACGTATACATGTAAAATATAGGAGTCTTTGGGGTGGAGGGTAGGTACGTACATGACTTTTCTAGGAATGAGTATGTCGGCGCATAGTAGATTGGATTTGGATCTCTGGCGACTGTCATTCGCCAAAGATGGCGTTTAGTCTAAGTTTACGTTAAGGCATATTTGTTAGTGTTTATGTTTAGTAATAAGAGCCTTAGACGTATGGTCGACTCGAGTGGCGCCGAAGGGGATGCGAGATGAAGGCCCTTTTTGTGTGGGTCTCCATCGAACGTAGCCACAGCCCTGACAATGCTGATTTTTGAGGGCAGTTTCATTTTGGGAATGAGAGCAGAAGTATCGTAGCATTTTTAGAAAAGATCACAGTTGAGAAATTAAAGACGGGCTCGTGGATTCGTTGACGTGTCTCCCTTTGGCGTAATTCGAGCCTATTGTTAAATTCATTTAGAGATTTTGGTTATTTTGATAATTAAGACTTTTGTTAAATTGAGCTTTGTTTAGTTTATTAGACTGTAAGAGTAACCTTTAAATATGAATCCGCCCGCCCCCGATCAGAGACGGGCTCGTTCTCCGACATCCGAAGTGGGATACTTACAGGTGCCTAATCAAGACTCTCAAAGTTCAGTGCGAGAAAGTGTTGAAACAAACAATTGGAAAATGATGTTCGAGTTGCAAAGCCAGAATGTGTTTGAACTAGTTC
>OZ010627.1:13231310-13306104 GCA_963932425.1 Athalia cordata
CTGTAGCTACACAATCCCAATAGAGTGACAAAAACACTAACAACTATTGTTGTGGATAGCATTCAATTTCTTGAACTCAGATACCCCTATACCCCTCCCTGATGGAAAAGATCCCGCCACCTTCTCGTGGTTTCCATTGAACGTTATTATTTGTACATAATAAAACAATTCATTAGATATTGATTACCGAATTTCGCTATGATACTCTATTGTAGTCTCTGATCTTCATACTGATTTCTGGAACAAAGTTTTTGTAAAAAACGAGGTACTTTGTGATGCCGCTTCCAATTTCAATTTGAAGATCAGGGTTATATATTGCGGCGTACACATGTTTTGGCGCTGTGGATGTTGGGATGCCGCGATATAAATTATAATTCGTTTTCACCGCGTATAATACTTGACTTGTGGCAACTACAGGCCGAGAATGAAAAAATGGCGAAATAATACGTTAATCAAACACTATTTAAAGTTTCTCAACCGATCTTCTTACTTGCTTCATTGACAAAACATATCCTGCTCCACTTTTCCTTTGGTTTGTGCATGTTGATTCGAACACAAGTTGAAAACTATATCTTCGTGCGGTTGTGCGGTAACATAGCACAATTTCTTATGTACAAATGGTACCGACCAAGAGCGGGAATCCCGCTTCAAAATAAATATTAAATCTCCGTGACTCGTGATCTATTTTCAGAACTTGGAAAGAAATTGCTTTTGGATACGCAATTTTCACAACACCTCATCAAAACCTGACAGACATCACACAAAAATTACATCCTGACTAGAAGAGTGCGAGTTATTCCAATCTTTGCATCGCTCTCATCTAGATGTGACATTATTCTCGCGATCATATAGAATGTGATTCTGGACGAAGACTTTATTTGCGATTTTGTATGATATTTCTCGGCAAATTTTCAGACTGAAAAATTCTCGTTTCGATGGGACCATGTTCTTCAATTTTTTTTTTCGAATAAAATCATCATTGCTTTGCACGCATCGGAACCCTGAATTTTTAGTGGCTCGTGGATGATTGAAATGTTCGAATTTTTTAGTCTGGTTAAACGTCAGCATTCAGTATACATAGGATTTTAAAATGAAAAGAGGGGATATTTCTGTGAATACCGATTTTGGTATTTGATTTTGATTAGAGAAATAGAAAACGTAATCCCACACGATCGGTTCTGTTGGGTGTATAATATCGGTGCAAAAAAAATATGATAATTATCATGATAATAATGATGATAATAGTAAATATCGAGGGATTATGTTTTGATAGAAATTCGGATTTCACCACACTCAAAATTTGTCGAATGCAAACAATTCATTGATTTATTACATCGCGTCATGATTCCTCGGTTCATCTCCAACGACCCGCAAACCAAACATATTTTGAGATGTTTTCACTTATATTCGGCCATTGAATTTCGCCTCGCGATTTTTAATCCGGTTGAATTTTTTTTCAGGATCGTCCTCGCTAAACAGCAATTATCATCTTGGAATATTTTTATTTTTGCTCGATCGGATGGGGTCGTTCGCGTTTGTTCCGTCTATTCCCAAAAATACTTCCTTCAAAGACGACCATTTGAAGCCTTCTCCACAACAGTAAACTAATTTTCTCACACATGTTTATTGCTTCGAGGAAATTTTGATCCATGAACTAAGTTCTGATGAGGCCAAACGATGCAGATTTTTCATATTTTTGGTGTGTTGGAGTTTATTTCTGTTTTATTTTTCACTACAAGAAACCACCATTGAAATTTTTGTTGTTTTCTCAAAATCAAAAATTAAAAAATAGAAATATTCAGCTTTTTGATCCCAGTTCCGGATCATGTCGAATAATGCGTTTTCGAGTCCCCGATTTTACACAGAATAGTCAACGATTGTAAAAATATCCATCTTCGTGCCAAAGATATTTGAAATCGCCAGGACCTTATAAAATAGCGAAAATTTTTTGACAAATCAGAAATATCATTTTTTACCGAAATAATCCAAAGGATCCATTGGATATCGAGATCCCCAGGAATCAGGCCGATGACTCGTTGGTTTGCGGAATGCCCCATATATAAATATTATCCAGTTGTGGTCGATCGTTGTCGAAATACTACACACGAAATACTAATTACGAAGACGATCTGAGGCATGTTGAAAATTCTCATAATAATATCATATGAATGGAATGAGCGCCAGTGATATTATTACCCATTGAGTATTGGGCGTACCGACGGTACCGAAATCAACGTGGTTCGCGTGGTAAACACCAGGTGTGCTGCGATCGTTGCAAAACTCGTTTCGGAGTTCGGGCTCAGCGCTGGGACACCCTTAACGAATAGGGACTTGACACAAGGGGATGATTGTTGCTTTCGGGGAGTCAAATCTAGCGCGGACGTCGAGGTGAGATAAACTTTCCTGTCACAACGTACACGACACAACCTTGATGCCCAACAACAAAAAACAGCTCGAAACCAAGCATGTTAGTGTATTAGGCTGTGCATATTGCAAACGCACCGGCCACTCCAGCGACGAATGTAGAATCAAGCAACAAGATATCATAGCATACACCTGTAGATATTGTAAACGCGTCGGTCATTCAATAAAAAATTGCCGCGAGAAACCGCGTGACGGTCCGAGTAGGCGTACATATTGCAAACGCGTAGGACACACATTCCAACAATGTCGCACGCGCGAAAACCACCAGTACCACCAAAATCCGCAAGATCATTATCAAGGGCGCGGGAATAATAACTACAGGGCACCCGAACCGCCAGGTCACGCGAGAGCAAACGATCGGTACAACGACAGACAATTCAACTATCGAGGCACAAATAATCGGTACAACGACAGACAGTTCAACTATCAAAGAGAAAACAATCAAAGCAGAAATGTACCAGGCGAACAGAACCGTCCACAGGCCCAGCACCGCGTCAATTACACACAAAGAGATCCTTATGAACGCAATGATCCTCGCGATGATTACAATGAACACCGCGAAGCAAACTTCGGCAATGACTCAGGAAACAGTCATTTAAACGAGAACCGGGACGATCGAGTGGACGCGTCGATATCCCAAGATCAGAACCAGCGTCCTACGCCAGTAGCAGCAACGTATTACAAGTAAAAGAATCCCCAGAATTGACAGCTCCTCACATAATAATACAATCACCGCAAACAGTCTAAAGATACACTACCCTCATAACAGACACGGGCGCCGACCTAAATTTAATAAAAATCGGGTGCATAGACCGACGCACACTGTGTACGCCAACCGACAAACGATATATCTCTGAAATAACGGGTACACATTTAGAAACAATGGGCAGCATTGACCTCGAATTCGCTAACACGCGACACGAATTTCATCTAGTGCATGATTCATTTCCAGTCAAGGGAGACGGGATCCTTAGTGCAGATTTTTTCCGCACAGAAAATGCAACGATTTGTTTCAAAAATAATATCCTCAATACTCGTAATACCGGCACCATACCGCTTCATTTAAACCACACACACACGCGCGACCTCACACAAGTTTTTACGAATCAGCAAAATCACGCTCCTACAGTACATATACGCGCCTCGGAATTCGTCAATCCTGAGACACCGCTCTTGGTAGACACAAGTGCTGACGTAAACATTATCAAACTCCGCGCACTTAGCTTGGACGCGCTATGCACAGCTAAAGATATAACTACGCTAACGGGCATAACACAGGGACGAATGCAAACCATCGGATCGCTAAAAGTTCAAATCGGTAACAAGCCCCACAAATTCCACATAGTCGATAGGCGATAGTCGTTTATGATTTCCTTGTCCAATTGTAAATCTTGACCTGTAGTGGCCGAACTAGTGCTCGGCTCACTAGCCATTTTTTAATTACAACAATGAAACTTGAACAGCAGCGAAGAGAATAGTAGAATATTAACGATTGACTTGCATCAGAACGTAATAACACTGTAATATTGCCGTTGTGTCAATTTCGAAGAACCGCGAATTCGTTTGTTTCATTATATTTGATTTGAAATTGAAAACAATCCGTCAGATGGCGATTTGCTACCAATCCCTGATCTCTGACGCGATAACAGCGTTGCCTCATCGACGCAAACTGTTACGTATCGATCGAGATATGTCAGATGTGCCGCATTTACGAGGCTGGTTTCGGTATTGCTGTCAGATTTATAATATCTTACAAGCATATTTCGGAATCGCATAAAAAACAAGCTGTGGATAGAAAGTTGGCGATATTTATTGGCAGCTTGTACTTTTTGAATCGAACTGTGACATACCGATGTTTGATGAACGAAGCTCGCATAACTTAAGGGTGTCCCAGCGCCGCCACCGAACTCCCAATCGGTGTAGATCCAGCTGCAAGACGTTAGGCGGAATTCGCACATGTACGGGGCCAGTTGTCTGTGTGGGTCTGACACGCACGGTAAACGGCCGTGTATTGAGTGTTAACATGGCGGCGCCCTGGAGCTGCATGCTCGGCTCGCATATTCGATTTTCCGTTGCCAAACGGCAATAATTAGCGTAGTGATTCATCCAAACGATCAATCAGATTAGCCTACAGGGGGCTCTTCGACCCAATTCAGTGTTTTTTTTATCAATACTGCGTATTTTGTGCAATTGTGGTTCGTGTCGGTGAGTTGCAAGATCGTGTTGGTGACAGCTGATTCGGGGCCTCAGAGAAATGAATATTTCATTGATTCTAACGTAATTTGTTCGTTATTCTGGTCGAAGAGCCCCCTGTACCGCACTTCAAAGAGTAATCTCAGAAAATTTCAGCCTGATCCATTGTTTTACCGAGGCGAAATTTGCAATATGCGATTGTGTTCACACAGACGTCACACAACCATGAAGAAATGAGAGGTGGTGGGGGTCGCTGGGACACCCTTAACCCCAACAGACTTATACAATTCTATGAAACAGCGTGGAAACAGGTAAATGATGTATTTATTATTTCTGAAATATGATGATGAAAATACACGGCTTTTAGGTGTAGTTTCCTACGATGCTGAAATAATGTTACAGTGAAATTGATTCCTTGTGATTATTTGCAAATTCTGGGAGGCTGGCGATGGGGAAAGTCGAGGAAAACTTTAATTTCTAATCATTGTATCGCTGAATGAATTACTCTACACGGGTGAATTTGAGGATATTTGGGATGCATGGATGAAGAAAATCACCTTAAATGACCAGACAGACGTCTTACAACTGATCGCTAGCAAGGAGGAATAAAGAAGAAACAATTTCAGCAGTCTGATAATTTTGATGCGATGATGAACATGTGATGTGATATTCCCACTGACTCTACCGGATCAACTCTTTCTTTCTATTGCTAAGCTACTGTAATTGTATCCTTCAGACATTGATTTGCATTGTCTGGTGCGATGAAGTTTCAATGATATAGCGATTCAGCAGTGATTTTCTACGTTTCTTTGGTGGTATTTTAGGATTTTTCGATCGGAATCACTATTGCTTGACTCTATTGACCTCTTTGGGGTGTCAGAACAATTTAAAAAAGAATTAATTTTTTTTTTTTTTTTTTGGTTTTTAATTATTTTTTTTAATTTAATTTGCTGATATCTTTTGAAGGGGGGCCTATTCAATGAAAGTGCACATGAGGGGTTTCATTTCGGGGCATAACAAATCACCTCTACAAGTTTGAGCCAAATCTGTGATCCGGAGTTATGATGTTCTCCTTGTTAGATAGGTATACAACCACCGAGTATTTCGCCTACATATGCGTGGAGGTCCTCACGCGAAAAAGTCAACAGCAGTTTGTGACTATAGATGTAAAATTTCTATCCACGTTGAATCGTCGCCAGATTTTAAATGCAACGAAACTTCGCAAAACAGCGAATTTTTTTCTACATGGGCAATTGCTTGTTATAATTTCATCGAGAAATATTTATTTCCGAAGGAAATTACTGCAAAACACATACGAATTTCATGACATCGGTGCATGCCGACCATGAGAGTTTGTCATAGGCCATACTAATTGTCGATTAGGGAAATGTTGACGAAAGAACTGGCAAATAAATCACATACTGGTTACGATAACCTATTATAGATCGAACAATCTTATGGATTTTCTCTATCCGAACATGTTTCATTCAGGGGATGGGCGTATTTTGACTCCCAGTCACGAAGAAATATATCCTCTAGTTGCTGTCTTATACCATTCTCATTTTTGTGCCCAACATCCTCAAACACCATGCCGATTCCTGTTACGAAAAAAAATAAGAAATGAGAAATTAAATTCACATATACCTATATCCTAATAACATTTCTCGACACACGTATAGGTCAAAAGTCGAGGAATTGTTGCCGGAAACTTGAACGTTTATATCTTTATAATTCATCAGGAAATTAACGTGTGATGGTGTAAACGTTGTTATTTCCTTTTTAATTTTTGCGAAAAATACTCACCGGCTGTGGTAATGAAGTAATCGCCGGACCAGTTACTTGTGCCAATGTAAGCGGCTGCATCAGTTACCATGTATTTGTTGTGGTTTACTCTGCCGAATGGTATTTTATCGAATTCCTTGTTAGTTGGAACGATGAATCTTCTCTGTAATATGAAAACGATAGAGAAATGTTTCGAATCTATAACTGAACGACCAGCGTTAGAGATATTTTTGAAAGTTTATGTACTACCCCACAAAATAATAAATTATTGTATCATTCTTTCATAGTTGTAAAATCGTCAGTCAGTAAATCGTAAGAAATATCGGGTAAAGAATATTTAGAATTTATATACAAACCACTTCAATTTTCACGTTCCTGTCACTTTTTGTGAGGTCCGCCAATGATCTTAGAAAATAACTTTCCGAAGATCGAGAGCGCTTCCACCAAGAAATAAGCAACCTGATGTTGACTTTGTGTTCTATAGCTGCAGACCTTAAGGCATTATCGATGATCGGCCAGTACCTGTGAAAATATTTATCTAAAGTCAATCGATTGTTGAATTTATTTCGCCGCGTGTCTCCACACAGCTGTCTACCGTACAATACATTATACTATAAGCAATATTGAAAGGAACGTATCACGCAATACCCAAAGCGTTTAATATGACGTATTGCTATTGATCCGATTGTAAAACACACTCGCGTATAATTTAATGTCATTAGTGACGTCAGGTGCTAGATCATCACATGACAGTTAATGTAAATCATCGCGCGAGAGATGTGGAAAATTCGGCGCGGATACCTGTATGTCAATGAAAAATACAAAATATCATACAGGTATTATGAATTCCGAAATAAAACTCAGCAGTGAGTATGATGATACGGTCAACGCACGACGAACACGATTGTCTGTCCGAAAACCTGTTAGAAGTGAACAATTTTTTCATCAAATGCCTGAAGACGTAGTTAATGATACAAATTCTCGGAACAGATAATCTTTTGCGGTTTTTTAATCGCTGGGAATACCAAATTATTTTATGGGACCGACAATAAATCGACTCGCCACTCTTCAAAGTGTTTTCCACATGATTTTTGCCACAGCTCAGGTAAAACCAATTGGAAAAAGAAAGAAAACCATCTGTTTCTAAAATGTCGGATTATCGCAAATCTTTACCGTCAACAATTTCACTGTTCGAAAACCGGCAGGTAAAAAAGGTTTTATTCTTCTTGTAGAAAAAAATCATAAACGGCAAAAATTATTCAAAAAAAAAGTTCCTTCACATCCGAGTGATGTGTTTGAAGTGGTATACTCCATATACCTAGTTTACTTTATACCTAGTTTACTCTATACCTTAGCCAAAAATCATGAATCAATACATACTTCATTTTCGGCGTGTATACGGTCAGAGGAAAGTAATCCATCACTGAAATGTAAATGAACTTTTCAGCTCTATCGATGCAGTGGAGAATAGCTTCTAAATCATCCGTTCTTCCTTTAGGTGACAGAGCCGGCGGAGAACTCTGGAAACCAACGCGAAATTTCATCGATCTGAGATGATGGAATGAATAGAAAAAGGTATTCCGATGATTGTCTTTAGCTACGATAATTATATGAATATAGATATATATGTGCACGTGTGTATGCCTCGTTCGATGGCGTGTCTTGGTGCTCTTAGCAAATGTATACCTATGTGCCCTCGGCTAACAACGCGGTTGACCAGCCTTGGGTAATGATGGTTAGGTAACCGGTTTCTATAGGTTTTTATTTATTATTATATTTCTTTTTTTTCATCGCAATGAACGGATAGGATCAAATTTTTTTATTAACTTACCGCGAAAAATGCCCGATACTTGTTGTCATCCAAGGTAAAATTAATCGGATTATCGACGTTTATTTTTGTAGCCAAGGAGTCAGGCCATGCAACTGGAACTTTTCCATCTTCAGAAAGTTTCCAATAGACCTAAAAAATAAAAGTTTTTATCCTTAGGAGAGAGAGTTTGTAATTCAATTCCTCGTTCGCTCCGCGGAGTAGGAGCGATGATACATTAAACATTGAGGTCCGGGATTCCCGCAAGGAGCACACCGGGTCATATTACGGAGCAATCCACTCACATTTTTTGAGAAGAGTAGGGATTTAAAATAAAAATATAATAAATAAATAGTAAACAAAAAATATGGAAGACGAAATAGTAATGGGAGATGTTTGAAATTATTCCAACATTTTCAACGGAAATAATAAATTCACATATGACTAAGTTCCACAATATCTGACTTAATATTTCTTCATACATGTGTAATGAAAAAATACACCGTCATCAAAACTCACGTCAAAAATTTTCGCCATATCAATTGCGAGACAGGTACAGTTCATTGCCAGTATTCCCAATTCCTTGAACTGGGTTAGTGCACGCCAGTCCATATTGGCTGAGCCAACGTACACGTGAGTGCGATCGATGAGCCACAACTTTGTGTGCAATACTCCAGATCCGAATAAACTAGGGAAGTTCAAACTTCTCACCTGTTAAAATTTGGATAGAAAAAAATCACATCGCTGTCGGTGGACAATATTCACCGTGGGTCGACGTCGAATAAAAAAAGAAGAAAAAATAAACGCCCATGTTTCTTATACGTTGATATTTCTGTCCTTCGATTTACTCATTTTAGCGGCGATTTGATTTATGAATATTTAAAAGCTGAAAATTTTTTTTTCAATAACCAATAATTTGTAACGTCCTTTCCGATAGCTAATTTTTGTTGCGTAGAATTTTTGTTCGGACTGGCTTTTTGTAATGCGGAAGCAGGAATTATAGAACGTGGACGCATAGAATAAAAATAAACTACAAGTTCGTTTGATCAAAATATTCAATTCTCGTCGCTAAAATGAACTCTTACAGGTATAGTAACTAGTCATTATTATTATGAGGTACCCATGACGTAGGAATTATCTCATATTACTTTTACTTTTCGGTATTAATTTTATGAAACAGCGTCTTATTTTATGATGATTTGATGCATGCCGTTGATGATAAACGCAAACTGATTTAGGAAACTAGTTGCGTCCGGACTAAATCCAATCCTGGCCGATTCCATAATTATAATTATATAACATTATATAGAATATACATATGTATGCTATTTCATATGCTAATGACACCAACAGGTTATGAAATATACGCTGGTCGTTAAATTGTATATTTTTCAAAAAAACTCGATAGGTATTCTGACGCGGACAGAAAGATGCAAAAACTCGAATATTTAAAGCCTTCAGATTCGCTCACAAGTAAAATTCATTTGAATCAGTCAATGCAAATATATCATGCGATTAATAGCGGCTTCGTTAGCGTTATTCATCATAGCGATGTATTAATAAATATGTGAACACAGAGTATGAGGACGATACGGAAATTTCAACTGATTGTGAAGCGGTTTGAGAGAGACGTAAAAACATCAACAACAATAATGATAATAATCATTAATAAAATACATCGAGTACCGCAGGTGCAACTCAAACTACAACTCATCATGAGCCCTGTTAGAGTGTTTTCTAATTTATCAAACGATTGATTGTCTTCGTCTCCTTCGAGGTCCGTGGGTAGCACGGTGGTAGACATTAAATCAATATCTTTCCCTCATTAAAGTGAAGATTGATTGCGAAAAAATTCTTAGGGAAGTTCAGAAGTACAAATTTTTTCGGCATGGATTTTCAATATTATACACATTACGTTATACGTAGATATATTTTTTCGACGTCCACGTTAACGTCGGAAGATATTGAAGCATTTTTTATCCATAAATAGGTATATTTATTAAGTGCACAAGATTCGTGGACGTGCTGAGAGTTGGTAGGGACTGGGTAATTCCGTTACCGACATGAAAAAAAGTAGGTGAAGTACTGTACCTCAGCATTCGCTTTCTTCGCCAAATATTCCGTATTGTCATTTGGACTTAACCGAGACGGAATATTCTGTGCAAATCTTAACCGTATACCTCTGTCTCTGCCTGCCTCGAGTAAGGCTTCGAAGACATCTTCGGCCTGAGAAATACACGCGAGAAAATAATATGTATAAATTATAACTTTGAATAGAATCTAAAACACCTTTGTAAGTTTGTCGTCAAGCGAGAATGGGTTTTAGAGAGCAGCTGCCTCGCGAGTTGTCATATGAAGAACACGAAAAAATATAAATGAAATATTTGGTTGCGTGGGTATATAAATTTGCATGACAACCTGAATGAGGTTTGTATTTAATTCAAATTTCGGTAACACGTTGATGAGAGAAAAAAACTCACCTCTTTGGCACTGTCATCGGAGTACACGTCCTCCCTCTTCATCGTCCGAAACAAGGCGGCAATTTCGATCGTTGATTGAGCCGATCCGATAAGATCCATCCACGTGTTGTAGGTACTGACGTGGCTGACGGAGTTATTTGGATAAATCAGTCCGATTGGAATTGATTCAACTAAATTTATTTTGCAGCTGTCCATGCATGTCAGTCCGGAATCATTTCCAGAATTCGTTGAGTTTGACAAGTGTTTATCAGCAGCGTGGTCCAGCAATGGAAGTAACACTACGAGGACGATGAGAATCAGGATTACGGTTATGGGGATGCAACTGGGCCTGCACCACCCCTGGGCACCCCATCTACAAACATGACAGAAATAAACTAAGATTTGACCTAAAACTGTTCCGACTTGTTCCGACTTCTCAAAGCTTTTCGGGATCCCCGAAAAGTACAAAACAAAAGCAGAAACATGGAAAAATTTGAAAGAACGTTTTTGAATTATCTTAGACTTTATGTGTTAGAATACTCGTTTTTTTTCAATCCTCGTAAACGGGTATACAGTTTTTTTAATTTCCGAATAGTACTTAAAAAGGTAGCTTATTTCCATTTACGATAAATCATTTTGTATTTCAATTTTGAAGCCTGTTTTACATCAAATACGTTTGCCGTTACAATTCCCGAGGGATAGATACCTAGGAGATTAATTGCTCAGTATTGAACTCTCTGTGGGACTGGCTTTATCATATCTATTCCGTGTCATTGACGAGAATACGGCTATATCAAAAGCATGCGTATTTGGTTGCAGCCAATAAGGCGGGATCAGTCGATCAATTTATTATTACAGATATTGTTACTACCGACACGTGCTTCTAACTAACGCTTACTTTTAGAACCAGTTTCAAAAAGTGATTTTTGAAAGAGGCGCGAAGCGATAAGATTACGGTAAATGCAAATCAGCATTTCATATGAGATTAATTATCACTGAGGGATTGGACAAAAAAATGAAAAATCATTGTATTAGGCATAGATACGGTTGTAAAATAGTAATAGAAATTAAGGTGAAGCATAATCAAAGCTGAATAAAATTTCTGAATTTTGTCGTTACAGTAAATGTTTTGGGCATGCGATAATTAATGAGTATTACTTGGAGTGATTCAACGGGTCATCGCCGTCACCCCTTAGCATAAATCCAGTTTGATCCCACATTTCCAGGTCGTCATCTCCACCGCCAGGTGAGCTCACATCTAGTCTGGCATTTTCTGAAACTGTCTGTAACAATAGCAAAAATTTCATTTGAATATCGACAAAAAAAGAGAATAACTATACTTGGCCTTTGTTCGCGTAAGTCTGGAAGCAATGACTGCACTCATTGCGTGTAAAATTTTCTAGTTTTTAAAATGAAGGTAAATTCAGTTTCCTGCAATGGAATCGACTGAAGATAAGTGAAAATGTGATTAAAATATTCTGTAAAATTACAATATCTAGTAACTAATTTAAAATCAATTATATGCAGGGATAGTTAGAAAAAATTTCTTTCATAATGATCATGCTCCACCTAGGATTTGCCCAATCAAGGTCACATGTATCGTTGCGCTTTGTATAGCGTATAGCTAAGCGTGACTCACGATCACTGAATACATTGGTGTAACTGACCTGGGACTCTCGGATTCGCGGAATTGTCATATCTCCTCAGACTTCACACTTGCGTAAAAATTGGCAATACGGACGTAACTGATGAAAGATCAGTGCACACGCGGAGGCACGCGATCAGAATAATGGCAATTGCATCAACGAGTAATCTTGGACTATTGCCCTCTTCCGTGAACGATAGCAGTATATATGTGGTACCCGGACCGTCAGTACCAACAGACACCGCAAGGGAGCGCGTCAGTGCTCACAGCGGTGGCGACATCGAGCAGCGGCGGAGCAGGAGAAAACAGACTTTGGCCGCCAGAACAGATTTCACTGACGCCATTGAATCTGACCACGCTACAGCAGTAGCACGCTGATAAGCTTTATATAAACAGACAAAGAGTTTACTGTGATTTTGTAACGGTTAAGTTTAGAGAATAAATATATAATATTTATACAAATCTAGGTATTAGTTGTGGTGTGAGAAACCCCGCCAATTCACTAAATTCCTACAGTGGTGACCCCGAGAAAAACTGTTACAAAAAATGTCCGACACTGAAAAAGAAAAGGTCGAAGATCTCCAGAAGCAGCTCGCGGACATGCAAGCAGAGATGGAACGGTTGAGAGCGAAAAACGTGGCTACACAGAACCAGCAACAGATAGTTGATCCGCCAGCTAACAACGCATTTCCGCCAGGTAATGCACAAATGGATGTGGCGACTATTGCTACATACAAACTACCTTCTTTCTGGAAAAATAAACCGCAGTTATGGTTTACGCAAATTGAGTCAATATTCCGGAAGCGAAATGTGCGTGCTGAGAGAACAAAATACGACGCAGTCATAGAAATTCTCGACCAACAGGCAATCGACGAGATTTCTGACATCATCGAAAAACCGGTAGACGACAAATCGTATGAATTATTAAAAGAGACATTAATAAAGCGTTTCTCTGAATCATCGGAACGCCAACTGCACCGACTCTTGTCTGAAGTTGAACTCGGCGACAAAAAACCATCACAGCTACTACGTACGATGCGAGACTTAGGTAAGAATCAAGCGACGGATAGCTTGTTAAGAACAAAATGGATGAGTTTATTACCACCAAACGTTACAAACATTCTACTGGTGGCACAAGATGTAGACCTGAACAAACAAGCGGAAATGGCTGACAAGTTGATGGAATTTGCGAGCAGTCAACTCATGGCAGTAAGTAACTCAAACTCTCAAGATGTATGCACGATTAAAAATTCAACAGACAAGCAGCACGATGACAGACTGGACAGGTTGGAGAAGATGATTAGTGAGATGCAGATCAGCGTTAGACAATTACGTGGAACAAACAAGTCTAAGTCACAAGAAAACAGACCACGTTCACGATCAAGATCGCGACCTCGTTACCCAGATGGCAAATGTTTTTACCATCACAAGTTCGGGGACGCCGCGTACAAGTGCCACGGACCATGGTGTCCGAAAAACCCGAACTACCAACCGGAAAACTAAAAACACTGTCGTCCACGGAGGCTGAGTGCGACAGTGCAGCAAATCGTGAGTTACGCCTCCACGAATACGACAAAACAACTAATCAAAAATTCATGATAGATTCTGGATCCGTCGTATCTGTTATACCACGCACCGCTATCAAGAACAGATTAAAGTTATCATCGCAAAAATTGTACGCTGCAAACGCAACTGTGATAAATACTTATGGACAACGTCATATAACATTAAACTTAGGATTTAGAAGAGAGATTGATTGGAATTTCATGATAGCTGATATAAAATCTCCAATCATCGGAGCTGATCTGATCGCTCATCACGGATTATTAATAGATCTCAAAAGAAGAAGATTGATTGACCCAAAGACATCTCTAGAAGTACCTGGTGAATTGAAACAAGCATCTGAGTATGGAATCTCGACCCTCAGCGATAGTCAGTTACCTCAAAATGACTATGCACAGCAATACAAAGACCTACTGGAGGAATTTATCGACATTACGAAGCCGAGAGAAAGATCAAGAAAAGATATCGATCCAAAGTTCGCGCATTACATTCACACAACGGGTCAACCGGTAAGAGAACGTCCTCGAAAATTGACTGGTGAAAAGCTGGAAGCAGCAAAAAAGGAAATCAACAGGATGCTGAAAGAAGGAGTCATCCGTCCGTCAAAAAGTCCTTGGGCGAGCCCAATCTTACTTCGTCCAAAAAAATCAGGTGAATGGAGATTATGTGGTGACTACCGAAAAATAAATGAACAAACCATTCCAGATAACTACTCACCACCATCAATACAGAACCTAATCCAGCTGCCACCTGGGACAACGGTGATATCAGTGTATGACATTGAAAAAGCGTACAGTTGGAAACCAGTGGCAGAGGAATATATTGAAAAGACAGTAATAACAACTCCGTTCGGCTTATATGAACAACTGTACACACCGTACGGGATGCGAAACGCCGGACAGACGTTTCAACGCAACATAGACGAGATTCTAAGAGATTTGGACTTCGCTGAAGCATTTATTGACGACATAATAGTGAAATCAAAGAATCACGAAGAACACCTGCGACACACTAGAATGTTGTTCGAGCGTCTGCGGAAACATGGATATGTCATCAACATCAGCAAATGTAGTATTGGAAAAGAAGAAGTGACATATTTAGGATACACGATCAACAAGGACGGTTATAAACCTCCTCAAGAGCGTGTAGAGGCCATGAAGAACTACAAAAAACCTAAGACAATTAGGGAACTAAGAACCTTCTTAGGCTCAATAAATTATTATCGTCGTTTGGTACCTCATGCAGCACAAATGCAAGCTCCATTAAACAATTACCTGAAAGACTCCAAGAAAAATGATCGTAGGATTATTCAGTGGACTCCGGAAGCTGATGAAGCGTTCGAGAAGAGTAAAAACAGCATAACGTCTATTGCATTTACCAAGTTCTTATCAAACACAGCGCCACTTGCTCTAATCACGGATGCTTCAGACACAGGTATTGGAGCTGCATTAGAACAGTATGTAGACGGTGGCTGGTCACCGGTAGGATTTTTCTCAAGGAAACTGAGTGACACCGAATCAAGATACAGTACATATGATCGTGAGCTGTTAGCGATCTACGCAGCAATCAAGTACTTCCAAGACATCCTGGAAGGTCGGAACTTCATGGTAAAGACCGACCACAAACCACTCACGTACACCTTTCAGCAAAAACTGCACAAAGCGTCTCCAAGACAAGCTCGCCAACTTTGTTATATTTCCGAATTTACAACCGACATTCGGTACGTGAAGGGAGATGAAAACGTAGTGGCTGATGCGCTGTCACGTGTTAATGTAATTGACATGCCAACTCGTCTGGACGCTGAAACTATCAGAGAAGCTCAAGAAAACGACGAAGAACTTCAAGAGATCATCAGATCAAACAAATCACTAAATATGCACCGATTGAACGTCGAACCTGACACTCCAGTGTATTGTAATATATCCACGGGAACGGTGAGACCGTACATACCAGCAGAACTAAGAAAAGTCGCGTTTGATGTAATACATGGTTTAGCACATCCAAGCGGCAAGAACACATGTAAGCTGATGAAAGAGAAATACATTTGGCCTGGAATCAAAAAAGACGCGCTGAAATGGTCCAGAGACTGTATAGAGTGTCAAAAAGCAAAGATTCAGCGCCACAACAGATTACCTCACACAAGCATCGAAATTCCTGACTCAAGATTTAATCACATAAACATTGACATCATTGTTCTTCCGGAAGTCGATGGTTACCGTTATTGTCTGACAATGATAGATAGATTCTCATGCTGGCCCGTAGCAGTTCCTATGAAAGACATGACAGCAGAAACAGTGGCAAAAGCACTTCTTAACAACTGGATTGCCCACTATGGCACACCTCTGACGATTACAACTGACCAGGGAATGCAATTTGAGTCTGCTTTATTCAAGGCACTCACCAGGTTCACTGGAACCACAAAAGTCAGAACAACTGCGTATCACCCTGCAGCAAATGGTATCATCGAAAGGTGGCACCGAACACTAAAAGCAGCGTTGATGTGCAAACCAGAGACACCATGGACTCAGAGCTTACCTAGTGTCATGCTCGGTCTCAGAACCAGTTACAAGGAAGATTTAAAAGCTTCACCAGCGGAAATGTTGTATGGAACAACATTACGTGTACCAGGTGAATTTTTCGCGCATCAAAAGGCAGATGCGAATCCTCAAACATTTGTGGAGCGGCACAGAGCGCTGATGAGAGAAGTACGCCCAACACCGACGTCTCATCACAATAAACCACGACTGTTTCTCCTAAAAAACATCGAAAATTCGTCACACGTGTTCGTTCGAAATGATCATGTAAAGGCACCACTCGAAACACCTTACAGTGGTCCTTACGAAGTAATCCAGAGAATCACCGATAAAGTATACAAGGTGAATGTAAACGGTGAGCATAAAAACATAAATATCGAGCGCCTGAAACCAGCGCATTACTCCAACGACGAGGCAGCACAAGAAAATCAGCGATCAGCAGCAACAGCAGCAGGGAAAAAAAAGTGTCTTTCTCCTCTAATGTCAGAGACACTGGAGGGGGAGTACCTGTGGTACCCGGACCGTCAGTACCAACAGACACCGCAAGGGAGCGCGTCAGTGCTCACAGCGGTGGCGACATCGAGCAGCGGCGGAGCAGGAGAAAACAGACTTTGGCCGCCAGAACAGATTTCACTGACGCCATTGAATCTGACCACGCTACAGCAGTAGCACGCTGATAAGCTTTATATAAACAGACAAAGAGTTTACTGTGATTTTGTAACGGTTAAGTTTAGAGAATAAATATATAATATTTATACAAATCTAGGTATTAGTTGTGGTGTGAGAAACCCCGCCAATTCACTAAATTCCTACATATATATGACGATAGCGTGGCAGTTGTAAATATGGCAACGTCGGGATGCAACTGGCGCCGTGTTTGAAAGCCGGTTTTCGAGTCTGATGCATAATCGATGGTGTTTTCTACTTCATTGCGTGGGAGTCGGACGTCGTCGGAGGGATATTATTGATCGGTTATAATATATTGTATTCAGTTCCCCATCAACTGCGAGTCGTACAAATGGCTATTTATTTAAACATAAACTTACTGGGACTGGGATGTAATCAACTTCCGCTTTGGGGATATCATTTCAAATCACCTGATACTATGCGAGAACAAAGTTACCGCTGAATCACTCGCACAGCAGGTTTTTGGGCGATATAAATGCACGAATACTCCAATTTTATCGCTTTGGCCTGCGTATAATTCCATCAATTATTTACTGCTATTGCACTCTATATAGGTACATTGTTACATATCGTTGTTGCCAGCCGTGATTGGCGCGTTTGTAATTCCGATGGTATTTACCGAGCAACGATAAATCCCGTACTATTATATTGTTATTATTGCAAGCTTAATACCAAACTGGACCACAGCTGTTTCTCAATCCGTTAATCTGGTTAGATGTCGACCATTCTCCTCCAATCTCGTGCTGCTTTTGACAACCCTTTTAAATCTTTGAGCCTGTACTTGAGAGAATATTGAGAGTATAATTAAAAATTCAGAGTTACATATACACGAAAGGTTTTGCCTTCGGTAGATGTATAGGCGTGTACCTATGTACGATTCTCAATAAAATACGTTCCTCCCTCTTCCTGAAGTTAACGTATGCATACACATCAATCTATACTCGCATATTAATGTTGTACGAGGGTATATGTAACATATATGGATATCGAGCAACAGGGTTCTGAAAAAGTTCTAGACATGAGGGAAAAGCAGCTTTGAGCTTCGGTGTTGTATCGGCGGGTAGCATAACACCGTTCTACAAAAGCATTATTGCCTTAAAGTTTGCAGTAGCAACATAGCCATTAGACTAATGCGTTTTTAATACGAGTTAGTAACAGGCTGGGGAAGGACAATTACCTTGATTAAGCCCATCCTTAAGCGCGCGTACAGCCGAAGCTTGTCCAAAGCTCAGAGTTACGCGGGTAGAAGATAATGAAATTCATCATTTATTTCGTGCGAACGGTTTGTCTTCATTTTCATTATATTTTTCATGTTTGGTATTTTCGCAATCTTTTTGATTTTCTTTTCTCTTTCACTTCAAATTGTCCTTTTCTCCCATTTATTCATTTACAAGCTTCTACACTTTGAAAATGTACATCACTTCAACTGCAGGAAAATAACAAATGCTGCACTTTCTATGCCACGCTATTGTAGCTGAAGACTACACGCAGACAAGGCCAAGTCAGCGGTTATTTAATGTACACTTGGCGAGATCATAACTGACATAGTTAGACACTACGCGACGAGCTGTAGGTTGGCGTAAAATATCCCTAGTTTAGGCAGCAAACGGGGGCTTGAGTTTTCGCAAATATCTCGAGAACTGATTGAGATTTTCGAAATTTTAAAAAAGATTCGAAAAGAGGAGGAAATTTCCTCAAAAAGTCTCGACTCCCGGAACTAGAGGACCATTATTTATAATCTTTATAGAAGCGTGAAAATACGGCCGAAAACAGCTAGTCTGGCTTGCGCGCGTCACGCAATGAAACGGCCCACGAGCCAGACTAGCTGTTTTCGGCCGTATTTCACGCTTCTATAAAGATTATAAATAATGGTCCTCTAGTTCCGGGAGTCGAGACTTTTTTGAGGAAATTTCCTCCTCTTTTCGAATCTTTTTTAAAATTTCGAAAATCTCAATCAGTTCTCGAGATATTTGCGAAAACTCAAGCCCCCGTTTGCTGCCTAAACTAGGGATATTTTACGCCAACCTACAGCTCATCGCGTAGTGTCTAACTATGTCAGTTATGATTAAGGTATGTGTACGTATAAAAGATTTATAATTTTCTACCAAAATATTCGAAGGGTATAGGTATTGAAAATTCTTTCAAATAATGCTATACCTGCAAGCGAACGACGGTATTAAATTACAGGTAGTAGATTTTTATGCGATCCTATTTTATTACGCATATACTTATTGCTTTACTTAATATTTGTTTTATGAAATTTTATATTCCACTTATGTACCGCGCTCTCCAATGGCATCCATTTTTAATTATTTTTCATCGATTTGTGTCTACACATATTCTACTTTTCTTTCAGTCATCGCAATTTTCTGCAATATCTTTTTCACAACATTCGAAACTATATAGAGCACATAGAAAATATACCGTAGAAAATTTATGCTGGAAACCTTTTTCGCAAAGTATCGACATATTTATGATAGGACCGCATCGTGAACGGGATGAAATTCGTTGCATACTGCATATTACGTATAATCGTTCTGATTTCTTGCAACGTTAATCACGATGAAAGTTCGAATCGATATTCAAAGGCCCCCGGCATTGGTTAAAAAGTTTACACAAAAATGACTCTTATCGGGGTAGTTCAGTTCTGACGTTTCGACGACGAAACGAAGCTTACGCTTTTCATGTTCCAAACGTTTCGGTAAGGTACCCATTGGGCTACAGATAAATGACTATCGTTACCTTAATACGCAAAAAGATTCGTAGAAAAGAAGGATAGAGAGAAAAAGAAAAGTATAGCGGAATGAAAAGTTGATGGGCTATAAGTAGAAATGGTTGAGGGGTCGGCCACAAGACTAAAAAGGTAAACCCGATCATCGTCGATGTAATCTTCGTTCTTGTATACAGTAACACGAGATAGGGTCTAACGTTGCCTTGTAGAACCGAAAATTTCCCCATTTTTTACTGCTGAGTTAGCAGAAGA
Source organism: Athalia cordata (assembly GCA_963932425.1). NCBI lineage: Eukaryota > Metazoa > Arthropoda > Insecta > Hymenoptera > Athaliidae > Athalia > Athalia cordata. Next base: position 13,251,388 of record OZ010627.1, read on the forward strand.
AACAAAGTGTGATGTGATGTGCTTTATACATGTGTAAAGGGTGAAGCATTTGCGCTAGTCGCTGTGCCTCGTGGAGATTTATTCACAATAGGATGTATATGTGAGTATAATATTATATTATACCTATACGAAATATAATGAGGTATAAGTTAGAGCACAACTGGGTCGCACTAGAGCCGACGGGATATGGTAATTGGATTTATAATGGCGAATCGCACATTAGCGTATTTGGAAACATGGAACTTGGGAGGAAATTGGAGCGCACTTACCGCGCTTGTAACCAGCCGCGATCGAGTCACTAGGTACTATTATACGGGTTGCAGGTAGAGATTTTGCACGGAAGAATCGCGTGCCGCACGTCTAAACAATATAAACTCTGCAGTGCACAAATACTTTTATCATAGATATATTGATTTTATGCTAAAAACCATCCTTTACTATATACTCTATACATCGTATGCGAAGTTACATATACACGCATATACTTATATTTATTCATACCCCGATGTTTAAAAAAACATATTTATAAACATTGTTCTTCTTTCTCATTTTTTACTTTTTATTCCTATTCACCCAACTTGTTTGCACATACCATATCTGTGATACATTTTCCACGATGCATCTTGTTGATTTGACAACTCGAAGTCCTTCGGGATACCGAGATGACAATAGACATAGGAATATCTGACAAAAAGTTATATGGTACATGATATGTGAAAATTTAATATCAAAATACCGATTGATCAATTACCGTTGCATACGAATGGTACTGTTTTTCTGCTGCTGGATAAAATAAGTCAACCCAATGACGCCACGTTTTGAGTGAAAAGTGTATGGCGGGATGTAAAAAGCTCACTCTATTTGTTACACTTCAATTCTGGTTAAAAAAAATACGAACAACGTTAGACCTGATCTGCTCTTTAATTTATTCGTGCAATAAAGCTGCGGCAGCCGAACACCGTCAGTTTGTTGTAAATAAAACTCTTCTGATAATATATACATATGTAAAATGTATCGTATGACGTGCAGTAAGTACATATTATTTTGTCTTCGTTTATATTATCCCCTCCACATTTACCTTTTCACGAGTGTCTCACGTGCAGATATATATATATATATATATATATGTATATTCTATTTATATATATTCTTATGAATAACATACATACATCGCAGTTGAATAAATGAATAAATGAAAATGCTGACCGGTAATACAAACGCATAATCATAATCGTCACGTTGTATCGTGCCACGTGCACACGTGCATATGACATACCGTGCCGTACACATGCACATTGCACACTACACGAATATCCATACATATATAGAGTATCTGATTTAAATGGACGCGTTAGAATATTCAACAAACTAGGACTGATATTGAAAAATATTTTTTTTCAAAAAGTTATATGATTCCGAGGTCGTTCTACGTACATTTCAAACGGACGTTTTGGGTACACATGTTCTGATGATAGCTGGTGATATAGAAATTTCGATTTTTTGTTGGTATAATTCGTGAAGGAAAATAGGTATACTTGTCATGTATAGTTTGAAGTGAAATTTCTGTTAGTTTTCCGGAAACAATTTTTTTGGTATTATACGTATGCTTCACTGGCAGCTTTCGTTTTCGAAATACATATACTGTAGCCGGTAGCTATTTATTGGCAGAGTAATTGTGTAAATGTTGGGCGCCAAGTTGAAAATTCAACTAATTTTTACCAGACTCCTTTTCTCGGGCGTTTAGAAATACATCCAGGGCTGGTTACAAAAGGTATGGAATAGATAGCTGGAAAGAAATGGTTCTTAGGATTTACTTGTAGGAAGGAAAGATTTACAAGGAAAATAGGTAAAATGGATTTATTCAGAAAACACATTCATGGTATGCAGGATATCAAATTATAGAGGATCTTATAATTAAGAAATCATTTAGATTTGGTATAAATTGGCAGATTGCGCACCTAATTATGCTATGGAAATAGCCTAATTGATATTATTTATTATATTCAGTTTTTTGTTTCCTAACTCCTACGTCGTTATCGTTATTGATAACTTTCTTTTGTTTCCTAACCTAATGTTGTCACAAATGTTGACAACCCTAATCGATTCTTTTTTCTGTTATATTCTCCTACGTTGTCTTAAATATTGACAACCCTAATTAATTCTTTTTTCTTCTTTATTTTAAAATATCCTGACTCTAGGACTATTCTATTTATTCTTTCTTTTATCTACTCTCAATATTCTACGATCAGACTTCCATATCCCAAAATCTATGAGCAAGGAGGGAATTTAATCGAACCTCAATGTTCGCTAAAGGGAATTTAATGCAACCTTTAGTTTTTAGACAAGGAATGGGGGGTACAAGGGAAGTTAAGGGAACAACACCTTATTTGAAAAGGCAGACTTTTAAATAAGAGGAAAGAGCGGTTATGGCTTCGGACAGGCAGAGGGACCGAGGTCTTCTCCGCGATACCGGCATGCGAACCAGGATAAGGGAGAAATTAAAGATCTGGACAGGCAGAGGAACCGAAGTCTTCTCCGCGATGCCAGCAACTCTAATTATGTAGGATTTGACGATTGAAGATCTGGACAGGCAGAGGGACCGAAGTCTTCTCCGCGATGCCAGCAACTTCAACAGGGAAAAGATTCTAAGGTTAAAGATCTGGACAGGCAGAGGGACCGAAGTCTTCTCCGCGATGCCAGCAACTTCAACAGGGAAAAGATTCTAAGGTTAAAGATCTGGACAGGCAGAGGGACCGAAGTCTTCTCCGCGATGCCAGCAACTTCAACAGGGAAAAGATTCTAAGGTTAAAGATCTGGACAGGCAGAGGGACCGAAGTCTTCTCCGCGATGCCAGCAACTTCAACGGGAAAAGGATTTGAAGGTTAAAGATCTGGACAGGCAGAGGGACCGAGGTCTTCTCCGCGATGCCAGCAACTTCAACGGGTAAAAGGGGATAAGGTTTAAGATCTGGACAGGCAGAGGGACCGAGGTCTTCTCCGCGATGCCAGCAACTTTAACCACAAAAATGTCCTTCAGGGATATGGAGGCCCCTTTTGCCTCAAATCTAGCTGCTTTTAACTGAATCTGAGTTTCTTTTTACTATGGGAATCTTTCCCTCTAAATTCACCCTCTGGTGATTAATCCCTTAAATGAATTTCTCTTATCTATTATTTTATACATATTTATATTTGCCGCGCCTACTTGCACTCTACTTTCAGACAATTGATATCGCCGCGCCGTGACGTCAGCTCATATGTTACTGCGAGTCGGTTTTGGGGCTGGTATTCCTTTGAATGCTGATTATTATTAATATTCTATTTAATTTTATCTATAATATGGGTAGGGGTAGGGGCACCATGTTACAATACATACATATATTCCCCCAGTGCGTTCTTCTAAATGAGATATCTCGTATGCGTAGATATAACATGTGTATCACAACAGAGAGCTTTTGTATATCGCGTGATTATTCCGATTAGAACGTATCAATGACAAAGAATACCCAAGACCTTTCATCATTATCATTGCTCGCATGGGTTATTTATAGGTGCATAGAAATGTGCATCGATACGTATTCTGGCGCGCTGTTCCAATGATACGGCTCTAATCGCGATAATCGTATGGTATATGCGCTGCGGAACTGCAGGCTATACATACTGTATTTCCCTAATTTTCTAGAATTCTGACATTTTTTCAGTTAAGTTTTTGAGAAGTAGGACACGATTATTTGTTTAAAGTGAAAAAAAAGAAACGTTTTTCAGCAGCGTAACCTAGGTTAATTTTTTCCCACATTCTGGAGTTGATGTCGGTTCGATTTGGTAATATCAATACACATCGATCAGAAGCTGAACATTCTATATTCTCAATTTTTTTCCCCAGAAATGCAAGTAGCATAGCAAAAACAGAAAATTTCTATGGTAATAAACGATAGAGAAAAAAAGGAAAGCAGCTAAAATATTAGTTTCGTCGATCACACACGTGAATAGGAAAATGTCCTGGTAAGAAATTTGAGACCGAGGAAGAAGCAACAAACCCGCGTGGGGCTGACTGTAGCTGCGAGTTCCAAAATGTTCAATTTCGATCGTATGGCGGTTGGTCACGCCAGTTCTTGTACGAAGGCGTTATAGGGGGTGAGGAAGAGACTACGAGTCTGCAAGGGTAGAAAAAAAAGTGAAAGCGGCTATCGTGGGACTGAGGGACTGTAGTGGTAGGCGTATTATTCTTAGGAGGGATTAGTATCAACATTTGTTCTAATGAAACCGCGGCCTAATGATGCTAGATGTCTGTAATTTTAGACGCGGACCTGCAGCCCGCGGTGTCCCAAAGGTTCGATTTGGCTATTCATTGCGTCTCGTCATGCACCCTAAACGGCACGTCGTGTTTCGGGAAACGAGACATGATCTGGTCGTTATTGCCTTCGGTTTTCCGCGTGTGCGTTGCATTCATATATTCTATTACGACAGTAGGGTTTCTGAGTCATTTGTTAAGTCGTCGCATAAAGTTAGGTATATATTTGACATGCCGACGTTCTGCAAACGTCGGGATTCCGCCACGATCTTCAGGTCCACAATTAATTGAAAAACACCTTCTTGAATACGTGTTAAAGTGTTAGAATGAATTCAGCATCTCCAGAGTCAAGTTGACGAATCAATGTCACTCCAAAGAAACACCAATTGAATTAACCGCTCGTAACTGAAAGATTCCGGTTAAATTTCAGCAGATATTTGATTAGCAACGAGTGATTAAAGTTCAAAGACCTTGCTCAAGACAGAAGAGTCTGCGCGCGTATTTTATAGTAATAAAAATGTCACATGCGGGTACGTACCTATGTATGTATGCACATGGAGATTGTATGTGGTAATATATATTTATGGGGGTGAACTAGGGAGATTTCAGGATGTGACATTTTTTATTCAAAGGTGAAAGTACATGAGGATACGCGGGGGCATATACACGGTGTGTTGAATACGCGCGTGTACCAGTTAAACGTTGCCGACCATGAAAATTAAAATGCACGTGCATATAATGAGTGGTGATAAGCGTCAGATAAGAATATTCGTGTTACGGTACAGTTAAGATCCGTGAATTTTTAATTGCCCTAATGTCAGTCGTTGTTCCCTTTCTATAATTTTCAAACAAATTTAATTTCAGTCCCTTTTCTCGTTTTATCTCCCCTCGTCTCATTCCCTTCTTTCTTGAACTCGACTCAAAAACATTCCCTCCGACTCACAGCAGTAAGTCCGTAAGCAGTAGGAATTGAAAAGGCGTTTCTTTCACTCGCGTATACTTATATACCCAAGATGCAATCTTTTTTCTACGTATTTCGGTGTGAATAACATCCTCGCGTTCCACTTTATGTCTAACACTCACGCAATGTCCCGCAGAAACAATGTACCGTACATCAAATATAAATGTATATAGAGACGATTACAATCCATCAATTTTGTCAAATTCACCAAAAATCAGTTTCATCGATAACAGTGTTCTCGATTTAAAATATTTATATGTCTCCGTTTACTAATTCTACCTTTTTCCAAGCCATTGTCTCTTTTTGCTTTCTCTCTAGTTCTTTTTTTCCAATAAAAAATCACTCCTACCAATGAACCTCTCAGTCTTCGGATTCTTTCTTTACATTCTGGTACCGACTTTGATAATTAATAATTTTGACATTTTGAGGTGAATTACGAAGGATTTTTCAACGATAAAATTCCTTCACAAACCGTTGAGTGAGGGCAGCTACTTCTTGTCAAATGTTAACAAAGAAGCTTCGCTGCATTGGGAAAATCGAACACGTACTATCAAACTCTTTCAAGAGCGATTTGTAATCGAAAGCTTCGTTGAAACGCTTCACTCGCGCTATAGGATGCGGTACGGGTATAAGGTATATGAGGACTATACAGGGTGTGTCAGAATTAAATGCAAAAATTTGAAGGAGTGACAGGAGGGGCCGAGCTTAGTAAATTCACGTTATAACATGTGGTCTCCGAAGCACCGTTGCCAAAATATGATCGGTTAAAAATATGACAATGAGTTACCCTGTACATCGAACCGCCTCAAAGTCTGTAGGTGTTTATAATCATGAATTTGTTGATTGGCACATATACTATAATACGTGTGGTTCATCAGCTGAATGACCAATTAACCGCCATCTACCACCATTTCTGGGTATGAACAGGCATTACACCATATCCGGATAAAATATTTAATGAACAATTAACAAAATCTATCGTAATAAAATTGAAGTTTTTGAAAAACGTATACAAACGATATTTATTGCATAATAACATGTTGTATGGCGCGAACTACCCATTGTTCATCGACTGCCACAGTGGAGTTCCGTGAACCTCATCGATTAGTAATTAACTCAGGTGGTTATTTCAAGTTCAATTTGCCAATGAACAACAACTATGCGTACATTGCCGCCACAAACATAATTGAATTGCGCATTGTATGAGGAAATAATTGTTCGAACATTCGACGATATTCGTTATTCGAAAAATTTCGCAATCGTCAATTAAGGGGGTATTCTACTGTAGAATTTTGAAAAAATCAAAAAAATTTTTTTTCATATTTCCAAAGTTTAGACATTCAAGAATATGCGTTTAAAAGGATTTTTCAATATTCCTATTATTTCACAAGTTATAGCCGTTTTAGTGACGTGGCATCGGCTCCGGTCCGATTTTTATATGGAGCAGGAATCGCTGATTAAAAATATGTGAGTATTCTGTATCATTCTATAAGTAAAATTGTCGAAAACTTGTCTCAAAACTTTGAACGCGTTTTTCTCGAAACTACTTTTTTCGAGCTGGCGGTAAGGATATATCGAGTTCTAATAGACCGATTTACTTCAAATTTGGAGAGGATGTTCTTTATACATCTCTTCATCGTGTGGTCCTTGCCCAAAAATATAACTTCTCATTTAGTATTTTTAAAAAATTCGGAATTGTTAAAAAATATGCAACAAGAAATTTTTTTTTTCAAACTGCCGCCATTTTGTGAAAAAGTTTTTTTTTAACTTATCCAAGTGTCGAACGATAGCGACATCTATAATAATTAAAAATCCGTCTGGTTTTTGTTTTTCAGATCACCAGGAGGGTTGGTAGGATGCACGCCAGGACACCCTCTTTTATTTAGACCCCCCACTTAGATTGCTTGTAACTTTGTTAATTTTAATTTTTTTTTTTTTATTAATTTTTTTATGTATGAACAAGAAATCAATAAACAAATGATAAAAAAATTGATTGTAAAAATATTTTTTGTTTCCTTTATACAGCGCTTCAAAAACCGGGCGAAATTCATGTCTCTACACTAGAATACCCCCTTAAGGGTGTCCCAGCGCCGCCACCGAACTCCCAATCGGTGTAGATCCAGCTGCAAGACGTTAGGCGGAATTCGCACATGTACGGGGCCAGTTGTCTGTGTGGGTCTGACACGCACGGTAAACGGCCGAGTATTGAGTGTTAACATGGCGGCGCCCTGGAGCTGCATGCTCGGCTCGCATATTCGATTTTTCGTTGCCAAACGGCAATAATTAGCGTAGTGATTCATCCAAACGATCAATCAGATTAGCCTACAGGGGGCTCTTCGACCCAATTCAGTGTTTTTTTTATCAATACTGCGTATTTTGTGCAATTGTGGTTCGTGTCGGTGAGTTGCAAGATCGTGTTGGTGACAGCTGATTCGGGGCCTCAGAGAAATGAATATTTCATTGATTCTAACGTAATTTGTTCGTTATTCTGGTCGAAGAGCCCCCTGTACCGCACTTCAAAGAGTAATCTCAGAAAATTTCAGCCTGATCCATTGTTTTACCGAGGCGAAATTTGCAATATGCGATTGTGTTCACACAGACGTCACACAACCATGAAGAAATGAGAGGTGGTGGGGGTCGCTGGGACACCCTTAAGGCGTTGAAAAATTGAGACTCTGAACGCCATTTGTTTTTGCTCTCCTCATATCACGCAGCTGCTATTGAGAAGTTCGGAAATTTCATCGATGGCCTTCGTCGGCGATGGCGTTTCAAGGTCGTAAAAAATTCGGAGATAATTTCTCAATATAAATTTGCATCGATAAGTCAGATTGAATTCTTATTCGAAATCGAGAACAGCGTCGCAAATGAGCCTGAAACACGAAATGCAAACGATTGGTCAACGACTAAAACAATGAATTATTCGTTGAGCTCCAAGAATTGCGGAGTCGATTTCTGCGTGGCCGTCGATAATCCTAAAACTATCTGCTATGGTATAAAACGGCCTACGGAATGGCTGCGAATTATGAAGCTTCGCGTTCTATACGCAGTATTATTTTGTCCGTCTATAACCAGCACTAGTCCGTTGTTGGCGCCAATTCAACGACCAATAGTACGCCTTTTCTATCTATAGCAGGCTTTTCTATACCTATATTACTAACTATACATTTGGTATTAGTTTTGTCCAAATGAGTATTTGTCACGCGATGTCAAAGACGCCCCCTGAATACACGCACCGGTAGAAAAGCTCAACCTAAAATTATCGGTGCTTAGTGGCAAGGGGTAGTGAAAACTGAGAAAAATAGAAAAACCATAAAAAAAAAATAACCGAATGAATAATTAAGTAAAGCAGATTGCTGCTCATGAAAGTTGAAAATTCAAAGCAAAAACAAAAAAAGGAAAGAAATAAATTAAGGGTGGTATCATTTCTCTTTTCCCTCCTCGCACTTAGCAGCCGCTTTTTCACCTCTGTAATCTTCTCCGAAATGGAGAATAAGAAATGCCGACGATCCTGATAGACCAGACACTTCAAGCTCAAATAGGCAGCAGACTCTTGCGCACGTTCGAAAGAATAACGTAGGTAAAAGAAAAAATAAAAAAAAAAAACAGCAAGCTGAAAAGATCTGGCAAAAAACACTAATATATAAGACGTTCGAATACACCTGTAGTCGTTGCTCGTAAAAAATGTTTCACCGCAATTCTAGGTCAAATTTGATAGTAACATTCGTACATACGCAAAGACGTGAGTATTTCCAACGCGGTGCAGTTTGAAGAACGAGAGGATAGAAAATAAAATAAAACACGAAAAAAAGGACACACACTTTACTCTCAACCCTCCGAGAACAACGAGTCGTTAAATCCCCGACGTATATAAGCGAGGAAAGATTTTTTGTTGGGGGGGGAATTTGTTGCCTGCATGCTCATCGGTTACCCGTTTCGTATATCAACCAATCCAATCAATGCGAAACGTTTGCGGATGTTTTCGACTGACAAAGTCAAATGAGACGTAGCGGAAGTCTCTGTATAGGTATATATACCTGTGTAGATTTCCACTTACGTATGTATTGTCGCCCTTTGGAAGGCCCATGGGAAGAAACGGAAGAATGCCTTCATCTCATTCCGTCTTGCACAAGCTTCAAGGTTCTACTTTATATCAACACGGAATGACCAGCAATCCGATTCAGTGCTTTGCTACTCTCCTTTATCTGTTTCACCGAAATGTAGTTCCACCATCACATGAATGCATCGAGTACATGGTCAGTCCATCTAATCTAAACCAAAACTAGATGCTATAGCTTCGAATCCTGCATCGTTCATAGGGCGATGCAGGCTGGATTTGGAAAATGAAAATTGACTAAAAATTGAGTAGATATGCGCCTGATTAGAGTCGAGTTCTTACAATCGCATGGCGAATAATATTCCAATAACCGTACGAAATTTCTAACATCCCTGTATAACGTAAAGTTCGATCTTTATTCAAGTACAGACACCACAGCTGAAAGTAAAAAACAAATTCATGAAAAATTTCTGTTTACTCTTCGGAAAACATTTCGTAGTTTCAACACCTTGCCTACTCTCAATTGTTTTTGGTTCAATAAACATTGTTTCCATTTTCAGCTGACGATGAGAAGTCAAAAACTGGGGGTTCATGAAACAAAAAAACTCGCCAAACTCGTTGGATCGCAAGTATTTTATCGATAAGCTTTCTGAGGTTCTTTGGATTTCTTGGAGATTCGCTCTTTTGATTCTTCATCCGCAGCTATGCTCCACTCCTACACACTTTTCCAGGCTACCCATTTGGCTCGCACTTTGCCTCGCTTTCCCTTCATTCGACATCGATATAAGGTAATGTATGGCAGAGCGCAATATGTAATAATAAGTTTTTGAAATTAGTTGTCAGGTTGTAATTATTATTCGCAGCATGCAATTTATTAAGCGTCAGGAGTTTTTCATTTCTCTTTTTTTTTAGTTTTTTGTTTTTTAACGAACCTGTATAATTCTTATAATTGCTTAGAATGATAAGGTGTGTAGCAAATGGCCGTTGCGTACTAGACAGTTGACGTCCCTCGTACGTAAGTATATAACCTTTGAATTTAAAGGTGATCGAATCCCTAGGTGAAATTTTAACGACGACCTGCTACAACAAACCATGACAAAAACTACCATATACTTGCGTATATTATAGAGACGTATGACATTTGCAGAACCGCGTAGCTTCTCGTCTCTGAAGTATTATACGATGAAACATCCGATAATGACAATAAACCTACACATTAATTTCATCATTTACGATACACATTACACATACATTATACCTCCTGATAAAATGGCAAAAACGTTGCTAAATATTCAGTTATAATAATCCGTTGCGAATATGGTGTAAATGAATTGTTATCGCAGCGTTATGTATAATTTTGTTAATGGTTTAATCGATCTATATTGATTTTTATTTTAGTTATTTGATTGAGCTTCCTAAAAACACTATTGTATTATTGTCCAATATCGTTATATACTTGCCGCTTGGTTTGCACCGGGCATAACGTAGCTATACCTATATACATATTGTGTGGATAGTAACGATCAATCGAGGTGAATAATTTACGGTGGTCAAGATGCGGGCAGATAACCTGTCAAATCCGATGATATTAAGCGGTTCATCGATCACCTCCTACCTATACGTATAAATACGATAGAAAATTCATGATAATATGAAATTCACGGTAACACGTTTTGTATTGTTCAGTTATGAGAATAAAATAATTCCTAAATACAAATGTACTGACAATTTCGTTCAATCTCGATTGAATGTACCCCAAGTGAAATCGCAGGGGTAGCTTGTTCAACAAATTTGAATTTCTCATAACAGGGAATCCGAAAATTGAAAATACCTAGTCAAAAATGTCAGAGTTTCTCACGCGAGAAACTTGTTTTATTTTATGGTTTTTCCATCGGTACAATCAGAATTTGCAAGCAATCTTCGGTGTAATTGGTATATGGTATAAATTTGATTGATTTTTTGATTTCATAATCGATACACCCCATTAATGACGAGTCGAAAAATTTGAGACAAATATATTTTTCCGAATCTTGTTATTCGTGCGATGAATTGAAACAAGTGTGTGTCTTCATTAAAAAGAAAAGATTGACTCACCGATAATTTGTGCCTGATTTTGGGTGTCCTGCTTTTATGCTGGGGTAGAAGTACGACGACATCTTGATCCTTTTCGCGGTTTGCGGATTGACCGGGGAATGATCTGCTCGAGGAAGAACCACCGGCACAGGAGGAATGCCGCCGAATGTTTCGAGTACGCGACGTTGGTCACGTTGTTGCTACCACCGTAAGACACGTTGTGCGTATTGTTGACCTTTTGTCAATTTTCAGATCGAGAGAAACAAAAAACAAAAAAAAGCTCAGTTAATTATTTATTTTTTACAACAAAATGGACCGAGTCCAACACGAAGTTAGTATAGCTTTAGCTAGTATAATGGGGGGATACTGTGCATATATTGTGAATTTTGATTAGTTTGCTTATACTGTGGCCTTTCGTGTTTCACGCTATACGGAATCCAATTGGCATCTATATGAAATCTGCCATCGCAGCTGGTCTCTCATTACCCGTGCCAACACACACCCTCTGCGAAACCACGTAATTTCAGAAACCGCGGCGCGGTAGCTAAGTCCTCGTTAGATCGAAGGCTTTCGAGAGTGAATAAAAATAAAAATTCATTTTCATCGCCTAAGCGATTTTCAATCATGTGTATGTGACGATAAAACTTACTTGAACGAGTATGTGGCAGGCTTGTGAGGCAATTTGAAAGAGACCATCTTGTAAATTGCGTCCCGGTTGTTCCGCACCCAGACCGTTGCCACCGCCACTTCCTGCCCCACCTCCACCTCCGCCGTTCTTTCCCCAGCCAAAGAAAGACATTTTGAATTAAAACGGGGTAATTTTCGCAACTACATCCGTTTATTCTTCTTAACGTTGGTTTTTTCCTCTCCTCATCTTGTTGTACATGGTTCATTTATCTCGTCGTGTACACTCCTTCTTCCTAAGCTTTTTTTCTTATATTTATTGTGCAAGTGCTTTTTCTCACTTGTTGTTACTATTTTTTTTTATGATTATGTTATTCTTCACTTTACGCAAACACTTGTATTTTTTTCTTCCTTTCTCTCGCTCTCTCTAAAATTATGCGTTGATCATGCACGAGGTGATTTAGGCATCATTATTCCATTTGTTTTTCGTTTTTTTTTTGGGTTTTAAGAAATTTAGTCGGTGCTTCCGTATTGCTGTTATATTGCAGCTTGGAGAACTTGATGATGTATATTGTGTTTAGAGGTGTGTGGTATGACGAAGGTTATATACATATATGTACGCGTATATAGCGTGCGATACTTATTATTTAATGACAAACTCGACGATGCATTTTATGTTGTGCGTGATTTCAAAGTTTTCTCTTGAGGATAAAGAGCGTAACATTTTCAACCGTTTGCCGCTGAGTCAATGATCGTTGGTGATATTTTATCCTTCGTAAAATCTGCAAGCAATTAATTGACTCGGTTAATCAATTGAAAAGAAAGAAGAGATTCATTGGTCTATAACGAATGAAATATGCGGCGTTGGATTGATAATAATTAACATTGAACGACAAACTTGTAAATAATTTGCAATCAACTTATAGCTTAATGTCTATTGCCGATTATCTTCCTGGAAAACGAATAAAGACATAGAAGCAAATCGTGAAATGCCACGGAGTTACAGCTCCGACATAATTTCTTTTAATTTCTACAGCTTGCAGTGTTCGTTTGTCGATCAAATATTATAGTATATGCTTCAGGTCTGACCATACATACAGTCAAAAAACATCGCATGTATTTACCAACTGCCATCAATTTATTATTCATAGTACAACATCCTATCTCGAAGTACAACATCAGGTTCCTCACACAATTATATTTACATACATAGGATTTCCTAGATTTCTCGTGCAAGTAGGTATATGCATAGGTTATAGGTATATGTGTATAGCTGGAAGCAAACTTGTCGCATGTATTTACACATATATAGATATTTTTCTCAACGACAATGAAACGCGCATAGCCGAATAAATTGCGGGAAACTTTACCATAGAAATTAGGTGTGGGTAAATAGATATTCAGATAGACCTACAATATCGTGCGAGAACCGTAATATGAAAAGAAGAAGAGAGCAACTACATTTCTAAAATTTACGTGCATTAGTTCGCCATCAATATGTCTGTCCATTTACAGGCGGCCTAAATGACACTTGTCACCGCCGTTATATTCGATTAACCAAAGAGTGAATTAATGTAATCATGAAGTCCATGAAATCCATGAGAAACATCACATCCTGACGCATATGCGACGTGTTTGAATGTCAATGAGATCTTCGGAAGTTTTTCATTTTTTTTCTTTTCACCGCAATTTTGAAATCATTTGGTTCACGCGACGCTCTTTTTTCGCTAGCATTATCAGAGAACGCGTGACTATCGATTGATACCATCGCATTTTTTACAGCCTACACACACCCCGTATATATGCACAAAGAAATCAAACCAGCTATATCCTCGAACACGAGATACACAACCGTTAAATGAGACCGCGATGATAATACTCGAAGGTTTTTTACCTTATTTTTTTCATTCTCACGCATCGTATACCTATATATTTATCTGCCGATATCAATCACCCCGAGTTTCCTTTTTGCGTATACGACGGAAGAGAAAAAAAAAAAACAGCAGACAATATATTTTTTACCCAGCTGCATAGGGTATATTACACACGTATGTATAGACGACACCTATACACGCGATGTATGTATGGAAATGAGACTGAGTCGGCAAAAAGTTTAACGTTTGGACCACGACGACCATTTTTATTTCGTTTTTTTATCTGTTTCACGACAATATTTTGGGAATAGATTTTTCTAGAAACTTGAACTGTTATATGGTCGATAATGTCGATAAAATAAAACTAATTGTAAGAAACTGAGTATATAGGTATTGTGAAACAGTGAAGGCGCTGTTGGCTCGGCATATTTTATACCCTTATGTCATGCACATATATACCTATATACGTCTGAACCAAATACTACTTTATATCCTTTAAGTAGAGGAACCAAATGATGGTCGCAAGACACGGCAGAAGAATGTATATGGTACCAGCTGTTCGAAGGTCAATTTTTATTTGCACATATAGGTATGAGGTCTTCATTTATTATGGACAAATATTTCGTGTACAAGTAAGTTATGTGTGTGCATCTGATGAGTTGGATTAATATGCAAGTGAAATTGTATGGAACATACAGGGCGAGTCACTCCGAACCCCGCGAGGATGGGACGATCCTGTATGCGATTCGTTTGATATTATTTCGAATCCATGAATTGCCTCGAGGGTTCTTAAATCATCGAGATAATATACAAACGCCGGGGGTCGTTGAAGTGAATTTTCTCATCGCGCTGAAGCGGTGATAAATCATAGTGACGAAGCGTCGTGTCGAGGTTGCTATATTTATTGACTGGGCTAGAAGGAGAGTGCAAACACATGCGGATTACAGTAAATTGCAATAGATTATACAGATACATTGGATACCTGCTACGGAAATACCGCGCAACCGTAATCGGTTTTAACCAACCGTACACCTTTTTTTTTCATTAGAATTATTTTTGAAGTTCGCTTCCCTCGTCTAATGCAGAATGTAATTTATTTTGATCGTCAAATATTTTCATTGTACAAAGGATGTTCGGAGCATTGTTCGGCGATAATATCTGACGGACTCTTCGAATTGAAAATATTTCACGTGCCGATTGTTTCTTAAAAAACATCCTATAACTGCTGGCTAAAAATTATCTCGAAAATTCTGTTTGAAACAGTTCACCGAACGTCCAATCAACTTCACAAGCGCTGGCTATGACTAGATTGATATTTTGCGCAACGGTTGTTGAATAACTGATGTCTTTTAGCGTTGAAAAATGACATATACTTAACAAAATCTATAGATAACACTACGACAAGCGGGTCATATCGGTTTAAATGTAACGTACAAGAGTGCAGAAACACCAGGCACGTCACATTCTGACATTGTGACACTTGACTCCTAATTATTGATTTCCAATGGGGTAACTTACGGCCAGGTGAACTCGAACACTAACGATGACCCACTAGACATATTTCCACAGCTCAGAGAACAATAATATATAATATATAATCTAAAAACTCTACTGTTTCTATAATAACATAGAAAGAGAGTGATATGCGGTGTAAGGTACAAAAATCAAGCCGTTTACTGACAGCCAGCGCTAGTCTAACCGGTCGCGGACAGAACTCAACGTACAGGGTACAAGTTCCAACCCAGACGCTGCTAAGTTGTAAGGTAGGTTGGCTCATGAAGGGTGTTTAGCAGGTGAGGGTGGTTTGGGGGGTGTTCTGGGTGGCGACCAGTACGCCAGGCCTGCGCTTAGGCATACCCCGTGACCTGGATACACGTACTGGTCAACACAACTTTAGACGTAGCACATTTCGTGCTAGCTTTCACCTACAAATACAGGGTGCCCTTTTCGAAGAACTTATTAAAACATTACAAAAATTAGGGCACTATTGAAATAAAAATTTTCGTCAAAAAATGCATGAATTCAAGGGGGACATCAACCGGTAACATCGAACGGGTTGTTACAGAATGCGACTGGTTTTGACAAACCAACGCAAAGTTCGTTTCCGCAAAAAAAAACGTAGCTACGCCACGTAAGGAAAAATAGGAGTAGTATCAAAGTCAATCGTGACAGTCGAATGGGTAATACAAATACACGAGTAAATACTGGGACATATAAGGTTAACCCGTATTCTGGGGTTCACTTGTTTCGTATGGAAACGTAAATAGTGTGCCGAGTAGATTCCTAATTTCTTTGTAAGAGTTGGTTCGCAGTGGTCGACGTGTCGTATTACAGTCAAAGTAAAGTGAAATCGTCGATATTCAGCTGAAACTTGGAAACTGTCGGAACATTCAGAAAAAAGGCAATGTCGTTGAACATTTATTGAACCCTGACAGCGCAGTATCATTCAGGTAGGTATGTTGCACTCGAGCAAAAACCATCAAGAGACGATTGCATGAATATGTGTGATAGAAATGAATTCGAGTGACCGTATCTAACATGAATTCTTACGTAGCATCGGCAACAGATTGTAATTCTACCTCACAAATTTTTTGGGACACCCATTCTGACAACAGTGGGCAATGTCGAATTTTAAATTTTGCACACTGATTACTCTTTTGTCACGTGTATGGTTGAATTTGTTTCAAAGTTTATTACAATTTCGTTTACCACGTCAAATTGGTTTCCATTTGTGAAAATGGAGAAACCCAGTTCTTCTTCAAACATATTTCAACGATAACTCTTGGTTTCCTAAAAATTTTAACGCTTTTTTTAAAATGATGTACCTACATCTCACATACATTGTACACATACCTTAATCATAACTGACATAGTTAGACACTACGCGATGAGCTGTAGGTTGGCGTAAAATATCCCTAGTTTAGGCAGCAAACGGGGGCTTGAGTTTTCGCAAATATCTCGAGAACTGATTGAGATTTTCGAAATTTTAAAAAAGATTCGAAAAGAGGAGGAAATTTCCTCAAAAAAGTCTCGACTCCCGGAACTAGAGGACCATTATTTATAATCTTTATAGAAGCGTGAAATACGGCCGAAAACGGCTAGTCTGGCTTGCGCGCGTCATGCAATGAAACGGCCCACGTGTCAGACTAGCTGTTTTCGGCCGTATTTTCACGCTTCTAGAAAGATTATAAATAATGGTCCTCTAGTTCCGGGAGTCGAGACTTTTTTGAGGACATTTCCTCCTCTTTTCGAATCTTTTTTAAAATTTCGAAAATCTCAATCAGTTCTCGAGATATTTGCGAAAAATCAAGCCCCCGTTTGCTGCCTAAACTAGGGATATTTTACGCCAACCTACAGCTCGTCGCGTAGTGTCTAACTATGTCAGTTATGATTAAGGTATGTGTACATACATACTCAAATTGCACGAAGAAACGACGCGCGTCGGGCATAAGTTGGGACCTGATTAATTGTTGTATGAAGAGGTGGTTTTGGCTAAATTTTGTGGTGTGAAGTCGACTTGAATTTCGGACGTTGTTAACACGAACTCGGGTTAATCTCGAGCTCTTGACCATAACCCCTATCGCTTCGGGATTGATCCCCTTCTCTGTGTTCGACCAGGAGAATTAACTTTTAAAAGTCATGTAAACGAGGCGTTCCACGTTACATGGACTTTCCAAACAAAAATTTACAGTTTTTTATCGTCCCCCTACAGAATTTGAAAAAATTTCTTCAAATTTAGTTTTTCTTCTTTACGTAATCTGTAGAGAATTTAGGTTTCAATAAATTCATCCCGATTCGAGCGATGACGTATCAGAGAAGAATATAATTAAAAATGTGGCGATTTTGAAGACCGTAAAACGTTCAAATTCTTACAATATTTCAGTTTTTCAGCGTCAATTGTTTAAATGGCATCAGCAAATAATAGAACAGCCGAATGCTAAACAATTTTTTTTATTGTACCTTTGTCAGAGAATGCAAAATACAGAAAAGAATCACGATGCCAACGAAAAAACTTGAACGCACGCTGGGTCCGGCGAAAATGAGAATTATTCTTTACATCCAAAACTGATAACAAAAAGGGCGGTACGTAAGTTATACTGACCCATGTGTGCTTTAACCACTGGCCCAGCCTTTTGTCGTCTATGGGCCAGATGTTGCCAAGCGTTGGTACGGACGACAAACCCAAGCATGGGCCAAACGCGAAATGATAAGATAAGGCCGATAATGGCCCAAGTGTTTCGCCAAAACTCGGGCCAGTTGTTACGCCGAGCGCTGGCAAAGAAAATACAGCCAAGTGTGGGCCAAGCTTGGAATAATAAGATAAGGCCCATAGTGGCCCAAGTGTTTCGCCGAGACTTGGGCCAGTCGTTACGCCGAGTGTTGGCATAGAAAATACAGCCAAGTGTGGACCAAGCTTGGAATAATAAGATGAGGCCCGGAATGGCCCAAGTGTTTCGCCAAAACTTGGGACGATCGTTACGACGAGCGTTGGCACTGATAATACAGCCGAGTATGGGCCAAGCTCAAAATACGCCATGTCCCATATGGACTAAGACTTGTGAGACACACGGGCCGATCACAAATTTGACGAGGCCGAATCGTTTGCGAACGACTGGGTCAAGTTCGGGTCCGATCTTATCTTGATTTTTTTTTTGCTTCACCGACAATCAGGCAAAAAATGAATAAGAAGAGTGAATGGAAGTATAAACACTAGAGGAATAAACGAAATAATGTTCAATTCGATAAGGATACGATTAGATGAATTTGTGTCAAACATTTTCTTCCATCTATGACAGATCATCGTGGTCATCAAGGATATGTTGGTTGATCTTTACTGAATGGTAGGTCACTTGGATTTCTTCAGAAGTTTGGGACTTCAATTATATGACATTCATATTTTCTTATGGTATTTACAGGGTCAATGCTTTAGATGTTGTTAGATTCGAACCGATGATACTTTTCATGTATAATCGCACAATGTTCCAGACATAGCCGGATTTGGTAAGTTTCCTTTACAGAATTGCTTGTTTTATTTGATTATAGTTTTAGTTATATTTTTCATGGTATTCACAGGGTCAATGCTTTAGATGGTGCTGGATTCGAACCGATGATACTTTGCATGTAAAACCGCACAATGTTCCAGACATAGCCGGATTTGGTAAGTTTCCTTTTTAGAATTGCTTATTTTATTTGATTATAGTTTTAGTTATATTTTTCATGGTATTCACAGGGTCAATGCTCCAGATGGTGTTGGATTCGAACCGATGATACTTTGCATGTATAACTGCACAATGTTCCAGTCATCATCGGATCGGTAAGTTTCTCTTTCAAAATTGTTATGTCAATTGATTATAATCATCAGATCTGTTCCAGGCATGCCAACTGCTATGATGGTCATCCAGTATTCGTCAATTAATATCGTTTGATCTCAGCTGCGATTCATTAAATTTAAGTAATGTATCAATCATTGAATATACTTGTTATGTTATTCTGATTATCTACTTTTACTCAAAACTGTGTAAATTTTATGTTGAATGTATAATCTATACCTCATACACGTATGTGCTTGAATAAACAGATTATTCATAACCGAATTATGAAACGAACTTTTTTTCTCTTTTATTTATGCCCAACTCCCAAAAGTTTTTCCCAGAATCAAATAGGAAGTAGAAGTTACAATCCATCGATCCACAAACTATGGCTTAGTCGGAATCTGATTTTATTTATTCATCACAGGGGGTGAGTAGTATTTTAACTATTAATCACAACAGTTCAGTCTTTGGCTTTTTTAATCAATCTCAGATTTATCAACCAAAAGATATGACTAAAGAAGGACACTCCATATTAATTACGAAATGTCCATCAATAATTGAGTAAGTATTAGGTACGAGATTTCTAATTCTACGTCACGAATATCAAAATTATAGCTAACAAATCAACTTGTTCAAAATATTTGTCATTTTGAATAACAAAGAATATATATATTATCGGAGAAAACTAATAAAACACGTGTTTAAAGACTTTTCTGTAGGGCAACTACAGATCTCGCAACCCTTTCAGCTTTACCTCCCTCTCGATCACCTGCTCGAGCCAGCCATGTCCCGGTAAAACTACGTATTTTCTTGGAGTTTGTTATTCCCGGATATTTTCTCAGCAATATAGCTAAATGAATAACAAAACAGATTATCAAAATGTAATCAAAATAAAGATGTTCAAACGCGATTTTGCAAGTCTAATGAGGTAATCCTAGCACTATCTAGCTGAATCTATTTTTAGCAAAATTATGATCCTAGCTATCCAAAACGGTGTGTGCAAGCTCACCTTCCATACAGGAATAAACATTGGTAGCGCTGAAGTTATTTTTGCTAACTCCCTTCTGGACCCTTCCTGATCCACTATGAACTAGCTGAATGCTCTTCCTAATTATCTCAGGCAAAATATTAGCAATATCTTCATTAGGAGTAGTTCCGCAAGAGAACAGCGACATGTATTTTTTCTGAAAAAGAGTGTAAACAATGTTGTTCAGGCGTCAATCTTCAAACAAAATAGAATACTATTTCGAAAGCTTATGAGAAAGTTGATTCGGATGAACCCACGGCTGAAGCAAGGATTAACATTTACCATAGCTTCTGACTTTTGTGGATCTTTCAATTTGGTTTCAAGTTCTTCAAAATCTTCCATGGTCTCTACAGGGAAATTGATCTCCAGTGAATTGAGTGGGGGGTCCTGTTCGTCTTGTTGCTGATCGGTCCTCATTACGGTATTTGATTTTACTACCCGATATATTTTGGAAATATTGTACAAGATACTTCGCTTTGCAGAAGTTATCTTCATCTCAATTCTTTTCTCCATATTTTTCAAATCATCAAGCGTAACATATTCTACTGCTGTTATTCGTTCATCTTCAGGTGAACTATGAATAACTCTTATTGGTGTTAGTGGTGGTATTTTGGTGTGAATGGTCTTTTTGATCACCCCTGTGTGTCTGCTCATCAATTCAGCGCGTCTAGATTCATTTGTCTTTGGAGTGCCACGGATTTGCAATGGGATTTGTTCTCTGGTCAGGGTTGTCTCCAACTGGATTGGAGGATCTTTGGAAAGTTTGGTTTCTCTTCCGTTACATTTTCTGTTGAACAAAAGAGGTGCATCTTCATCCGACGCCAAGTCTGACACAGACTCACTCACCACAGTTGTATCAGAGTGTACGGAGTTCATATCAGTCGGAGAATCTGCAATTTCGAATATAATGTATTGGTGATAAAGTGTATATCATTCGAGAATTCCACGCCACCTACCCAAAGATTCGGATATACAGTCATCCCTTGGTTTGTACTTTGGGTTACTTGGCTTCATTTGATCAGCCACGCTGTTCAAACTTATCCCAAACCCTAATTCACCTGATAACCATTGGGGAGTCAAATTATTTCAAATGTAAACCAAGGAAAATACCTAACACTGTAATTTATTTCAGAAAAATTCAGAAATTTCTCCTGCAAGTTCTACATAAAGCTTACCAATCCCGAATTTATCATGCGACGTGGCACTATTTCCGTTCGATTTCAGTGACGGAGTGGCAGTTTTCTTATCTCTATGTCGTGTAGGAGTACTTTGAGCTGACGAGCTAACAATTTTTCCAATTCTTTCCTGAGATGATTGGGAAGATGCGATGCTTCTTTGTTCACTTGATCCTAATATAGGCACATACAAAATATGAAGCATATGACCGTTCAAATTTTTATATCATGCTTTCGAAATGGAATGCTACGCTTGTGAAACCAAAGTATGTTACTTGCACCAGTTGAAGGCATAAATGATTGCTTTTTTGTTTGTCCAAGGTTCCTCAACTCTGAGGGAACTCTGGGCGAACCATTAATTAATCATATACCTTAAACCTAAGAGCATACCATGTCTAGGATTCACAGGCACCGCATTACATTTAGAAAGCTTGGTATATGAAATTTTTCAGCTCTTACCGCCACAATTTTGTATTTTAGTTTGTATAGATGGCGAAGCTACAGAAAAGATCTGCTGTACTTCCCTTTGTGAGTATATTTTGGGGTTTTCTGAATCATTTGAATCATATTCTTGGTCTCCGTCGATGCTCTTGATCTCCTCCGAAGTATACGCTTCTTTCAAGTATTTCATGCCATGAGCATAGGAAGCTATAGTTAATTATTCAAAGTTCACGGTTGTCAAAAAATTTTAAATTTCATAACGCTATAATACCGATTTCACAACAACGTACTTGCTTCCTTAATAATTTCAACTTGCCATTCCTTGAAATTGGATTTGGGCGGATTACAATTTTGAACCCATTTGGCCAGATTCTTATAATTTTTTGGTCGAGGGTACTTGCAGATCCACCCGGCTAGTGTAGGCGAATAAGAAACCCATGATGTCGTTACTAAGTCAACGCTTTTTTTTTCACCTTTGCTTTCTCCACAGAATTCCACCACTACGTGAGTGGTATTTTCTTTTAAAGTACTCATATTCCTGCAGAAAATATTTAGATGAAACCTGATCGGCATAAGAGAAGCAAACTTCGGGGCTTCCGGTCAGCGCGTTGGATCGGCCACGTGGCAACGCGTGGGCCAACTTTTAGGTTATCCGGCAATATGCGGAAATACTACCACTGGTACTGTACGCAATATCCCATGGCTTTGTTTTTTTCATTTTTCAGGATACAATAAAAAAAATTGAAGATAATACATATATACGTTTTAGATAGTTTTCAGCAAAAGTTCAGGACGGCAGCTCTGCAAATTCGCCATCTACGTTAAAACCTGCACAGTGCACTGAAGGTAAGCATACATCAATTTTGGATATTCGATTCTATTCGATTATATAATCCTCCCTGCTCATGGTGCCGCCGTTCGCCACCAACTTCATTGCGGTGGCAAGATATCGCATATCCCATCGAATATTTGATTCTCGAAGGTAAGTATAAGGTAAATAGTTGAATACAAACTGATCAAAATTTAATTTTCACGCCACGTTAACTTGTTAACTTGTTAATTATTAATAGTATTGAAATTTTAATTTTTAAGTCATGTTGATTTATACATACGTATTTCAAATTATATTTTCACATCACGTTGATTCATAGGTAAGTATTATCCCCCCAAAAGGATGAAAAAAATCAAAAAAATAAATTTTGAATACCTGGTTCATTGACACCAAATGTGAATTAATTATCTAATTACAGCTTAATTGTGGGTTCCATCAGGCTTCAGTGTAATAAAGTTAAACAATAAGTCCGATTTCTAACAGATAATTTGATGCATTTTTTATCAATTTCAGATGCTGAAAATGTGACTGTCGTCAAATGATTATCACCAAGTTCATACACGCCAAGACGTTGAGAATTGCACGGATAATCGAAGCCATCACCGATGACTTCCATTAATCGTCCTTTTATTAAAAGTTCTGATATATTTTCAACATGCCTTTTCGATGCAAAAATTTGTTGTATTTCAAAAATGCTGCTATTCTGTAGTAGAACAATATTGTCGGGATGAGAAATATTTATTCGCATATTCTTAACGTAGATTTCCCTATATGCAGCTCGGTACGTACATTGATCAGAGTCTTTAGCTTTTTTGCAGGTGCTGATTAAAGCATGAGGCTTCACTACGCTTTCAGCTGACACTTCTACCTCGGATAAGCGACGACAAACTTGAGACAGCGGTAGTCTTGGAGTTCTCATCAACTTTTTAATCATTGCCAAGGTGTTTTCAAATGGGAATGTCGAAAAATCGCTCAAAGGCATTCCCAGATGCTTTACGTCGTCAGCAATATGTAAGAGGTTGTGAAAATTCATAACCTGTGACTCCGTTCCATAGAATGTTGGCAATAATATGAAAAATTTCTTTAAATACTCTGCAGCAGTATCAACAAGGGGTACAGCGGTTTTTCGTCCACATAGTATGCGACATGCTGCAAACAACAGCATAAAATGCTTGAATTTTTCTGCTGGTAAGACATGTTTAAAAAGTAATGCGCCACAATATAGAATACAGAATCTATATTGTGTTGCCTTCCAGTTAGCCAAATCGCTAAGGTCCAATTTCTTGCGTTGAAATTCTTTAGGTATATCCGTCTCTGCAGACATCAACAATTGATGCAGAAGGTTCTGTGCGGGCTTATCTATTTTACATAATCTGTTTCCCGAAGTCCACTTGTGGAGCAAAGATTTCATGACACCCACACAGAGCAAGTGCATATAATCAAGGATGACTGATTTTACAACGTCAAAGTTTGGGATGTCTAGCAGCGGTGGAATTTCGTTGCTCAGGTGATGCTGCGGATCAGTTCTGTTTCTAAATGTTTCGATCGTCCGTGGTTCACTATCTGCATTGGCAAATACTCTACGATGTTCTATAGTTTTTCCTTGCACAGTGCAACGTTCACAAGAATTGAATGCAACATGTGATTTAACACATTTCAAATAGGCTCGTGCAGGAGTGTCGCAAACAAATGCAGCTATTTCAAACGAATAAAGTTTTCCCTGTATTTGTATACCGTTGGCTGAAAGTTCCGCAGCTTCGGGGACAAAATCTTTGAGGTAAACATTTGGACTGATTGGCTTTCCTGGTCCTGAGAATAAAGCTACGACGAATGGTGTATTGATGTATTTTTCATGACATACCTGCATTAATAAAGGCCAGAACTGTAGTTTAGAATTTCGGTGTATTGGCAGGCCATCAACATTAACTAATACTCTAATTTTCTCTTCATCGTATGTGTCTGGAGAAATTCTTTTCTCTAGTTCTTTTCTTATACCAAAATATGCATATTGCCCAAATTCTCCATTTTTTAGGTCCATGACTTCTATCAATTCAGACGGTGTACGTTTGGTGTGTAATAGGGTACTTGCTGTAGCAGGAAGCTTGCGGCCAAACTCAAATGGTTTCAAAGTAAGCAACAAATCTGTTATTACATTATGCCTTAGAGTGTTAATATTTCGTACTGCCCATAATCTTAATGCTTCTTTCAAGGGCGGTGTATTATTTTGGTTTTCAGTTTCCAAGTCCATCTGTATGTCATCTGGATCAGTGGAGTTGCAGGAGCTTGGCATATCGTGAATTTCTTCATCACACACCTCATTTGAAGAAGGATCAGATGACAATGATTGATTAATAAAATTGCTATCAAATTTAGATGTACTGGGTTGCTGGCAGCTGCCATTGGATGGATTTACAGACGGAACAGGTGATTCACGTTGCTCACTGTCACTGTAATCACTAATAATTGAAGCAAGGTCATTATCGCTACATGTATCCGACGTCGAGGAAGAACTGTCACGTATTTTGGTTAATTTTCGATGCTTTCGAACGTAGTCGTAAGCGGAATGCAGTCGATGCTTCGGCATATTGATGCTACGGACTGCGTATTTGCGGCTGTACTTATAGGTTAGTTTTTAAAGTTAGATTATGGTCTGTATCCGGGTGTATTCCGAAATATACTGCAAGTACTGCGAGTTTCCCTTGTTCCCTTCTCGCACCCGTTCATTTGCTTATCTATCTATCTCTTCCTGACACAAACTTGCCGTACTTCAAGTATATTTCGGAATGCACCCACAGGGTGTCTAGGTGACGAACAACTGGCGAGAGGTGAAGTAGTCGCGCACTGCAGGATAGTGGTCAAGTTAGATCGTTGCGACAAGCCCTAGAAGGTTCCGAAAATCTGTGACTGGCATCTATATTATTTTTTTTTTTTTCAGACTACTATATTACTGTTTAATGTTAATACTGTTACATAAGTTAAAATTGTAATTGTAAGAATTATTGTGTGACAAAATACATCACTATGATATTGTCATGTGGATATCATGATATATTTATAACAATAAAATGTGGCTTTGAATTTGAAAAAAATGTTCGACGTATAAATTATGCAATACTGCGTAACTCGAAATACCCCACCCTAATATAAAAACTAGTGTGATAGCACGTCATATCTCCGAAACAATGAAATATCTTGGATACTGAAATATATTGAACTATTTTGGCATTAGCGTAATACACGAAATTACAACCCGGACCCCAAAGTCTAGGGGTAATAACGGCTTTCTCATAAAAAGATTTTTATGAGATATATATATATTTCACAGTGTATTAACCTCGGGGTACGATATGACCCTTGGTGTAAACGATTGGCGCAAAATTGGCCAAACGTCGGGCAGACTTCTGACCAAGCATTGGGACGGGCGGTATATTTAACCATCGGAGCCGACGGCAGGCCCAAGTTTTTGCCAATGATCGGGCCAGACGCTACATTCAATTGTCGGTGCGAACTACTGGCCCACGTTCTGACCAAGCATTGGGCCAGACGCTACATTCAATTGTCGGTGCGAACTACTGGCCCACGTTCTGACCAAGCATTGGGACGGGCGGTATATTTAACCATCGGAGCCGACGGCAGGCCCAAGTTTTTGCCAATGATCGGGCCAGACGCTACATTCAATTGTCGGTGCGAACTACTGGCTCACGTTCTGACCAAGCATTGGGCCAGACGCTACATTCAATTGTCGGTGCGAACTACTGGCCCACGTTCTGACCAAGCATTGGGACGGGCGGTATATTTAACCATCGGAGCCGACGACAGGCCCAAGTTTTTGCCAATGGTCGGGCCAGACGCTACATTCAATTGTTGGTGCGAACTGCTGACCCACGTTCTGACCAAGCATTGGGACGGGCGGTATATTTAACCATCGGAGCCGACGGCAGGCCCAAGTTTTTGCCAATGATCGGGCCAGACGCTACATTCAATTGTCGGTGCGAACTACTGGCCCACGTTCTGACCAAGCATTGGGCCAGACGCTACATTCAATTGTCGGTGCGAACTACTGGCCCACGTTCTGACCAAGCATTGGGACGGGCGGTATATTTAACCATCGGAGCCGACGGCAGGCCCAAGTTTTTGCCAATGATCGGGCCAGACGCTACATTCAATTGTCGGTGCGAACTACTGGCTCACGTTCTGACCAAGCATTGGGCCAGACGCTACATTCAATTGTCGGTGCGAACTACTGGCCCACGTTCTGACCAAGCATTGGGACGGGCGGTATATTTAACCATCGGAGCCGACGGCAGGCCCAAGTTTTTGCCAATGATCGGGCCAGACGCTACATTCAATTGTCGGTGCGAACTACTGGCTCACGTTCTGACCAAGCATTGGGCCAGACGCTACATTCAATTGTCGGTGCGAACTACTGGCCCACGTTCTGACCAAGCATTGGGACGGGCGGTATATTTAACCATCGGAGCCGACGACAGGCCCAAGTTTTTGCCAATGGTCGGGCCAGACGCTACATTCAATTGTTGGTGTGAACTGCTGACCCACGTTCTGACCAAGCATTGGGACGGGTGGTATATTTAACCATCGGAGCCGACGGCAGGCCCAAGTTTTTGCCAATGATCGGGCCAGACGCTACATTCAATTGTCGGTGCGAACTACTGGCCCACGTTCTGACCAAGCATTGGGCCAGACGCTACATTCAATTGTCGGTGCGAACTACTGGCCCACGTTCTGACCAAGTATTGGGCCAGGCGCTATATTCAACCATTGGTAGGAACGGCTAGGCCAAGAATTGGCCACGCTTTGGGCTGAACGTCATAACGCATCGCTGGGGAATACCAACGAGTTGCGTCGGGCCAAGCTTCAGACAATTGTCGGCCCAGCCGTTTAATCCAGCCGTTGGTAGGTATTATCGGGGAAAGCCTGCGACAAGCTCGAGTCGGCTGCATTTGAGCAACCCTTGTCTGCCAAGCTCGGCCTAAGCGTGGGTCATGGTTGGTTGATTTTTCACCTTTGGCAGCGCACACATGGGGACTCTCAATAGCTCCCGGGGAGCAAGACGCACGGCGACACGCCGCGTACGAAAATTTTAAACCTCCGGAGGCGGGTGGGTTGGAATCTTTCATCCAACCCATGCGCCGCATATATTGTGGCGGTATCGCCAAGAGACGCGAATTCGCTTGATCCTTGAAGTATCTCGAGGTTAATTACCGGAAACGTTTGGATAGAATACAAACAAAAGCGCTTCGGAGAGCAAACACGCGATATTAGCCTTGAAGCCGTAACGCCCATCTCCACCAAACTCGGTTTCACCAACGCTGTCGTCAACCACCCTGCAGTAGATCCAACGTTCGAACACACGTGGAATGACTTTGAACCTGCAGGGTGTCGAGTACCGACTCGTTCCACACCGTGTTTTAGCAAGACCTAAACCAACTGATGAAATTGTTCTTTATGACCCTTGAAATTCGCCCTGTATAACAACCCTTTTACTTATTTCATGTTACTCACGCGCAACGCGAGTTTCGTTCGAACCTCCGGACAATTGTATTATTATTACGCGCGTACATCTTTTCGCTCCAAGCATGGAGGTACGTAACCTTCATCTTTCAAATTCTTACTCTACTGCTAATCGCTTGATATAAAAGCGTATAATTTCAGAACATTCCGCGTTATTTTGACGAGTCAACTAATTATACACATATACTCGCGAAATAAATAAGTCCTTTGAAAACCTACTCATTAGACGTATGTACACTTGGCGAGATCATAACTGACATAGTTAGACACTACGCGACGAGCTGTAGGTTGGCGTAAAATATCCCTAGTTTAGGCAGCAAACGGGGGCTTGAGTTTTCGCAAATATCTCGAGAACTGATTGAGATTTTCGAAATTTTAAAAAAGATTCGAAAAGAGGAGGAAATTTCCTCAAAAAAGTCTCGACTCCCGGAACTAGAGGACCATTATTTATAATCTTTATAGAAGCGTGAAATACGGCCGAAAACAGCTAGTCTGGCTTGCGCGCGTCACGCAATGAAACGGCCCACGAGCCAGACTAGCTGTTTTCGGCCGTATTTTCACGCTTCTATAAAGATTATAAATAATGGTCCTCTAGTTCCGGGAGTCGAGACTTTTTTGAGGAAATTTCCTCCTCTTTTCGAATCTTTTTTAAAATTTCGAAAATCTCAATCAGTTCTCGAGATATTTGCGAAAACTCAAGCCCCCGTTTGCTGCCTAAACTAGGGATATTTTACGCCAACCTACAGCTCGTCACGTAGTGTCTAACTATGTCAGTTATGATCTCGCCAAGTGTACATGTATAAGACGACAATCACAACTGTATCGCAATTTGTTTAGAATATACGTTGGCTTTTACCAGATGCATCCAGGTTGCCATTATCTCGTTCTATTCTCCTTTACCAAAATTCCGCTCTAACTGACGAATAGGGTCGTCCACGAATTTTTTTTTATTGGTTTAAATCGAAGTTCAGGTATCAAAACACTCAGAAAAAAATATATCAGATCAAAAAATCAAATTGATACGTTAATTCAAGCATTAAAATTCTGAAACTGTTTGAAACGGCCCTACATCGTGCGCCATTACGCGGTTCACCGCGTGACGTCATAAACTAGTAAACAACAGCATCGACCCCATGAAGGCTATAGTGAAAAATGAGTGAAAATAAAGAAATCGCCCGAAACCGCATTTATAAGTGTTGTTTTGTGCCGCTCTGCAAGAATACCAGTATATCAGCAAGTTCTAAAATATTTGTCCATGTACCGAAAGGTGATATGAGGAAGAATTGGTTTCAGTTGGCAAGGCGAGACGACCTAACCTCTCTTCACACCACTTTATATTGTTGTGAAGACCACTTTGATGTAAATTCGAGTTCTTTCGTACTTTCAAATAACCATTTCTATCTTAGAATTCCCAATTAATGTACCATGCATAATATCTTATATTTACGCAGTTTTTGAGAGTAATTCTTTCAAATAAATGCACTAGACTTTCAATAATTATGTGTTGAGGTAGCTGTCATTCAATCCTTCATATTATGCAGTTACAGGAATGTTTGGAAAATTACAGAAAATCCGATTGTACATATGCACCATTGGGTATTGTTACGAGCTTCGATTAGTAATAGTAAAATGCGAAATAATGTTCGGAAAACTTAACTTACCTTCGAGCCTTGACACCCCTCGTTTCGGCCGCATTAAAATAATCACTTTCCGAGAAAAAATCGGTAACCATTAATACTGTCACTTTAGGAAGATTATCGGATTGTGCTTTGACGAATCCGATGTTCATTTTGGAGCAAAATAAGAAGTCACGAACAAAAACCGTGACAAGCCTGTACAAATCTAACGCTACGGATTTGAATCTGCTAGTTTATGACGTCACGGCACATGGCGTCCAATCACAACGCGTTTCTACCAACTGCGAATTTCGTCCTTTTTAATTTCGTTTTTAATAATAATTAACATTATAAAATACCTTCCTAAGCGGTAATTCACATTTAAATAGCATTATGTTCAATATTCAGTAATGATCCGATTTTTTTTTTTTTTTTTGGACGACCCTATTCCAAATTCCTCACAATTATCAACAGTAACTCGCCTAGACGCAACCTAATATCTTTCATCCTGTCTTTCTATTTCAACCTGCATCCGGCCTGATTCGGTAACGCATCAGCACAACGTGCAAGTGCAAATCTACCGAATCAGCGGCACGTGGCCTCCCACTTCACCTACCCCTTCTTTTAATAAACCGAGTTTACCTTATTCCTAATTTTCACCTCAAAATCACTTCCGAACTCAGTACCAAACTCTACGGTCTTCCAGGACATAGTTCTTTAGTCGCACACCGAAATCCTGGATCGGTCATCTAATAATTATTCTCAGCACACCTATAAGCCTCCTCGAGCCTGGTCAATAATTATTTTCTCTTCAAGACGCAACGTCTGGTTACGCCTGTAAGACTCACCGAGCTTGGCCAATAAATAATATTTCAAGTAATCTTCATCTACGAATTTCCAATCACCTCAGTCAATAAAAAATCCTTCCCACAGTTGCATTTAGTTGCGTAAAACGAGAAACGAACCAAAAATAATAACGGCGGTGAAGTTCATTCCCGACCGTAACAAAGTGGTGGCAGCGGTGACCTTCTCGTTTCTGTGGAAAACATCGAAGCTAATTCATTAAATCAATCAACATTTTCTAAAACACACCAATGCCGTAACAAAGTGGTGGCAGCGGTGACCTTCTCGTTTCTGTGACAAACATCGAAGTTATATAAATAAATAATACATTTTTCTAAACACACCAATTTCGTAACAAATTGGTGGCAGCGGTATAAATTGTGAGTCTCAATTGTGATCTGTGAAAAATAACTCTGCACAAGCTTTTTACCGGTGGCAATACTTGCCAGCCGTCATAGATAGCACCTCGTACATATGAACAGCTAGTTTCGTGATAACGGAAACCCCGTTAGTGAAAGTATCGTGTAAGTTAAAGTGACCAACAATTGTGACATAAATATTTTTTCAATCCGCCACAGAGCGACGTACCAAGTCAATCCGCAACAAGCGACGAAAATTTTTAATAATTTGAAATCTTCGAATAGTGACCAAAGAACTCAGTGATCTTCATCAATTACTGAAATTTTCAAATCAATCAGTAATTTTACATTACTAAGCATTAAAGAAGTGGAAAATAGCGGAGAAATAACATACATTTTTAAACCGACAGATATTTCGTAGAATTGAATCGTGTATTGTCTAAGGTTAACTGTGTTCAGACTTTACATTATGTCTTCAAAAGGAAAAGGGTCTGCGAGTGGAAAGAGTAAAGAGGGAGAATCAGCAAGTAAACTTAGAAGTGGAGGATCCAAATCACACCCAGTTAAAAAGACTGTTGGATGTTCTGATTTGTCAGGGAAATGTGGGACCAAAATATCATTAGAATCATCAGATTTGGATCCAGAATCTCTTACAAAATTTCTAAGCATGCCTTCAACATCTGGAAAAAGAAAGGCTGATAAATGCCCTGGAGATTTTCTAAAGATGATATCTCCTCAAGGAGATTATGAAGCAGGGCAAAAGCTACGTCAAGAATTAGGAGTCACAGATCTAACAGATGATATTGCTCCTGGGCCGACCAAGATTTTAAATCCTTCAGAAGTTCCGACAGCATCATCTGATGTACCTGCAAGAGTAGATGAAAAAGAAGATATCTTAGATGGATTATTGATATATGAGCCATCTGAACAGGCTGATTCTGAGCTAATGTTGGAGGAAGAAAACGCATCTACATCTACTTTAACCGTGACAGGAGATAGTAGATCTAAAAGTCAGAAGAAGGGAAAGAGCTCTATGGCAGATAAGTTAAAACAGATGGATTACGATGAATTAATTGATTATATTATAAAGTTTCCTGGCAGGAGTGGGATAGTATTGACAGTTCTTTTTGAAAAGGCTGAAGAGATCCGTGAGTATCGACCTGATGAGATTGAGATCTGGGAGGAATTCTCAATACAATTATGCTCTATGCCATCTCCTACTCTTACAACAGTTATGACTAGGTTATCTCGGTATCAACCCATGACTCCACAGGTCTTATCAGCCTTCCTGGACGGTATGTGTACTACCCACTCCCACACACTAGCTGATAGGTCTGCAGAGATGTTTAGAAATCTATCAAAAGTTACAGAATATTGTAAGAAGCAACACAATATTATGAAAAGTGATGTCGTCCAAAAAAAGAAGGAAATGAGTGATTTATTAGTACAGTTGAGAGAAGCTACTGCTTGTACTGCAGATTTTAAAGCCAACGTTGAAAAGCTCACGTTGTATCTTGCCAAATTAGATATCACTCCCCCAATGGCAACATCTAGATCAGAAAGATCTAAAAGCTATGGTAAGCATACTTCTTCTTCCTCTGAAGATGGAAAAGTCAAGGTAAGAAATGTAGAAGGAACTGGAGTTTTCAAGTGTACAGAAGGAACTGTTGAGTTTTCTAATGGAAAACCAATAGGGATCCGGAATTCTACACCTATGTTCAAAGAGGTGTACAATTTGGCTAGTATCAAGTCAGACAAGATCGCACAGGCATTATTTAATAAAAGCATGCCTGATCTAATTTCCGAAATAGAGTCTCGACAAGAAGATTGGAAAGACTTAACAGACCCAACAGTAGATAGGCAAGTACAGAAAAATAAGTATCTCTCTTTTATGAAGACAGTAAGAGATGTTGAATATCAGTGGGTCAAGATTGATTAAGTATACTTTTCTCTATCTATCTTTGTATAGTTCCCCATTCCACTTTTTATACCTCATATAAGACAACTTATTCCATCTAATTCCAATCCCGGTTAAACAAAATTTTGATAGATCCGACGACAAATTTGCACACATCACCCCAAGTCACGACTACATTGCGGTAGCCTCAAATACAAACTCATACTTCTACCTCTCAGAAACTGACTTTTCACAATGTAAGAAGTCAGGGAACGCATACATCTACAGACAAAACCACCCACTATACCACACGAATAATCATGGATCATGTGAAATGGAACTTTTTCTCAACAATCCACCCAAAACTCTCGAAGCCTGCGACATACGCATAGATAGCTTCAATAGCTCTTTCTGGCTAAAACTTAGAGCGCCAAACACCTGGCTTTACTCGGTCTCGAAACCTGAAACCATACATATCGCCTGCCCAGATGTCGAAGCAACGCGTACCACTCTAACTGGCTCGGGTATATTAAGACTCGACAATAAATGTTCAGGACATTCAGAGACGATAACACTTATCACTTCAAACGATAGAACATCCATGACGTTTAAAAACTACGTGCCGGAATTCACACTAAACTTAACAGAAATATATCAGAACTTAAACGCGAACCATACGGTGAACCTCTCTTCAATTCCCATGTTTCACAAATATAAGCCCACTTTGAACATCGACGACCTCAATTCAAACGGGCTCGCCCTTAACGATATAATAAAACAGGCAACGGAAATCAGTACGCACCATCGCGATAAACAAGAGACTACCAGTCTGAAATCTGTGCTCACATATGCTGGTCTAGCAATAGCAGCAATGGCAGTTCTATTTGCGTTCTACAAATTTTCGGTATTAGGTAAAGTACTCCACTGTATAGCAAGTAGAAAGCGCAACAGACAGGCGAAACAAGCATGCCGAGAACTGGCCAAAAGATATAGGCAACCAATAGACTGTGAGATCGAGCTTCCACATATGATTAGCGGGGCACACATAGAAATGGGGCCACTAAAAACTCCCCACAGATCAGCACCCCCCATCCCAGATGTTCCACCATACATACGCGGATCCACGCACTCGATATATTACCCTGATCAATAATCTGGCAATCAATTGAGAAATAGCGCGTAGCTGAAAACAGAAATATAGCCGTACAAACACCTGTAAGTTAGGGCCATAGGACAACGGATTTGCAAAAATGACTACAATAATAAAAGAAACATATTTTCTGTAAGAAATAAACATAGCATAGGAATATCAAACATTGTATAACTTATAGTCAGCAACATTTGTAATAAAATTCATTATTATACTATTCGAGTAAAAGGATAAAATCAGTATTAACCATGGCATGTAAAATAACATAAGTAACTATCTGTAACAATACGGCTAATTCCCTCGATCACAAAATGAAAAATTCAAAATCACCACTACCCGAATGTTCAGGTAGCCTGTAAAATTCAATAAAGCATCTTCCGAAATATTATTCCAAAATAATTAATATTAAGGACATTATACTCAGCGTAGAATGAACTTATATAATACAAGATAAATAAGAACTAGAAGATAAGCTATCATTAAGGAAAAAATTGTACACTAACCCGCTTAAACGCGCATTAACCATAGGCGCATTTATCTTAAGGAAAATTTCACTGTAAACAATCATTGCAAATAGGTGTAATCAGACGTTGCTTCATTCTACTTTTCTACACTTCGCATAGGGAACCATACCTCCGCTTCACATCGGTACGCTTCTTCTAACGGGGGGGGGGGGTGTTACGTCCGGACCTCGGTCCAAACGTCTCGCCTCATCCATTCTATCAATTCCAAATTCCTCACAATTATTAGCAGTAACTCGCCTAGACGCTACGGTCTTCCAGGACATAGTTCTTTAGTCGCACACCGAAATCCTGGATCGGTCATTTTATAATTATTCTCAACACACCTATAAGCCTCCTCGAGCCTGGTCGATAATTATTTCCTCTTCAAGACTCAACGTCTGGTTACGCCTGTAAGACCCCCGAGCTTGGCAAATACATAATATCCAAGTAAACTTCATCTACGAACTTCCAATCACCTCAGTTCATAAAAAATCCTTCCCAGAGTTGCATTTAGTTGCGTAAAACGAGAAACGAACCAAAAAATAATAACGGCGGTGAAGCTCCTTCCCGACCGTAACAAAGTTTTTTTTTTTTTTCTTAATCTAACTAAGTCATATTTTCAAGAATAAGGATATCAACTGTATAACAATAAGCATATATTCGTTTAGTACAAAAAATAGAATTCAATAACATATATTACAGGAACTTCTATTGTCCTTGTCTGTGTTTATATTAAAATTAATTGATATAACTATCCTTTATGATAGATTGATCCACTGATATTCTTTGTCCTTGACCGCTTTCATAAATGACAAATAGGTTTCACGTTGTTCTTGTTTATTAGCATGTGGATCAGTAAGTATCCTCCACTCAGCCTGGCGAGACTCTATTTTAGAGAGTAGATCTGGAATATTTTTATTGAATAAGGCTTGAGCGATCTTGTCAGACTTAGAGCTAGCTAGTGTATATGGGAAATTCCACGCCAACTCGACAAGCCTCTGACCCTCACTTTTTTTTTTCGACTCATATTTTTCCTCACGATTGATCTAACTCAGGAGAGTTGAAAAAATTTTTTTGCAGAATTTTCAAAACACCCGGGTTGTCTCAAAGATTTTTCGAAAAAATCTCATTTTAGCACGCGACTAATTCTTCAACGGGCTATATCGCACGACCTGCCGATGGTATCGGACTTTTATGACAGGTCATTTTTTTTGTCTTGAACCCTACTTTTCAATGCATATTTTACCGACTTCCGGCAAATTTGTTCAAGTCGTTTTTTCGGCCTTTGAAATCAAAAAATCGTTTTTCCTCAAAGTATGCCCCTTTTGATTTTTTTGAAAAAATTCTCAAAAAATCTTCTCTCAGAAACGAAACTTTTGAGACCAGTTGCATCATGGGAAAACTTTTTCCTGATTTTCGCCATAATTTTCAAATTGTTTAAGTCCATTTTTTAAATTTTGATTTTTCGTAAAACTTGCCATTTTTTAAAATTTCAGAAAAATTCTCAAGAAATGTTTTTCTCGAGACAAATTTTTTGAGACCCATTGAATCATGGGAATAATTTCGAACGATGTACCTATGTCACTTGAAATCCCAAACAATTTTCATTAACCGTTATAATTATTATGAAGAATGAGGAGAAATAATACAAATTATCTGCACAATATATGAAATAAAGTAAGGCGTGTTTATTAAGATT
This sequence comes from Athalia cordata, assembly GCA_963932425.1. Taxonomy (NCBI): domain Eukaryota; kingdom Metazoa; phylum Arthropoda; class Insecta; order Hymenoptera; family Athaliidae; genus Athalia; species Athalia cordata. Next base: position 13,287,647 of record OZ010627.1, read on the forward strand.
TGTTATGCCTGCACAACTTTAAGAATAGTATGCGATGCATAATTCTCTGAGGTTGATGTAAATTTGGTATAAACAACACCATTCTTTTTGGGGATTATGCAATGTATTTTTTGCGTAGCTGGAACACGCTTGGCGTTGTTGAAACGATCGGCTAGCAAATCATTGACTGCCGCATAGTCCTCCTTTGGTGAAAATTTCACCTCGACGTTCGGAATTCGTCCTGGACTACTAGCCCAGTCGAAGAGCTCCCTCGGTGTTGTAATTTGCCGATTTGCGGGCAGTTGAAGGCTAGCTCTAGCAGCCATTCTTTTTAATGTTCCACTCAATATATCTATGGTTCCACCGATGCCATCACACGGACCCTTCCCGTGAGCCGTGGCGGAGAAGTGCCATTCCGCTGGTACGTCAAAATCTTCTTCATGATGGTAGATATTGGTGAAATGTTTGAAATTTTTAAATTGTTGGGGTGCCCCATCCGAGAAATAATAGAATTGTTTCGGTCTATCACACAGGGTTTTGATGTATCTGTTTATGATACCGCAATTGACGTGCACCGCAACGGAATCGTGCGTCAGGTGATCTGATATGATTACTAGGCTTTTGTGCACAAGAACGTCATTTTTCTTAAAGTAAAATACAACTGGATAAATCGTCGCCTGGTTATTATTCCAGTGGAATCCTGGAGCTGCGTCTTGCACAACAAACGCATAATTTTCAGCAAAATCGCACACTATGAGAAATTCGTCGACAGCAAGTGTCGATTTCAACGTTTTCTGAAAATTTGCCTGTTCCTTCGCTATGTAGGAGTGCGGTAATAATTGCTTTAATTTCGTGCAGAATTTTTCGGCAAACTCAGTCGACGGTGTGATTGCTGTTTCCAGAGTGCTGCGAGGGTTTGACTCCCAATGCCTATAAGTGACGTACTCTATCTCGTTGTCAGATAGGAGCTTGTCGATCAGATCTAGAAGATCGCTGTAGCCCGGACAATCCTCACAACTACCGAAATAGCATTTCTCGTTTGGCCGTTCGCAGACACACTTTTGGATGCAGTCATTGTAGTGTAAGAGTGGGTGCTCCAGTTCACGTGTTAGTGATTTCAGATTGCAACCTTCAACAATGTTAAAATCGTGATTTGAAAAATGTTGTTTCGTAGAATGATTCACCATCCTCTAGGAACCTAATTAATTACCTTCCATCATCAGTTTCACATTGTGATGAATCGAACAAACACAAACCGTGTGTGTGCCGCTTGAACCTGCAAGAACGCACTGTTGCGGCCTCAATGACGCAAAAGTAGAGAAACCCACTTTTACGTCGGGATTTTCCGCTTTGAACTGCTGATGTGCCTCTTTCAAATTAGAGAGTACCAGCCGCTTTTGTAGATGAGATTTTGTACCGTCCTCATTCCGGACTGTAACAAAATCTTTCATCCCTGGCATATTGGCACTGATGCGGTCGTCCAGATAAAACTCTACGACTCGCGATCTCGTAGTCTTGGTTATTGGCCGGCCTATAATGAAAAAAATGTTCGATTGATTGTTTCAAGTCCTCGATACTACTGCATTGATCGAAAGAGATATTATTCATCCTCTCATTTTGTAAAAACCCTTCTATTGACGAGAAAAGCAAGATCTGCCATCTATATTCACGATAGATTTGCAATTTTTAGAGTGTTTATAGGGTTATCATAAGTATCGGTTCTTTTTCTTCGAGCAAAAACTTGAGCAAAAACCAGAGCATTGATTCGTTAGATGAGAAAGTTTGATGAAAATCGGAAGGTGATTATCATCAAAACCGAAGCCTGAATTCAGCTATGAGGTCCGACTTAATAAGCACATAGTTGATTCGTACCTAATTTTGAAGCAGGCATTGCCAGTATCCCTTGTGTACTCGTCAGGTTTTTGGCGGTTCTGACCAGATATTTGGTCGTTTCCATATAATCTGCGATTGCTGCAATACTCCAATTAGATGGCATCAACGTGAGTATTTGGATTTTTTCAGCTCTGGACGTATTCTCTTGGTGAAATTTGTCTTTTAGTTTTCGCATCAGGTCGAAAAGAGCTTCACCGTCTTTCTGTGACACTGATTCTGAGCTCACAGTAGCCCCTAATGATTTTTTTAAATTACCGCACACTTTATCAGCCTTTGCGGAAGCCCAAATGCCAGACGACGAGACCTTTTTCTTCGGAATAGGAGATTCTCCCAATAACTGTAATGCGTTATTAATGGCGGGTAGTCTTATTTCAAGGCTGAGTTCTGAAAGATTACTCAACGCTGGCGAAATGTCAGTAGCGCTAATTGCGCTGAGCTGTCTCGGTATTGTAACCGCCTTTGGAGCAGCTGTAATAACATATTTTTCAAATTATATTCTATCTATGAAAGATTCCAGAAGAAACTACATACGAATTGAAGTTTTACTTTCCAAAGCAATTGAATTTTGCCTACAGAGGATAAGGGTGAAAAAGTGTACACGTATAAATACCGGCGTTTGTACAACATATTTGGTTCAATTATTATATAAATGGTATTGAGCAATAAGGTCTTAACCAATATTGTTTCAAAAATCGTGCAATTGATATTGTTTTATAATGTGGGTCGCGCTTCACATTTTCGCGATAGTTTTCGAAAAAATTTTGTTTGATGGTTAAGACGTTTTTGCTTATTACCGTCCATATGAGACATTCAATTTTGAGGCTATCATGAAGAAATGAAGGAAGCTGTTAAGAGCTCCAACGATCAGACAGATTAGAATGAATTTTTCAAGTTATTGAAATATTAAAAATTCCAGTTGTTTCAATCATTTGAGCTATTTCAAGATTTTCATACGGTATCGAACATATTCAAAATTAAAACAAATATATTTTCGGATTCTCCATTCGATTCTACTTCGTTGTTTTTTTTTTTCGTGGGGCTTCGGAACGACACACTCGTATGCGGTTCAGATCACCTTGGAGCGCGTCGCGTCAAATCAAATCACAAAATAAATAAATCCATAAATGCTGCATAAAAATGCAAAAAAAATGTATTCAATACTAGTGATTGGGAAATCAAAGATTAAATTGATAATAAGATTTAACCTTGAATGGCTAATGACTTTAAAATTAAATACTGTGGACAAACACCGAAATTTCTCAATTTTTTTTTGACCCTTATTGAACGACAGTGTGACAGTAAAACTGAACGTCACAGTGCGATACCACTACAACGAAATGTTGACACCTTCATAATTCGGACACGAACTCATCAGCAATAAAAGTAAATATAGCGGTCTCTCACCTTGCGTACCGACTGTCTCTTTTCATATGCGTCGGAGGATCCGGCGGATCCGGCGGTACGCATGCGTGAAAAATTACGAACATGATCGAGGGATCGAGGAGACAGTAAGAATTGAGGGACGAGTCGGAAAAGACCGAAAGGATTTATAGTGACCCTGAAGAAGATATACTTCCGTTGCCCTACCGTCGGCGAACGATCTGAATAAGGAGGACGAGTGAATTAAAATCTAAGGAAGCACAATTGCCGTTCTTTTTCCATCTAATCTTCACGCACCCGGTGGCTTGTCCGGAGGGTGATGTGAAGGATTAGAGAGGAGAAGCTGAAGTCCTCGTCACCGTCATCATCGCCGTCAACGTCATCGTCTTCGTCTTCGTCTTCGTCTTCGTCTTCGTCTCCGTCTTACCGCATTGCACACGTCCTGCTGCACGTCAACGTCTTGTAAAATCGGTCTTCGCACCCGATTCCTCCCGACGATAGTGGAATAATGTAAGTGTCCGTGTTGTGTCCGAGAATTGTTCCAACGTTTCAGAACACGTCACATTTTTGTATTAAATTCGCCAAAACTTTGTATCACGTCCATTCTCATCACCGATAACGTCGCTTAAAATAAAGTATTCGCTTTATAGTTTCTATCGTGGAAAGACGGCTAATTTGTTAATTTCTTTTCCATTACCTAGCCCAGGTACGTCGCATGTCTGACCTGATCATTTCACGTAGAACTCAGCACTCAGGATTGTGAGGGTCCAGTACCCAGCAAGGACCAACGCCCTGTGCGTTTTTTAGTTTCACCTCTCGTATTCTCGTCGCACTACTGGCTAGTCGGATAGCAGACTAAGAGCTGCATATCATTTTCTCTTAGTGGCGCCCATTTTCAGGGGCTAGGTTTCGACACGAGCTGCCGTAATCAGCCTCAATAAGTTATACAGTTTTTGAAGATCGGGAGTCATTGTGAGCGACGTCGCGGATAGTTCCTCCGAGGTGACCCTCACCAAAAGTCTCTCGGAACGAGCGGTTCGGGGCAGTCGACTTTTACAACAGTAATGAAGAAACTATTTTCAGTGAAAGTTATCAGAATTGTCCTTTATACCGTTTGCTGCACCACAGTCCGCGTTCTTTATCGGGTTCGTGCTGCTTTGACTAGAGGCTTGGAGCATATTACTGCTCGACTTATCCATCAGTTCTTCAGATGTCTGCAGCCCGGTGGTGGTGGCTGGCTGCTGTCCGCCAAGAGAAATTATACTAGGGCGACAGATAGTCTGGAAAAAAACGTGGAAGGGTCATCAAAGCCAACAAAGATATCCTGGAAAAACCTGGAAAGAAGAGAGACATTCTCGTCACCGTCGAAACTACCAAACCGTTATGCATTGCCAGGTCAGGATATCAAAAGGAACATTTCGCGGAATTCAGGTCAGGTTAATAAAAAAGAAAAAATACAAATCCGTACACACATTCAATGATGGATAAAAATTAAATGTCGTCATCCTAGAACTTCTAGAATTTCCTAGGTTGAAGCTGCGATAGATCCAGATGCAGTTGTATCAGTCATGGTGCATGAAAAGATCTCGAATAAAAAAGGTACTTTTGATGAAAAAATGATGTTTATCAAGCTGAGGAAGCAGTACAGTACAGGTCATCAAGGTATGAGTAATATTACATAATATTTGCGAAACAGAGAATACAGTTTTCTAACCAGAGTGATCTCAAGTTGCAGTATTAGGCAGAGCCTACGAGGCTGTACCTTATGTCCCCGTACCAGAAAATCGAGCACCCAGAGTTGCGAACATGAAACCTGTCATGTTGGCGGAAAGACTTATGAGAGATGTCATATCCTTGACTGATAATGATGTCTAGTGAATTATTTATACCCATAATCAAGTGAATTGTTAATATTTTTGTAATAAGGTCTAGTCAATATTGAAAATGTTTGAGATCACATGTCTATATTATTTTTTAATGTTGAAATAAAGATCCTCCATTGAAGATAAAAAAATTTGTCAACTCATTTCAACAGTTACATATTTGACTCAAATGCTAATTATTATTTAATTAAACAAATTATCTTGAAAATCTGAGTTATGTCTGTTCGTCTTTCCGCAACATTGGTATAAAGCACTGCAGCTATAAAGCTATCATTCCACATCCCATGAACCGCTATCTTGCATTTCACATCAATCTGCAGATTCTTAGTTAAAATCTAGTCGTAGCTCAGAACTATCATACAAAGGTGATGATGCGGGATGCCTCTCTTTTTCCATAGGTTCTTCTCCTCCATTTCCAGGGTGAGTGCGTTCAAGTTCTTTACATTTATTAAATTCCGGAAAAACATCCATTTCATTGATTCCAAACTTAATCATAGCTTTATTTTCAGTGTCCATTTCATATATTCTCCAAGGTTCTACGGCGGTGTGTCTAGACGACGTGATCTACTGGGTTTGGTGAGTATTTTTATCTGAGTAACTGTAGGTTTTGTTATGAACGATTCTATTCTGATTTTCAGCAATTTTTGACAGTTGGGATACCATATTTGTGTGGTTCTAAGGCGGTGTATCTATGCGACGTGATGTACTGGGTTTGGTGAGTATTTGTATCTGAGTAACTGTAGGTTTTGTTATGAATGATTTTATTCTGATTTTCAGCAATTTTTGAAAGTTGGGGTACCGTATTTGTGTGGTTCTAAGGCGGTGTATCTATGCGACGTGATGTACTGGGTTTGGTGAGTATTTGTATCTGAGTAGCTGTACGTTTTGTTATGAATGATTTTATTCTGATATTCAGCAATTTTTGAAAGTTGGGGTACCGTATTTGTGTGTTAGGGTCCGTCGCATTTATTCTTGGTTGCATTTCACTTCCAGTCACCACTAGAAGAAGTTTGTGCTGCATTACTTCAAGAATTAGATGGAAGTGGCTGTTGCCTTGGTTATAAAACCCTCTGGCAAAGACTTCAGACGACCTACGATCTGTCTGTAAGAAGGTATACGGTTCTCAAAATTTTACAAATAACTGATCCAGAGGGTGTTCATCAGAGATCAAGACAAAGACTCAGGAGGAGAAAATACAGCGTAAGGGATGTTAGCCCCCCATTTTCAAAATTGTCAAATTCTAAGGGTTGCTCTGGTTTGCTCCAAAGTTGCTCTACATTGCTCCAGAAAACTATGTCTGCAAACTCAAAATCCAACAAACAAGAATAAAAAACCATTTTTTACGCCAGCCCCCCTTTTTTGAAAAAGTCAATTTTTTTTGGCTGCTCTGAGTTGCTCTAGTTGCTCCGAACATTGCTCCAGAACAACAATGCCGTCGAATGAACAGTGCAGTCGTCAACCCAAGGGATGTTAGCCCCCCATTTTCAAAATTTTCAAATTCTTAAGGTTGCTCTGGTTTGCTCCAAAGTTGCTCTACATTGCTCCAGAAGACTATGTCTGCAAACTCAAAATCCAACTAACAAGAATAAAAAACCATTTTTTACGCCAGCTCCCTTTTTGTGAAAAAGTTAATTTTCCTTACATTAGCTGCTCTGAGTTGGCAGAGGGAGCTTATATTCAACACCGCTAGTGGCGCGTCGGTTCGGGAACTCCACTCATTGTGAGCATGGAAACTTGCGTTGGCTGATCGTATGCATTATATCCATACGCGCTGCACAAGCAGGCACACTTGTTGGGAGTGGGACAGGATCTTGTTCGGTCACCTAACTTCTAGGCTCTATCAAAAAAAGGCAGATCCTCATTCACACCACCGTTTTGCTCTAAAGAACCAAACGATTGTGCTGAAAATCTGATGTTTGATGCTCGGTCAATACTCGTTTGATTTATCCAAATTACAGAATTAAAAAATGGCGCATTTCGTGCCACGGCTCTTAGAAGCAATATTATCACCGGATTATAAGGAACTGGTGGATCCATCAGGAAGACCAGTCGTACCAAGTGCCGATGTTTACCAAAAGATCAGTGCCGAAATCAACGATACTGACAAAAATAGTTTCATTAGCCCTAAGAATATATATACAATTCTCCAGAAAAATCGGTATGATACCTGGACCAAGGTTCTTGAATTTCACAATATTGAAATCAATAATGATTCTATGTTCGATGATTCACAAAATGGAACCTTGGATAACTCGAAATCGACGGACCAAATATCGTTCAATCTAATTCTACCGTATAAAACTTGGAGTATTATGTCTCCGGAGACAGTAGCATATTTCAACAAAGAAAAATCTGAAAAAACGTACACGGTTTTGCTACGAAAAGTTTGGACAGATACATTAGCTGAGAAACTTTGGGAGCAAACCGCTATACCGTGCCCAATTTCATTCAAAAGGTGTAAAATGTCGGAGTCGGGAATATATCTGAAGGTTACGGGCAGATGCACAGAATGTGAAAGCATTTTTTCAGGGATGGTTGCGAATAAGCCTGCGCCTAGACGCGACGTTATAATGGAGTGTGTGCTGGAGAATTTCGATGCGTCAATTTTGCATTGTAAAAAGCGTCAACTGAAAGGTAAACGAAGAAATGATATTGCAACAAAAATGGTAGACTGTAATATTCTGCCGTGTATCTGGCGAAGAAATGAGTCGGATAAATTAATGAAGCTAGGGGACGCTGAACCTCCACATTTACCGAAAAATTCAGTTTTACGAAAGGCAAAACAAGAGCGTCACAAAGCAATTCTCGGCATAACGGGAAATGACCCGATCGCAAATCTGTGGACCATGAAATATGAACGTCACATGGGAGAAATTCACTCGATTGGATTGGATCCACTTTACGTCCATTATTGGACGCAGGAACAAATCGCTGTATTCATAGAGTACTCTCAATTTATTTGCATAGACGGCACCGGTTCCTTAGTAAAAAAACTGAAAAAACCAACAGGAGAACTTTGTTCACACATATACCTTTATCAAATCGTCACAGAAACTCCTCGTTCAAAACTGCCCGTTTTTCAAATGCTGAGCGCATCTCAAAACACTAATTCAATATACTATTGGCTCAATGAAATTATACGAATTGGCAGCAAACACACAACGAAATTTCCATTGCCAAAACAAGTCGTCTGCGATTTCGACAAGGCATTGATGGGCGCCATTGTAAGGGCATTTGGAGAATGTCAGGACTTGAAAGATTACTTGTTGCGATGTTTTAGGTGTTTAGTTGGCTCGTCAAATGCACTGCCATCGTGTTTTCTACGCCTAGATGTATCTCATTATATCCACATGATTAGTAGGTGGAAAGAGCTCAAAACCCTTCATCCTCTTGTCCGCACGTTTTGGATCATGGTAATGGCATTTCTCACCAAGATTAGGGACTTTGACCTGTTCCAAGAAACTGTGCAATCAGCTATCATAGTTTCTAACAGCCCAACGTATGGTCAGCATAATGACAGCTTGCCCTGTTTAGCTGAAGAAGCATTTCAGCGACTGCGCCGCATGATTCGGGGAGATTCGGAAACAGCCAAGCTAGTGGAAACCGAAGAATCTACCATGCAAACTGAGCAAGAGGCTGAAATACTTGGTTGTGATAACGATGATAATGATAACGATGAGACAAATGATTGCAAATCTGAAATAGTTACATGGGCAACTGCGTTTGTTAATGAATCCTTAAGAGACGCTGAACGTGCGCAGGTGACACGAAAAGGGAATGATGTTAATCCATACTATTCACCGGCTATCGGACGACGCATCAAATCACTCGTGCATTACTTTCCGCTTTTCTCAGGTACTATGATAGATATATTTGGTTTTGGGACTCCGACTGCCACCTCATCCGCAGTTGAGAGTGAATTCAATGATTTAAAACAGCGTTTACTGCGAAACGAGATTCTTCCAATGCGAATTGACAAATTTGTAACTACTCATTTGAAGTCATTTTCCGGACGCGCCAAGCTTGCTATGGCTCAACAACCCGACGATAATCCCACGAACATTGACAGAACCTCATTCGAGGATGATAGCCAGCTTAAGATCAAAACGTCAGATTTCCACTTACAGGATATTCAAAATCATGATACGTTCAATAGCGTAAAGACCGTGGACCTGACCTTATCTGACAATGAACTGGTGAAATCCGAGGTAGCATCAGAACCTAGCGCAGATTACAGTATAGAAAATGGCGTAGAATCACCGGCAAAAGCATCCCATGAATTAACACTTGAGCATAATTGGCGCAATAAAAATGCTCCTAAAAGAATCAAACGAACCTACTTAGATCCACATCCTGAATTAAGGGTAGCGAAAACCTGTGCGAGTAAAAAAGTGGGAATCAACGTTCTACTGAATGGAAATAGTTTGGAGTCAATTAAAGAAAAAGACCAAAGAATGGTTGTGCTTAATACTTGCGGATTCGACAGTATCGTCCAATTGCTGGCCGCTGCATGTACCCATGACACCTTCAACAAGGAAATTCAGACCGCTTCTTCGGAAGCTTTCAAGTTTGTCAAGCTTTTTGTGGAAAAGGGAGTATGTAAACAGGTTTACACCGAACGAGCACGTCTATTAGCCAGGGTTTCGTGTTTTGTGTTTGAAGGAAAGACACGTCGAGTAATTACCGTCGACGCCAATTCTAACGCCTGTAATTTGTGCGAATGGATTTTCAAAGATGATTTTAGTAGCGATCTACGTAAGAAATGCCGCCAATGTAAAAATGTTGTAACTAGGAGCCTAATATTGGTTTCATTACATTTCGATACGATTAGAGATCATAGCTACGGAAAACTAGCTGAAGCTATCGATCTTAATGTTACGGTAGAGACACAGGAATTGTGTTCAAATTGTGGTGGTCAAGTTGAAGTAAGTATTGAATACCGCACTCACTTATTTGTCGAATGTATAGGAGATGTCAACGTCAGAGTGAGTATTAAAACATTTCCGTACACTATGATTCTGAGTGGATCTACGTACACTTTGGTGGGTATCGTTCATTATTATGGGAGCCGTGATGTAAAGTCGATCGGGCATTATACTGCGATCGCCAGATTTGGAGATGATTGGTTCGAAATAAATGACCAGTATGCGAAACCAAAACCTATAACTGACGACCAACTAGTGAACCCAGTATTATGTCTGTACGTCAGAACGTTTTAAGTACAGCGAATTGCCAGAATATGATCACAATTGATAGGTTTCAGTGACCAAAACTAGAACAGTAAATAAACAATACAAATTTTTGAATACCAAGAGCAATAATGAATAAAAAACAGTAACTACAATAACGCAACTAACATTAATGATATACCTACATTATACTGTACTGATTAATGATAATGACAGCTGATCGATATATTTACTTATTTTCTCTCTAAGTTAGTATAGTTCAATATAGTTTAGCAGCGACAAAAGTAACCGAATACACCAATGAAGATACTGACACAGCATTTGATTCCAGAAACTATATACATATATTCACATACAATATATTCTACGCGTATAAATATCTTTAAATTTTCTTATGTTGTCTACCTATTAAATTTCAAACCTATATATTCCTTACAAACTACATGTACAAGTTACGTATAATTGACGAGTGATGGAAAAAAGTGGAAAAAAATTGAAAAAATATGTATGAAAAAAGAGGGGAGGCTTCTGATTACATACACGTAGTTTTCCCGAAATACGTGCCTTTTATACCTTCCATTAATGTAGAATTTTTTTTTATGTTATCTTGTAATACATTCCATTATGTTTTAAACTTATTTCTCACAAACCACAAATGAACGTTACAAGTTTGGTGATCGGACAATGAAAAAACGAATGAACCAAAAGATATGGAGAAAAATTGAAAACTAAAAAATTTCAACAAAAAAATTACAAAAAAGTACAAAAAATTTTAAAAAAATAAAAAAAAATAAAAAAAATTTTAAAAAAATACGAAAAATTACAAAAAAAATACGAAAAATTACAAAAAAAAAATACAAGAAAAAAACACAAAAATAGGGAAAGGTGGTTGACAACCTGCTCGTGGTCTTTCCTGCATGCGCCTAGATTGAATAGTGATTCTATATCAACGATAGCGTAACCAATATCAACCATACATATAAAGGTCATGATTTCATGACAGGAACACTTCAGCACTGATAGCCTATATTGACAACTAAATCCACGGGGTAACATGGATATGGACGAGTTTAATTTTGTCAGAGCAACTCAGAGCAGCCAAGAAAAATTAACTTTTTCACAAAAAGGGAGCTGGCGTAAAAAATGGTTTTTTTATTCTTGTTAGTTGGATTTTGAGTTTGCAGACATAGTCTTCTGGAGCAATGTAGAGCAACTTTGGAGCAAACCAGAGCAACCTTAAGAATTTGAAAATTTTGAAAATGGGGGGCTAACATCCCTTGGGTTGACGACTGCACTGTTCATTCGACGGCATTGTTGTTCTGGAGCAATGTTCGGAGCAACTAGAGCAACTCAGAGCTGCCAAGAAAAATTAACTTTTTCAAAAAAGGGGGGCTGGCGTAAAAAATGGTTTTTTATTCTTGTTAGTTGGATTTTGAGTTTGCAGACGTAGTCTTCTGGAGCAATGTAGAGCAATTTTGGAGCAAACCAGAGCAACCTTAAGAATTTGAAAATTTTGAAAATGGGGGGCTAACATCCCTTGGGTGAAAATACATAGTTCTCGGGCCTAATTTTCTCTGGCACGTGGATGGGTACAATAAATTAAAACCTTTTGGGTTTTCCATTCACGGGTGTATTGATGGGTTTTCAAGAAAAATGCTGTGGCTGGAAGTCAGAACAACAAACAACAAACCGGAAATCATCGCAAGGTATTTTTTGCAAACTGTCAAGAAATTGAAATTCGTACCAAGTTTGTCGAGATCTGATAGAGGCACTGAGAACACTTTGATCGAATGCTTGCAAATAGCATCGTTAAGGATATGAGAGATAAATGCTTATTCAATGATGCAGACCCAATTCACGCCGAATGTTTGCGATATTGTTTCGGACCTCTACTGCGACGTGATCTACAATTAGTCCGCGTCGAATGGAATAGACATACCATCCGATATCAAAAGAACAGTGAAGTACCATCGGGCAAACCCAACTGTCTATTTTATATACCAGAGAGCGTGAACGTTAGAAATTACACAAAAGAAGTGGAGATGGACGCTATTAACATAGGTCTGGAAAAGTACAGTATTCAACCTGAGTTATACAGCCCCAATTTTAGGGAATTAGTACAATTATGTAAACCGGACACAATCGAACCTACCGACATCATCGAAGTGTTAGCTCTTTATGATTCATTAATTCAAAGTATAGGAAATCAACTCAATATATTATGTTTTTACAAAGGTAACATTACAAATAACATATTCAATCTTATAAACTAGTTTTAGGCGCATGTAGTCGAAATATACTTTCGCACTCATCAGTACATGCTTTTCCAGGTACAACAATACAAAAAATACGCATCCTTCTTGCCATGCGCAAGGTGAATGTTTTTTCCCCTTAATCTCTACAAAAAAAGAGAAAATACGGAAATAGGAACTGTAAGTATAAAAATAATAACAACTGTAACTATAATCTTATGAATAAATGTTTGTTTCACTTAAACTCTACAAAAGAAAAAACAGGCGTAAAAAGGAACAACGGTAAAAATGTGTATATCTGCGTCAACTATATATTTATTTTGATATTGAAACAAATTTCTCCAACAAGCTAGCAATCATTGACCTTTCTGAGGCCTCATAGCTAAAGCAGTTTGCCAAAATATCTCTTATTTCAGTTGGAATATTATTCGTGTTAGGTACAGCTTTGCTTGAAAGTAGTTCTTTTAAAAGAGTTTCTGGCTCTCCGTTATCTACATCCCAAACACTATCTTCAGAGTAAAGTTCGATGAGTGTGCAGGCTGTGGATCAAATATCAGAATATACTGTAGAATCCTGCTTCAACAGAATTATTTCTGGGGCCATATATAGAGGTGTTCCTTTTAATGATTTTGTCCCAATAGTAGTACGTACGGAAGTTGCCATACGCTTAAATCTACCCAATCCTAAGTCACATAGTTTGACAACTAAGTTAACGGATATCAAAATGTTGTCAGGCTTGATATCCCTATGAATAATAGAGTTTGCTTGCAAATGCAAATAGTTTATGGCTCTACATGATTGAAGTCCTATGAGATTTTTTTTCCCAACGTCCAAGTTATATTCAGCCTTCACTTCCTCGTCGAAAATTACATCTGTTAAAGTATGACCATCTACTAGCCCATTACAATATGGAGTAGCTTGGGTTCGATACAAAACGCCAATGTCTGAATAATGTTTAGGTGACGAATATATGAGAGAAGATCGATTTCTCGCGATGTGAGCTTAATATTTGCAGTCAAAATTTTGATCGATTTGATGGCCACCACTGTTCCTAGCCAACATGCCTCGCGTACTTTGCCTGGAATCCCTACACCCAGTACTTTTTTGAAGAATGTTAAATGCGATTTTTTTATTAGAAGCAACGAGGAAGTATTACTATTGTCAATAATATCAGACGAGATGAATGTATTGTCATGTACTTGTATCACTTAAGATGATATAGCATTTTTTAGGGGCAACAAGGAAGTATTATTTTTGTCAATAGTATCAGACGAGATGTATGTATTGCCATGTATTTGTATCATAGAAGATGTTATTGTAGCATCACTACTAGAACAGTGCATGCTACATCTTTCGGAACACTCAACCAATATAAAGATTCGCCTTGCTTGTATGTTGTTTCATCTCTGTACTATGTAAAAATTGGATGGCAAGTATCGTTACAGTTAGGGATAAGCCCTAGACCGAACTTCGCCGGGCATAATCCATAAACTTCATCAATATCATATAAAGGGCAATGCTTCTGGGCTTTTGAGGACTCGATTGATGGAAAAAAAAAATTCTTCGCATCCCATCATTAAAATCAATTTTCAATAAGACTCTACTCGATCTCACAATCTGGCTTATTTTATAGCCATGATTTATTGCGTTAAACTCTTCAATTGAAATATTTCCTTGCCTCTCTGTTCACAGACACATGTACAGATCATCTGCTTCAAGATATGATATTGAAAATGACTGAGTATACTCACGAGAATGTATTAATATTATTTAATATTAGACATTTTAAATAAAAGATTGTTCTAGATGCTGAGATTTTTTAAATAAAGGGAAAACAAATGTACAAAACAACTAAGGAAAGGCCAGATAATCAAAATTGCTCTTTTGAGAGAAGGGCATATGATAACAAAATAGGTATGAAATACCGAATGTGGTAATTACATAAGAAGAGAATTCAACGTTCGAAAACGTTTGGAAACGTATTATTTGATGAAACGCGTAGTTCCACTCTGGTTTATAGCGGCCGGCCCGTCGCGGTAAACAGTCTCGGTGTCGTCTAGTCGATATTTTTAATCATGTACTTGACACTAGACTCTACCGAGTCTATTGATGTTACAATAGGACATTTTAAAATAGAAATTTATTCTAGATGCTGAGAACGAATGAAAAAAAGAAAACAAATGTAAAAAACGACTCAGAAAGGGTCAGATAATCAAAGTTGCCCTTTGGAAAATTGAATCAAGAGATAGGCGTATGGTAACAAAATAGATATGAAATATCGAATGCAAGTAATTACATGAGAAGATAATTGAACACCCTAAAACTCACGTGAATGTATCAATATTATTTACCATGAGACATTTGAAAATGAAAGATTATTCTGCATGTGATATTTGTTAATTCATGCGTGATCCCGAAGAACTAAACCATTGACCGTTAGTCAATCAACGACTAAACTAAGTAAGATTAAAACCACAATATTTATCGAGTTTCGAGATATGTATGTAGGCAACACAAATCTAAAAAATCATGTAAGAAAACGAGAAAAGTATTGTTAGGATTGGATTCGGGAATCCCAGTATAACAATACTTTTATTTATTTGGTAAGGATCGTCGTCGGATTAAGAGTTGGTACTCAGTCGTACAATTATAAGTGAAGTTTAATATTTGTAGATGACAATGAGAAGTATGATCTAGAATAGGAAGATACACGTTAACTTATAGCGATACTCGATTTTGCACGTAATAACGGGTCCCGATGTTCTGACCACGAGCGCGTTGCGTGTAGGCCTTTTAACTGGGTTTAGGAGGTCAGTGCTGTGTATGCAGATTCCTACGTATGGCCCAACGCATAAACAGTGTATTGCAATAGTGCGAAGCTTGCACCTTCCATACTTGGGAAATCGAACACCCGATTACAACATCCCTTCCCCCTTGCAGAAGAAGAGCCTTAGGGTTTTCTCCTGAAATCAGACAATTTTGCTGCTTTGCGATGCCTCTTGCATGCTCAGCTGTAACCCGAAGTTATCGTTAGTGGTAACACTTGTTTTATGACCCGTTCACAGTTTTGCATATAATCGTTTCTCTTATGCTATGTTAGTGGAATGGTTTAATTTAGAAGTTATGAAGTTATTCGATGAAATGTTTTAATCGATTAATATGTACCCTAAGGTTTTGCTTCTGTACCCTTATGGTACAATTAACATCTGAGTTTACCTCTAACACGGAGTATGGACCAATCCATTGAGATAGTAATTTCTTTGATCGTCCTCTACGTACCGTTTTGTCATAGAGCAGTACCCTGTCCCCGACCTTGAATGTCGTTAACTTAGTACCTCGATCGTATTCGACTTTCGATCTTTCTTCGGCTCGCTGCAGGTTCTCCTTAGCAATGAGGTTGCTAGCTCGCAACCTCTCCCGTAGTTCTTGGGCGTAGTCGTCGTATGTATACGTTGTTTCTGGGTCCTTCTTCAACGATGTTGGTAGTACAGCCGGGTGTCCGTACACCAGCTCAAATGGTGTGAATCTCGTTGCCGTGTGTGGTGTGGTATTATATGCGAACATAGCGTATGGTAGCCATTCGTCCCAGTTACTCTGTTCTTCGTTTACGTAATGCCTCAGATACTCTGCTAGCGTTCTGTGTGATCTTTCCAGCGCTCCATTGGATTCAGGGTGATAGGCGGTCGTCTGTATTTTGTCGATCTTCAACAGTTTACAAGTATTTTTAAAAATGTTACTAAGAAAGTTCGTACCTTGGTCGGTGAGTACCCTTTGTGGTATCCCGTGTTCACATACGATTCTTGTTGCGAATTCTTTCGCTACGGTGTTGGCTTCTTGATTTGGAATAGGAATTGCCTTGCTGAATTTTGTCAACCAATCTTGAAACGTTAGAATATATTTGTTACCCCGCTCGGTCTCCGTCAGTGGCCCTACTATATCCAATGCGCATTTTTCAAACGGCTGGTTTGGGGTATCGGTGATGATCATTGGTGCTTTCGCTCGCTGGCTAAGTTTATTCTTTTGGCAATTCTCACATCTCGCAATGTGGTCTTCGACGTTTTTCCTCAATCCGGGCCAATCGTGTCTCAGACGAATTCGTTCGACCGTCCTATTCACTCCCTGGTGGGCCCCTACGGGTGTGTCGTGATACTCGTAGATAATCCGGTTTCGTTCCTCCTCCGAATATTCCTGGTTAGGCTCCTTCGTCGCAGCTTCTTCTTTCTTCTGGCTTCTGGTTGTTACGTACATACGGCTTAAAGCATCAGCATTAGTGTTTGCTTTACCTGCTTTGTACTCGATCTCGTAGTCGTATTCCTCCAGCTTCAATCGCCATCTCATGAGTCGGGATCCTGGATCTTTGACTCCGAACAGCCAAGTGAGTGGTTTGTGATCTGTGACAATTTTGAATTTAGTACCATATACGTACGGTCTGAAGTGATTGACAGCCCAAACTATTGCCAGTAATTCCTTCTCGGTGGTGCTATAGTTTCCCTCAGCGGAGTTCAGAGTTCTACTCGCGTATGCTATTGGTAGGTCGTTACCCACGGTGCCCTGGGATAAGACCGCTCCGATGGCTTTGTCGGAAGCGTCCGTCGTTACGATAAATGGTTTTTCGAAATCGGGGTATTGTAAAATGGACGCAGTTGTCAAAGTTTTCTTCAGCTCCTCAAAAGCTTCTTGTTCCCGTGATGTCCAGGAGAATTTCACTTCTTTCTTCAGCAGGTGTGTTAGCGGTTTTGCCAAGCTCGAGAAATTCTGTATAAATCGTCTGTAGTATCCAGCTAGACCTAGGAAACCTTGAAGTTCCCTCACCCCCTTTGGTATCGGGAATTGCTTTACCGCTCGAATCTTCTCCGGATCTGCTTTTATCCCGTCGCAGGTTATCATGTGTCCCAAGAAGTTGACCTCTTTCCTCAAAAATTCACACTTGTCTGGCTGCAGCTTCAATGAATTGTGCCTCAATCGTTCGAGTACCTCTTCTAGCCGTTTGTTATGTTCTCTTAAGCTGAGAGCGTGTATGACTATATCGTCGAGATAGACATAGCATCTAAGGCCCTGTATTCCGAAAAGTACAGTATTCATTAGTCGTTGAAATGTTGCCGGGGCGTTTTTCAATCCGAAGGGCATTCGGTTGTACTCGTAGTGACCGTGTGGGGTGGAAAATGCGGTCTTGCACTTATCCTCCTCTTCCATAGGAATTTGGTGAAATCCCGAAGCTAAATCCAAGGTGGAGAAATACTTGGCCTTACCCAACTGGTCCAATATTTCGGTGATATTAGGCAGTGGGAAAGAGTCTCCTACCGTGATGTCGTTCACCTTACGGAAGTCTACTACGACTCTCATCTTTGTTTTTCCTGATGCGTCTACTTTCTTCAGTACCACTAGCAGTGGCGCGTTCCATTGGCTGTTGCTTGGCCTGATTATCCTGTCATCCAGCATCTTATTTACTTGGTCGTTTATCTCCTGCTTATGTTTTTCCGGCAATCTGTAAGGTCTCAAATTTATTGGTGTAATATCCGGATTAGTTGTGATCCTATGTGTAGCTGCATTCGCGTGACCCAAATGGTCTCCTTCGAGATGAAACACATCGCTGAATTTTTCGCATACGTCTAATTAACTCTCCCTCTCCTTCCTATTGAGATGACTGGTACGTAAGTTGTCTCTCATTTGTTGCATCCTGCCTGCGTTGCTCGGTGTAACTGACCGGCAAGCGTGAACTTGACTCTTGTTTGCCTGTTCTTGACCTAGTGCCACGATTTGCACATTCGGTCGCTCCAGTTCTACTGCATAATCGTTCGTATTGAGAATGCTGACTTTGCACTCACCGTCGACGGCGTTGGTGACGCAACTCCCCTGTTGCGAGCTCCTGGATGTAACTCGAT